>OX451376.1:6025177-6348099 GCA_949629185.1 Apamea crenata | reverse complement strand
TGTGTCCCAGAAGTGGGAAAATTTATATACTGATTATGAAGGGATAGCGTGCTCGTCTGTTACAGCTTTAGTTTGCTCTGCTTCAGGATTATTTTAGTTTGTCAATTTTAGAGATACGAGTCTCGTCGAGAGCAGTGGCGGCACATCAGTGGTAGCCGGGGCCGTTACCACATTACGAACTCTAGGCCGTGGGTTCGAAACTTCAAACCCAGACAGGCACTTTACTTTTTGTAATTTATTTCATCACCACTGTTCTCAAAAACGGTGGAGGAAAACATCGTGAGGTAACCGGCATGTCTTAGCACCAAAAATTCGAAGACATTTGACATCTACCAACCCGCACTGGGCCCGCGTGGTGGATAACGGCCTATTCCCTCTCACAGAAAGGAAGCCTGTGTCCCAGCAGTGGGAACGTTATAGGCTGTTTATGCTATGCTATGCTATGAGTTTTTTCGTTTGTTTTAACATGAACGGTAGAGATTATATCACCAAGTTGTACTTTACTCCTTGGAAAGTTTCGTTCATCCTCGACATTTAACATCTGTGCTCTAAATACTACTTTCAAGTGTATATTGTTGGTTGTGACTTTGTGAAGCCTTCTTTAATGTAAAATATTCGTCCTTACAAAATATCTGGTAACTGGTGCTTGATTCAAACTCAAACTCAAAGCATTTATTTCAAATAACGGCTGATTTATCAATCAAAAGTACTGTTAGTAGTTCAAATAATGAAAAGTTATCATCAAAAGTCTCTGAATGTTATGTATAAAAAGTTAGATAACTTATCTGAGAAAAAAAATATTGCGGTTTGACAGCTTTTGTAATATGTCAAACTGTCAGATTTATTCTATAGATGAAAGTTACCTGACTGTTGAAAAATCACCCCTACATCAATTACTTTTCAATTGACAAGGGGTCGGTCAGTCAGAAAGATGAAGCTAGTTGCCCATTCCAAAGCGTAGTAGGTTCCTATGGAAAAGATAGGGAAAGTCACTACACGGATACTATTCATATATTATACAACGTGTTTTTATTATATCCCGTAACTCTAGGTGTCATTGTAGTCATCATTATGAACAAATTTTACTATAGGACCAGACCCGAAATCGCGAATCAAAAATCTGGTGTTCTCTAAATTTTGACGAGTTATACGAACATAAATGTAGGTAACAGCTGACTTTTTTCGCGCTTTCAGGTTTGGTCCCATAGCAAAAGTTGTTCCTAATGATGAGTACAATGACCCCCTAGATATATGGGATATAAAAAAAACACGTTGTATATGACTAGATCTCATAGCATTAGACTAGAGTTATTTCCGGTGTTATGCTTTAGAAAGATAATAAAAAAATAAAAGTTAGCTGGCTTCAAATTAGAACTTTCAAATTATAATGTTAGTGTTCTTCGAATCAATGCTAGCTACGCTTTATACCCGTGATATTACTAAGGTTCCGCTGTCCGTCCATCGGTATGTCAGCGGGCTGTATCATGAACCGTAATAGGTAAACAGTTGGCTCAGGTGCGGTTCGGGCATGTGCTGTTGAAATCAGTGCTCTGAGTGGAATACTTCGTTTGTCACAGAGTGTGTATTTTTATTGTCACTACAACAAAAAACATATTTTATTAAATCTGTAATGTTCAATATTGTACAGTGGTACGGAACCCTTTGTGTGCGAGTCCGAGTTGCACTTGGCCGGTTTTTCCACCACAATTGCTCGCACCGATTCAAACAAAAAAAAAAAAAACTATTTGCAAAAAGCCCACACTTCGATGACGTGGCCTCTAAAAATTTTGTTTGTAATTTTAGACTTTTCACAACAAAGTGTTATAAAATATTTATCCTGGTGTAAAAAGCAACTGACTTTGAGTTGGTATTTGATTATTTTTACTGTTACTGTTGCTCTGCATCATCCCAACTGCTGGGCAAACGCCTCTCCCCATGACTTCCAGCTCTTTCGATTCAGGGCTAAAGTGGACAGTCCAGCTCATCCTGCCATCTTCTACGGGGTCTGCCGCGACGCCTTCTAGCTTATTCAGGGCTCCACGTGGTAGTTATTTTGGCCCACAGCTAATTGATTACTTTTAAACGCTTTTAATCTGTTTTTGTCTGTTGGTGTGGTGTGTGTGTGTGTCTATTTTTTGTTCTGTGTCTGTCTCTCTGCGTTTGTATGTTTATTTTTGATCTGTTATGAAAGTAGAAATGATTGATTGACTGCAGATTATATTTTGTGAAGGATAAGCTTTCTAAGTGTTACACAAAAGTATGCAGAGACTTTTTAAATTCATACTACTTACATATTAAAGGCAGTGGTGGCCCGGTGGATACTGCCGCGTTTTACGAGTTTTGGGTCGTAGGTTTGAACCCAATCAGGCGCTTTACTTTGTAATGTGTTAATTATTTTGTCACCACTGTTATCAAAACGGTATGTCCTAGAACAAAAAATTCGAAGACATGTGACATTTACCAACCTGCACAGCGTAGTGGATTACTGCCTACTACCTCTCATGGAGGAGGCTTGTGTCCCCAGCAATGGGCACGTTATAGGCTAATTAAGCCCATATTAAAGGCACAAAAAAAAACTGTTGTAGTTAGATCTGAATGGTGACACATTGTGGGCAGAAGGACCAAAACAATCTAAACTTCCTACTAATATTATAAACGCGAAAGTTTGTGAGAATGGATGGATGGATGTTCGATATTCCCACGGATTAGAAACTTATGCAGGTGAAACCACGGGGCACTGCTAGTTTTTTACATAAATCATAACTCAACTGACTCTTAACCACCACACTACACGTAAAACATTTAAAAGTCTAATTATGTGAGATGCAGTTCACTTGTCCACGCGAGTCTTCACAAGTGACAATGTTTTGGTCGACGTCGTGATCTTAACTCTATTGTTGACTTCCTACTCCTTCAAGTTCAACTTGTGATATAAAGGTGAGTTTTTTTTTGTCTGGTTGTACTTAAATGTTATTTTGGCGTGAATAGCTTGTGTAAGCCCGATTGCCTGAAGTTCGATTAGCGTACCTGGGTCCTAATTCGCTATGACCACATACTGATTCTTTACATCGAAACCACGTCAATTCCGTAACTAATTAATTACGACATCTGCTAATAACGACACAATGAACGAAATAAACGCGAAGTTGGCATGCACTTGGCGTGGTTGAAACTTTTAAAATTATAACCACGCTTGGCAAGGTTACGCGGGAAAAAATAATTACCGTATAGAATTGGGGCCCAAAGTGGATAGTTGAGTTCAATGTTTGTATAGGTTAGAACCAATGAACGCAGCATTTTATAGTCTGCATCTCCGACTCTAAAACATTGGTGAAGGAATCCGAAAAACAAGATGTTTTTCGCCAAATCAATACGAAGTTTTCAGAGTTAGCTACCCTTTCTATTTTACAGTTATTTAATATCACTTTGATATTTTAAATGACTACTCGTACATATATACAAAATGTAATACTTATCTATTTTTGACCGTAAATAATCGGCCAAAGATATTACGAATACCATGACGCCATGAGGATAGGTAAAATATATATAATATTTCTTAAACAACTTTTAAACACCCAAGGCGCAATTCTCGTAATTTTAAGAACGTTCACAGTCTGATCTGTCTCAATCTGTCAAAAATGCCTCTAGTTTCCCTACATTTTTGACATTGATTGTCGCCGAGATGAGATTGCGACTAGATTTTGAACGTTTTTAATTACGGGAATTGGCGTTCAGATTTACTATGCCATCAATTATGTTATTGGATTCCTTAGCAAAATGGCAGTTTAGAAGTTTTTGTAGTTATTCAAGGATTTATTAAAAATATTACCAATGGCTGTGTCATTAGCTATTTTAAAAATTACGGTTTTCTATCATGTTTGATTACCTACAGTACAACAAAACCATTGTTTATGATTTGCCAACCACCAAATCTGTGGGAACCAATTTCTTAACAATATTAACCTTCCAGAATGTAAGGTCATCTTTAGAATATTCGGTAGCAATTTGTAAAGCATGTATCTGTTAGCAATGAGGGTTGGGTAGGTAAAATAAATCTAATAAATCCTTGTCATTTCTTAGTTTTCGTTGATAAAATAATCAATATTTTCAATATACGGTGGCAGGGACATCGTCGTGCAAACTGTAACCTTGAATTCAGCATATATTATGATTCTAGACAACCTAGCGTAGATACGGTATCGGGATATCGTGCGACCCCCGGCAAGAACGAAGTTCAAAATGAAAATCAAGATGGACGCCATCTTGGATTTTTTTATTGACCTCACTATCGGCTTCAGCACCCTCGAAAACCATGAAAACGATATCCATGACGAAAAATTTGAGAATTTTGCAGCCGCCACCTTGTATTTTCATTTTGGTCTCACTATCGGCTTCAGCGCTCTTAAAAACCATGAAAACTATCTCTTTCTCTCTCTGACTCTCACTATTATAATATATGTTTACCAGTCGCATGGAGGGGGCAAGTTTCTCCAAGTTTACTCCTACCTCAAGCTCGTTACATTACGTACGTAAAAGAAATTCGTTAAAAAAATCTGCTATTTCATAGAATAGTGCAATAGGTACCTGCGCGGTGGAAATATGAACAGCATTTTTTTTTACTTTTTTTTTTAGCTGAATCCATGGTAACAGGCGCAGAGTCGACGTCCGTGCCACTCTGTAGACTTCTCCATGTTTTTTACCAAACTCTGTTACCGTAAGTTTCTCGCTGATTTTCAGTATCTAATCTAATCAAACTAACCAGTATTGTCTCTCTGCAGGGCAAATTCCTCCCTCTCCCTTTTCCTCACAATTCTGTATTTTGCGAGTGCCAGTCAGTCTTACTGTAGGAGTCAAGCTCGTCCCGCCATCTTCGTCTTGGCCTGCCGCGATAATCGGTATCTAATAAAACATCATACCTCCACGTGACTAAATCGTACGTTTTTTCTGCCAAGTTTTATCCTTATGAAATCATAGGAAATACCATCTTGATCGTTGTCGAGGTACTAAACATTAATTTTATTATGTAATAAATAAATAGAATCCATTTATTTGCAGTTTTTTTTTTAGTAAATTTTAGATGTAGGCGTTGATAGTTGTTCTACCTGAATTTATTTGGTTATAATGTTTAAAATGGTATGTAAATGTCAAGTAGCCTGATCGCATTGTTCTCCTAAACTACGCAACGAATTTTAGTGCGGTATTCACCATCATTTAGCTGTCATTCGTGGATCTTTGACAGTCTTTACGGGTCGTCAGAAGCCCAGAAGTCTGACAACCAGTCTTAGCAAGGGGTATCGTATTACCCAGTAAATGGGTTGGGGACGTCAGAGATAGTTATTGTTAATTTGCATTAGTCCTTGGAGACGAATAGGAAAAGTACGAGGTCCGTTTAAGCGAATAACGGTTCTATGTCCACATCATGTTTTAATTTATTCACAAACAAGTGAAGAAAAAACCGTACCTACCTAAGTCAATCAGCAAAATAGTTGTTTCTTGCAATTAACGTAGGTCTGTACGAGTATTATTCATGGTGTGCATGCGGATGGTATGAGAGGGGTTTGTGGCTAAGTATTACTTAGCCACAAACCACACCACAAAGCTAAGTATTACAGCCGCACGGGTCAATTGATCAGGTTAAGCTACGCTTGCCGCGGTTGGTCCGTGGATAGGTGACCATCTTTACACATCAATACCTCTCCGTGCCTCGGAAAGCACATAAAGCCGTTGTTCCCGGCTGTCATTTGTGGATCATCCGGGCCGTCAGAAGCCCGAAAGTCGGACAACTAGTCTTACCAAGAGGTTTCGTATTACCCAGTAACTGGGTTGTGGAGGTCAGATAGGCAGTCGCTTTTTCGAAATCATGACCCTTGCACCGACTTCAACTGAATGAATCGAAATTTAAATCTTGTATTAAACGCACACTATGTAGCCAAGCATATTATAAGTCAGGGGATTACATCGCTGACAAAAATGCTTGCCTCAATGCTAGTCCTGCTTCACAGGGCGCATAAACTAATTAGCATTCGGAAACATTATTGGAGCTGCTGAACATTGGAGAAAACTATATTTGCATTGTATAAACTCAATTTCTTTTTAGTATTGTATAATTGCATAGCACACGTGTGAGCACTATGTACTTGCTATACAGCTACCATTTGCTGGGTACGTCTTTCATTGACTTGAATGTGCCCTGGCGGCTGAGAGTATGTCATACTAACTCTAATGTCTCGCTGGTGGTGGCGTGTGTGTTGGATCATTAAGTTCCCTTCAAAATGGTTGAGCTGAATGGTGCTGATCCATACGTCATGTTCGTGAACGGGCGCCGTCAGTAGGGACTGGTCATCTCTTAGCTGCCACGGCCTTTTTTAATTTCTGAATTGTTTTTATGTTTTCTATAACGGACGGTTTGAACATGCACGTCTTTCTACATCGTTCTCACATGGTTAATTTCAACACGAATAATGTAATCAAATATTTTGTAACAATTTTATGGTTTAAAAGAGTGTCCGTGGAGTTTCTTGTCCGTTCTTCTCCATAGGTACCTACGCTTTGAAATGGGCAACTAGCTTCATCTTTCTGACTGACCGACCGTTTGACAATTCAAAAGTGCCTGTAATTGGTTTAGTTTAAATTAATGATTTGAGTTTGAGTTTGATGTCATGTTAGAGACATCGTCATCTCAGAATGTGTAGGTGTAAGACATTATTTCTGGGGCTTACCCTACAGTGGTGGTAAACAATGATGACGATGGTTTGTAGGTACGTATGTACCTTCATATTTGCAATTCCGTTAGCTCATCTATGGGTAAATACTTACTGCAATAAATATTATTGATTTTCCAGATGACTTATGGATTCTAGGTATTACCTGTAGCTCATGTTATTTGTCTTGTACTAAGAGGTTTATGTATATACATTTGTCTACAATGTTTCAATGATATTTGATATCTTAGATTATTATTTTCGAAATTTGTGAGTTGTTACTCTTATTTTTTATTATTATCTTCACTGATTGAAGGACTTTTTAGAACATATGAGTCCCGTTGTTTCCTAAAATGAAATGAAATTTATTTGCAAGAATTGTAGTACTACATTACAGATGGTCTGGTTTTATTAAACATTTTCTAAAACAATTCACTAAAACTAGCATGCAAAATTATTGATTACATGAATTAAATAAATGAAGCTAATAAAATTGGTACTTAAATCATAGTTATTTAATTTAAGTCTCAAGTATTCCTAGAAATGGATTAATGGAGAAAAAGTAATATACTCTTTGAGTACTATTTAAATTATTTTTTCTTCTTTTTTCCTTATTAAGGCTTATTTCGCTTACATACTACTTATTTATTTTAGGGAAAAGCTCATCGGGTATGTGGCATCTATGCGTCGGCATCGTCGGTATTACTTCACCGTTACAAAACCTTGGTGTTTATTATGACACCTAAGTAGGTAAAATGATTTCTATGAAACATCGACAGTGATTAATATTAGGGAAAATCATGAAATATTTTGTCAATAAGTTATAATATAAAACCGGTAGATAATTGCTCCGTAGGTTTACACATTAGGAAACATCCTTTATAAAATACTACCTATAAATATCGCTGTTTATATTTTAACTGTATAAATAAATTAAAACTTAAACCTATTTGCTTATAAATTGACCATATTATTTACCTATCGAAGGACCAAAAGTTATAACAAGTTGTAAACTGATAATTGGTTAAGTTTCTATTTTCGATACTTACACGTGAACGTCTACTGTGAAATTGTGAATCATTATGATGAAAGAAATTTACTTAAAAATTCACCACATTTCCCTGGCAATCAATTTGCCGGGACTTTTCCCAACTACGTTGGGGTCGGCTACCAGTCCAACCGGTTGCAGCTGACTACCAGTACTTTACATGGAGCGGCTGGCTATCTGACCTCCATAACCCAGTTACTGGGTAATATACCCCTTGGCAACACTGGTTGTCAGTCAGACTTTCGGGCCTCTGACCCGTAACGACTGTCAAAGATCTACGAGTGCCAGCCGGACCAACAACTTAACGTGCTTTCCGAGCCACGGAGGGGTCTCACGGTATGTAATGGATGGTCACCCATCCATTGACCGACCTTGGCAAGCATTGCTTTACCTTGAAGATCGATCCGTGCGGCTGTTATTATTTAGCCACAAGCCCCTTCATTAAGATGAAAGAAATTGCCCGAACCAAATTTTACTAGCAGAGTGGTTTATATAGCATTTCGTCGCGGCCTTGTTAAAAGGATAATTCACAATACTCAAGTTAAATATTTATTTACATGTAAGTGATACGGCGTGTAATAAATACTTCAAGAATGTGACCTGTTTCGTAAACCCAGTAGGTAGCTAAAAACATGTTCTTAATTAAATCCGGCGCCGAGACGTAGCGATTTCGTAACAGATACGGATTTGTTAGCGTTTCAGTTTGAGCCAGGTTTTGACAATAGCTAGGCACACGTAGTGTGTGTGTTTGAGTCGGGGTATAAAATCTCTCTTCTTCTTGGTCGCGTACTTCATTACTGAAAGGTTGTGTCCCTGAAAGGCCTTCGTGGCTTTATGTACGATGTTCTTCCACTTCGTTCCGTTCTCAGCTTCTCTAAGGGCGGTCGTAACAGAGAGTAGGTACAGAGAGGGCGGTTACTTGTTCTGATCAGCCGTTAGGTGACCGGCCGTGCGGTATGAAATATGGGGTACTAATAAGTTAAAACCCGCGCGAGCCGAGCGAGCGAAGCAAGCGGTGCCGCGGAAGCGGCCGGCGAGCGGTATATCCCAGTTGGTCGCAGTTATTTGACTGTTTAGTAATTTTAGGAGACCAAAATAGGAATTATTTGAGTTTCACAAAAACAGACGATTCATTATAATAATGGTTTATTAATATTTTTACGAAAAAAAAAATGGAAAATTGAGTTTCGATTAAATAAAACATCCCTTTCTTGTAGCTGTTGAACTAAGTTCAACCAAAATGTAAATATTATCAGTACATTTTTTATCTAGCAAACTATCTCTGAGTATTGCGGTTTGGTTAAATGTGCTGACTCATCCGGTCAAGGCCAGATCTATAACTCATTTCATCACATCATACTGTTTAAGATAAACGAGGCTCCAAGGACCACCAAATAGTGAGTGTGAGAAATAAATATTTTCAAACCGTGTTGCTCAGTTTCTTTAGAATGCAATCATAGAAAGCATCTAAGATACATATATCTATACAAGTTAAACTCGTTTTTCATGTCTGGCTGTGTGACCGTGTTGTTCTTCTAAACTATGCAACAGATTTTAATCTGCGGTTTTTCTCATCACTTAGACAATTTATTCCGGAAGAATTATGTGTATAGTATGAGCATAATCAACCTATAATGTGCCCACTCCTGGGGCACGGACATTGTCCCCTTTATTCATAAACGTTGCTTAAAGTTAAGCAGTGATTAGCGACTGTTTAACCATACATTTAAAAACTCTTTCGATCACTCAATCAGCGAAACTTTACCCTAAGTCAGCCGTTTGAGTTTACCAAAAATCATAATTTATATAATATCCAGAAGGCCAATTCTCGCAATTAAAAACGTTCAAAATCTAGTCGCAGTCTCATCTCGGCGATAATCAATGTCAAAAACTTTTCAAAAATGAAGCGTAGGTATTATTGACAGATTGAGACTGAGATCAGACTGAACGTTCTTAATATTACGAGAAATACCCCTCAGATGTTATATCAAGCACCCTCCGAGTTCATTACTCTAATAAGACAGACCAATTTCAAAAAACAAAAGAGTAACGAATTCCATTTTGGAAACATCATTAATTTACCTATCCCCAAATGCATGGTTACTCACGTTCATAAATGATGATTTGCAACCACTCAATGTCATCGGTAACCTATACACAAGAGGTTAGTTCGAAAACGAGTATGACAACCCCAAAAAGAGTGATCAATGTGAATAACTGTATTTATTTCGGTGCAAATTTTGAGACGAACCCGGTTACACAAACACAAAATACTTAAGTGTTAATAACTGTTAAATCAGTCTATTTTAGTGTATATTTTGAGTTCATACACCCCTCCATAAATGTGAATGAAATATAAGAGGAAAATCCGTTGAAGAAAATAAATCCAATGACGTAAATCTAAAAGGTAAACCTCAATAAGAATTTTGTAATAGTGCATGTGGGTTTGAAAGCGTAGTTCGATTAGTGACGTCTTTGCTCACCTTCTTATCTAAATGAAATAAATAATAATGATATGAAACTGTCACTATACATGTCAAATTAAATTAGCTAGCGAAACTCCGCAGACGTGATGGGTAGCGGTATCTACACATGATAAAAGAAATTAATATGAAGTGGCGTTTTTTGGGCGATAACCCCACCGCGAATAAAGTAGCCTTATGGTGGTTAGGAAGCACAGCTCTCACAACATGATGTTATGACGTGCCTGCTGTATTTATGCGGGCTCAAAACTGTATTTTATAACGAATGACGTCTATGCCCACTTATCCTAGCAAATTAAGATAAATCATTAAAACTGCCATGTTAGTACCTACGTAGATGAATTCCAGGCTCGGTATCACCTCAGGTAACGACTAGCGTTGTTGTTTGACGTGAAAGCAATAAAATTCACGTCAATAGAGATAACGGATGCTATTTTGAAATCTGTGAAATATGTATATTTTTATGTCAAAAATATGTATTAAAAATCATCCTCATCATTCTCCCATCAATTATATCACCATTCACACAGTCCATCCATCGTCGTTATCTATTTAAAAAAACGGGTTGCACTCCGGGAGTGCCGGCAGAAGTGAAAACTTGAATATTAACGTTGTACATTTTTGATATTTTGGAATGCGGTCTACTCGCCCTCCGTCTTACGAATTTTCGATCAGGTCACGTGTCCTGACGCGAGTTTAATATTTTTTACCCATCACAACAAAAGTGCACAACGCCGCTTAAGAAGTTTTCACTTCAAAAATATCTGGATCTAAATTTTGTCCCTGTAATCTACCGTTAGGCACTATAATCGTTGTCAGGCATATGCTGAACTGGGCCTATTTGGCACAGCCGGCCGTGAGACTATGTACACTGTTGTATACACACTATTTATACTGTTATAACTAAGTTTTTCTGTTTTTTTGTGTGTGTATATAATATTGTGCGCCTTAAACTGGGTCAAAGCATGGCGTCTGTATTCCCTGCAGGGACAGGTGTGTAGGGATTGGTAGACCCCTCCTAATCTCTATACACCTGTATACGTATATACACCACTGTTTCATTTTTACCTTAGAGATACAAATTTTTTTAACCTCCGAAGAAAAATAATGTGTGCGTTTCTCTACGATAAACGATAACATTTTCTCATACACAAACGTAACGCAGACGTAAACGTTAACGTGGTATAGATTTCCGTGTACATAAATCTTTTTAACATAAATGTTTGTATTTTAATAGTTACGGCCTGTTGTTTCCGTACATGTATAGAGGTATGAGGACCAGGGTCTAAAGTTCTACTCACCCTACATAGAAAAGGGAGGATGCTCCGACCAGACGGGTGTTTTGTCTGTCGGGCAACTGCCCGACGACTGTTTTTTTTTTAATGTCATCTCGCAGTTCAACCTCGGAGGTTGTCTGCCTAGCTGGGCTTGTCTGTTGATGCCTCAATAAATTAAGGCCTCCAGCCAGGGCTTTAAAAACTAAGCGACTACACGTTAAGGGCACCCCCTGTGGGGGTACGGACCTTGGCTTAGGGCGTCGCTGTGAGAGGGCAGCAAGGAATAGGCTGGATCGGAACTAGCCCGGCGATTGTTGTCAGGATTATGTATAATTATATTCTAGTCACGCGGTAAACTCTACTTGCACAATACA
Source organism: Apamea crenata (assembly GCA_949629185.1). Classification (NCBI taxonomy): domain Eukaryota; kingdom Metazoa; phylum Arthropoda; class Insecta; order Lepidoptera; family Noctuidae; genus Apamea; species Apamea crenata. The sequence continues at coordinate 6,336,213 of OX451376.1, read as the reverse complement.
AGATGTTGCACGACACACACTATTAATCTCAATCTGAATCATTTTGAAGGATTTTGCTAATTCATTGCTTCGTATGTTCGAAAAATGTGTCTGCTCAACAATGTAATAATGCAATGAATTATGTTGAACTGTCAAAAGGAAACCTATTGCTACTGATAGTGTATTACGTAAGTACCCCGCAGTTAGATGCGTTTTTCGCATGTGGCGGTGTAGATACATGCTTAAAATATCGTAAGATTTATATTGAACAGTACCTATACACTTGAGGTGATTACACTAAAAGTAACTGAAACATTATTCTTTTATTTGATTCAAAAGGTCTATTAGAAAAGAACAGAATCCTCTTTATTTTGTACACATCATGATTAGGTACGCCATTCGCCATCTTGAACTCCAAAAATATGTTTTCAATGCGTTTTATAGATTTTTTTTTAAATTTAGATACCAAGTATAATTGATTCGAGGCTTCTGTGGCTCTGCGTCCACTGCTCTCAAGACGATGAAGGAAAACACCGTGAGGAAACCGGCATGTCCTTGAACTAAAATTTCGAAGACATGTGACATCTACCAACAAGCAATGGGCCCGCGTGGAGGATTACGGCCCACTCCCTCTCACAGAGAGGAGGCCTGTGTCCCAGTGGGGACATTATAGGTTGATTATGCTTCTGTGGCAAACCATTTCTTCTTCTTTTTATTCTATTTCATTTTTGAATAGGTACTTAAACTCCGTCCCCCTTATTACAAAACAAGGTTTTTCTTTCGATCAGTGGTTTAAACCACTGACCCAGTTATTGAATTAAGAACCCAACTGTTATAGAAATAGAGTTATTTATACAAAAATGACAGCTTAGTTCGGTGCTAAGTTGTCATTTTAGTGCTAAGAACTTTGCCTAAATCGAAATAAAGTTCGAAATATAAGTACTGGCTCAATAGTTTAGGCTAGAACTAAAGTTACGTTTCGTTTTGTAATAAGACGGCGTACGTTCTTTTCCTATCATATTTACCATCGAAATAATATATTTTCTGCCTCGTTGCACTCCAGTGGTCGAAAGCGCTACTATTGAGCCTGCGGTCTTGGGTTCGATTCTCGGGTCGGGCAAAGTGTTACTGGTTTTTTCCATCTGGAATTCCTCAGTAGCAGCTCCGAGTCTGAATTTGTGCCCGGTTGATGCATTACATCCCATCTCACCCCTATTACACGGAACGTAAACATAACTGGCGAAATGTGGGTGAGAAAGAAAGAAAGAAAACGTATTTATTGCGACTCGTACAGGATCATAAACTAAACTAAACACAGTTAAAAATAATATTAAAACAAATTATATATAAAAAAAAAGTAACAAAAGGAAAAATGAAACAGAAAGTCCTATACGAGGCCAAAATGCTCCTATCTCAGCATGATGCTTCGACATTTAAAAAATAAATGTCGCAGCGCTGGTATTCTGATAGGGCCCGCTGTGACGTCACGGGCAATCACAGTAATAAATAAAGGTACATATCCCATGGCCTAACCCTTGATTGTATACAGGCGTGATGTTATGAGGTATTTTAATTTATGTTATAATCTATTTTAAAAACTGGCCGGCAAGATGAAGTCGATAAATTTTTATTTTTATTTTTTAGGTAATATTTTTAGACAGTTTTTTTGACGTTGTTCTGTTTAAGTAAAGGTCAGCACGTGCCTTTCAAGGTGACTTTTCTCGTAGTAAGAGTATCCACGAAATTAGAATACGTTAGCAATGCAAAGTTAGCATAGGAATGAGCGAATTACGTAAATTGATAGCCAATTGGAGATGCTTTCCGACTTTTTTGGAGTGTTTAGTGAATCTTTCGACAAACAATATATCAGTTAGTACCTAATTATGTAAATGAGATTGATGGTATTAGGAAGAAAGTGTTATTTATTGGGCTTCAATCTCTTACATCAATTTGAAGATGTCTTCTCTGTAACGATGGGCGAGCGATGAAGATGGGTATAGAAATCTTCGGGATGATTGCGTAACACCATAACAGTAAGAATGCCTTTCATTTTGACAGTTCAACAACATTCATTGCGTATGTGAACATAATGAAGCAATGGACTAGCTAATTATTCCTTCAAAATGATTCTGATTCTATGTTACGTAATTAGGGTGCCGATAGTTGTATTGAAAATCGTCTTTTAAAAATAGCTTTTCAACTTCTTAATGCCAAACTGACATTCATGTTTATCGGATACAAGCTGTGACGCAGTGGTGGCCTAGTAGTAACAGCTGGAACTTACGAGTCGTAGGTTCGAACCCAGACAGGCGCTTTACTTTGTGTAAATGCTTCATTACCACTGCTCTCAAAACGGTGAAGGAAAACATCTTGAGGCAACCGTAATCGTCATGTGCCTACTAAATCCATGGTAATAGATTGTGCGTCGATGTCTCTCTCGCCCTGTACAGTTTGTCACCGGAGGTTTATCGAAATATGCATGTGGCTAAAACCTTATAGGCCCATGCTACTATGTAAAACCAGTTAGTACACTATCGTAAAGCTAAGACAAGTAAGCACGTGATAGATGCAAGCTATACTTGGCGCCAAAAATTGCCTCTCACGCGGCAAGGTCGCGAGTGTACGCGCGGCTTAAGCGGAGATGCACTGGTTAGGGTTACCAACTTTGAGTCTTGGAAAATGAGAAAATAAAGGAAGATTATTGATATCAGTCCGTTTTGATTGACGCCCTGCATTGCAAAGGCTCTTCGATGAAATGAAAAAGAAGTAAATTAACCGTAAAATGAAAATACTACTGATTTAACAGACGTTTTTTAAACATTCTGTATGGTTTTGGTTATCTTGTCCTTAGATTCGAAGACAAAGACAGCAGTTCCACAACTGTTACAACAAATAAATATTCAAACATGAAATGCCTCTTTCTGCGTATCTTGAATTTTCTTAGTTTTTCCTGACACAAAAATACAACAGATCTAAATATTTCACAAACACACAGGAGTACGTATCGAACCCGCACTGGGCCCGCGTGGCCCACTCTCTCTCACAGAGAGGAGGCCTGTGTCCCAGCAGTGGGAACATTATAGGCTGATTATGTTTATGCTTATGCAGTGAGTCATTCCACAAAAAAATTGATACTAACATCTCTCGAACGCGGTTATGGTGTTAAGGCTAGATACAATTTAATTAATTAAGCATGCAGGATCAAGATCCCTTGTTTGGTGCGAGTGAAACGACCGTCGACTGTTACGTGCACAAAAATAGAATTTACTACCTATTGTATAATTAGTGACCTTCTGTTTCACACAAGTGCAGGCCCGTAACTGGTTTTCCTTAGGAGTGAGAGCAGAGCACACAGGATGTTACCGGGCCTTTCAATTGAATGGAATGATGGAGGGAAATTAATATAGGGCTTAAGTCAGGTGGTTTTTATTTACTCACTGGATAATATTGGAGTATCTTCTAGTCGTACATTTTTATAGTCTTAAAACCTAGATGTTTAATTTAAAATCTTATAAATCGTAAATTTAATTGTTAGTTTGTATGTAGGGGGTAATCTCTGGAACCAGTCAGATTAGATTTTTTTTGTATGATAGCCCAATTCTTGAGAAAGGCTATATGCTATTTAACATCACGCTATGAACTAAGGGTCACACTCCTAAGGGAGTCGAGAAAAAATAAACAGAAATAACGCTAAGCGAAAATGAAGTGATAAACCCGAACCTCGCCGTCACGAGCTCGGCGACGGCTCGTCGCGAGGTTCGGGAGAGCAAGTTTAACGCAGACAAAGTCGCGGGCAGAAGCTAGTATCATAATCATTGTGCGTTTTAAGTGTAATTCCAATTATTCTTCTTTCTTTATTTTTGTCTCCCTCTCACTGAGTGGAGGCCTGTGTGGCAGAGTCGGTATCCAAACAGTTGGAACGTTATAGGCTGATTATGCGTATGTCAATCCTAATTTGAAGCATTAACTATAAAAAAAAATTGGTCCTTCAAGCTTCATTAGAACTCATCTTAACATTATTTTCTGACACTATTTCAAAACTTGCATGGCATTCATTCATAAAGCCATCAACCACCCGCATTCACTACACAATGAACTGAAACCTCAACCTCTACATACGTCATCACAACGCGTCACCCGTACATCGCACCAAACTACATAGATGATACTTATATGATCCGCTATCAAACGCTAAGCGTAAACACGTTTGTTTGGCAGTCCCCCCATAATAGTCACAAGTGCCAACCCTAGCGTCGGCAGGTGATACAGAACGGCTGAATGGTCATTTACCGACTACCAACCATATGTAGCGTTCGCGAACGCGGTTTGAAATTCAAAGTGTAAAGAGTGTCGGTTGCGAAAAATTAACAGTTGAATTTGGACTTTTCGGTATTTGAATTAAAGTGACTTTCTTATAAATTATGTTTGTGTGAGTGATTTTGTTTGGTGATAGCGATTTAGTTTGTTTTTCGGAGTTTTTTTTGTAAGTTTATTTTTGTTTTCTGTTTTTATTGCACATTTTTGTTTTTATGTTTGTTTACTTTTGAAAAAGAAGGTCCAAGTCATATTTGTAAGGCTTTAAGGTCTTGTTGTACACATAGGTGCCTTTCAGTGGGTTTTACTAGTTGATTATTTTATTGTGTTAAAGTTACATTATATTTTTATGTAACTTTTTAAATATGTTAATAACTTTTACCTTCTTAAATATGACGTATTTATCGTTAATTCTACCTTATACCCATTAAGTAATTAATGCAATGTTTATTTTTTTTTCATTGCAAATGTGTCAACTATTCTGCCATTAAATAAAATATTTAAATTATCGTCAAAAATATGAAAATATAAAGCTGAATATTTTTCTTGACATTTAAATCTCAACTTTTTTCCCCAATTAATTTTATACATCCATTATAATTATTATAACAAAACGGCCAGATACAATTTAATTAATAATCCGATACGCAACCATAAATAATAAAACGATATTCTAATACCTAATAAAAACAAAACAACATCACAAAAATTAGGCACAATGCAGATCATACGAAAACGTAATTACTCTCACTTTTTTGATCTACATAATACATCATATAAACAGCCAGTATAACCTGACATTTCACAGCAGCGCTGTCATTGAACCCAAATGTCAAAATTCCGTAAAGTTCAGTACATTTAAACTTAGTTCCCTAATTTGCCGCATGCCAACATACACTGGTCCTTCGACCCGAGTATTCTAAACAGTTTACTATCTTGCTCAACACACATTGCCTTGACCGTAAATGAACCAGGTTAAGCAGGTTGCAACGAAATCGTAGCCAGTATAATGTTTAGTTGGAGCTCCAAGACAATAAATAGGTGATTATAGAACCTACGCAAAACGGGCACTTCCTTTTGATTCATCGCTCTTTATAAAGATGTCTGCTCTTTATTAGTCTTGATTGTGATTTGCGAATTTTGTACCATGTACTCGCCGGGTAATTTTTCTCCATGATTTGAAATAATACAGGGTGACTTATTCCTTCCGGAGCGTGATAGTGGCGCCGATTCCCTTGTTCACAAACTAAACTTAATTTAAGTTCAGTGCATCTTTTTCATTCTATTTCATTAAGAAAAGGACAGAAGATAAATATTAGTTTAGTCCTGTCAAATTAAGATACTCCATAGACACTTTAGACGTGATTAAAAACATGGCTACTAAAAATACGTCAATTTACTTCAGGCGTTGACTAAAACAATCCGAGAAATCTCAATTTTTATGTTTTTTTTAAGTTTCCCAGATTTCGTCACAAAATGTCACTTTTCTCTAAACTCTCAAATTGAATAGTCTTCATTGCTTTTTATTAGAGAACCTAATGCTTTAAAAAACCTTTCGATAAAACAATTTTTATTTAAAACTAAAAGAATAAGAATATTAACCATTTTCAAAAATCATCTACGTATGTACATACATGAACTTGGACGCCAGTTGTCTCAAAATTTTACTATTACATTAAGCGTACAAATTACGGGGAAGACATCTTGATTTAGCTATCTAACGAGGAACAAAAGTAAAAAAAAAAAATCCTCACGTCATTTTGAAAATGTTTAATTACTAAGGGTGCATTTAACCAACCTTTTCCTAGAATAAGTCTTACACTGCGAATAAATTTTGAATTTTTGACAGTTTTTCCATACTAGAACTGTCAGACGTCAATTGTTTTGGACGAATAAAATATATCTGTCTTTGACAAAATCAGCCCTTCAGTCAAATTGATAGTTTATCTGTAGACTTTTCGTAAGGGTGCCTATTGCTTGACGATTATCATACGAAAATACACTGTTTAAAGTTCGAAAACCTCTCAGATTCCTTTTGTCAGTATCCTTGGTGAATCTTCGTTTGCCCTTTATATTAACGTTCTTACTTACAAATATTGTCATGGTCACGCCATTTCCCGAGCTTTGTGGATCCTCAGTTTACCCTTTGTTAAATGTCTACATTTATGTATATCTGTCGTTTATATGGTGTACATATTATAGAGTACGTATTCTATTCTATTCAATTGTTTTCGTTGCCTGCCATAACCAGTCAGTGTCAATTTCATCATGATTCTCCAGCCCTTATCCCAATTTATTTGGGTCCGGCGCAACATGGTCTTTTCCTTCCATACTTTTCTATTAGTCGTCATCTCGGTGACTCAGTCACTGTGAATTTTTCCAGCCAGTTTGAATTTATGTTGTTACATTCAGTTTTTTGTTCCATAACTTGAAAATTATCTCAAATTCAAATATGGTCATATTATAATTTATGAAGTTTCCTTAGGTATTCTATATTACGACTAATATAAACATAATTATCAGCATAAACAATACCTACATCATTATATTGGTTCCGAAACATAAAAACTTGTACATCTTAAGAATTGAAATGCATATGGATATCAAGAGTATTGTAATAAGCGAGGTAATGAGACATAAGTACTGATTGTATGATAAGGATAATAATAGGGTAATTAACTGTGGTACCTACCTATATAAAATATGTATGTAGGCTTTGGAGTATGAAAAGCCTGGCTCACTGATTTTGGACTTCAGTCCAATGCGCTCTGGGCCCGAGTGGTGGCCCACTCCCTCTCGCCGAGAGGAGGCCTGTGTCCCAGCAGTGGGAACATTAAAGGCTGATTATTTTATGTAGTCGTCCTAAATACAGGCTGTATCAGAAAGGTGCGGTCAAAGGTGTGGTACGAACCACCCAAACTGAACTAATTTTTCCATGGGACCCATATCGTCATCGAGAAAAAAAAAATCAGCCGTCCCATACATTTGGGTCTAGTTTATGAGTTATTGAAGTTTTGTACGGGACAGCAGATAGTTTTTTCACGATTACGATGTTGGATACATGGAGAAAGTTCTTCAGTTCAAATTTGACCACACATTTCTGATACACCCTTTTTAAGGTTAGTCCTTAAAAAGGGTGTATCAGAAATGTGTGGTCCACAAAAACTGACCATTAATCTAATAAAAACACTAAAACACACTTGAAACAAAAATTGACGAAATGCTTGTTTGCTAGTTGAAGGTCAAATCCGACATTAAATTAGTGGTCCTAAGATCCGCGTTACCAGACGACCATAAAAATGTAGGATCACACACATAATACGTGTTCAATTCCTAGATCCGCTTACAAATTAAAATGCCAGAGCAACCTACATTCTATTGTCGTGACATCAATGCGTAGTATCCTGGTATCAATATGTCGTGTTTTCCCAGGATCCGCTTGGGGCGATTAGTATGCAGTATTATAAAATGTTGCTGACGTGAGAATCGTATCGGTATGTTATAATGATATCATTAATCATCGAATTGCCGTATTTATTGTGATGCAGTTAGAAGGTTCTCTACTAAATCGTTAGCTCGTGTAGTTCTAAAAATAGAAAGATAAAAATATCATACCAGTAATACCCTGTTCATATTGTAACATTTCGTAATCGTGGAAAGAACACGGGTGGGTTTTAGTTAGTAAGAGTCTGACACTCCCTTCCGCTCCACCCAGAGCGGGAGGGGTCATTTGATGATTTCCCAACCAAAAAAAAAGAAAAAAAAAGCGGAGATAACTGTGAATCTCTACCTGATCATTTGCCAGGCTTACTAGCTTAGGCTTAACATTTTAACATTCCTATATTTAGCTGCATGGGAGACTAAAAGTCCATTGTAACAAAGACTTGGTTGAAGAGTTAAATCTGTAACTATAGTTCTGAATTATGCATGAATTTATCATCGAAATGCGGGCGTTATCTAGGGAGAAGATTTATTCGTATATTGTGTATGTGTCTTATCTATATCCTAGTTCTATTCAAATAGTTTGAATATAATATGTACATAATTTTAAACTTAACAGTTTTAAAATAATAATATGAAAAAGAGAGCGGAAAGAATCATAGGGCATCAAAATTCGTTCGTCCGCATCGCAATCAACAGGAAAAGTGCCCAAAAAGCTGGCAGCACTTCCACGTTGTATGGCAATGCTGCAGGCCAGCCCTCTGGCGGCTCTGATGGCTCGAACATATAAGTTCCAATAAGATTAATTGGCGTTATAGTTTCCGAATGACTGAAAAAGTGTGTTTAGCATATTAGTCATTTTATTCTCGTTAGTTGGAAATTACCTGAGGGTATCATTCTCATTGTGGTTTTAAAGCAATAGGTTTTACCAAATGAAATATTATAATGATGATTTGTCATAATAATAGATATGATGTATGATTTAATGGAGAGGCAAGTCCTTGGTCTAAGATAAGATCGAATCAGCCTAGCCTTTTACCAACTATGTCGCGGTCAGCTTCCAGTCTTACTGGCTGCAGCTGAATACCAGTATTTTACATGGAACAACTGCTTATCTGACCTCCAAAACCTAGTTAGTGGGTAACACGATACCCCTTAGTAAGACAGGTGTTCAGACTTCTGACTACCCGTAACGACTGTCAAAGATCTACGAATGACAGCCGGGACCAACGGCTTCACGTGCTTTCCGATGCACGGAGAGGTCTCGATATGTACTCGTATTACATATCCAGCTTTATTCTTCATCAGTTATACAAACATCCTCAACTAGATGACATACGCGCACGTTAGGAGCACCCTAGCCAGTCTGGCGACATGAGAGAAGGAGGATCATGCAACACTAGAATATATTACGTAATACTGTTTTCGTGTTTTGAATTATAATGACTGTTCAGCTACACTGGAACCATAAGTAGAAGAGCTCTTTGAGAAGGTAATCGTCCTCGTCCGGGGTAGTAGTAGTAATGTTCTTGTTCGAAGAGTATACACAATCATACACTTACATTATCTGTCTATGACGTCCACTGCTGAAACACAGGCCTCCTCATTATGAGAGGGAGTAGACCATAATCCACTACGCGGGCCCATATGTCTTGGATTTTTTGGTTCGGTTTTTCACTATGTTATCCTTCACCGTTTTGAGAGTAGTGGTGATGAAATAAATTACACAGAGTAAAGCGCCTGCCTGAGTTTTCACTCGGTAAGTCAAGCCGTTACCTGGCCACTACTGCTCTCAGAAGAATTTTCTCAGAAGATTGGAAGAGACGATATAGGGCCGGTGATTTTACAGGCACATGAGACGTTTTCAGCTTTGTTGCCAAATGTTCATAAGTATCGGTGTCCTTTTTATTTAGTGGATTGCTTGTTAGTGTTCCGTATCTGTTTTTAAACACATAATCTTAATATGACATAACATCACGCTTGTAATCCCCAAAGGGTTATGCAGAACCACACCCACACCCACCCACCCACACCCACACCCACACCCACCCATACACCACCCACCCACACCCACATTTCGCCAGTCTAAATCCCATGTAATAGGGAGCTATTTTTCATCATCATCATCATCAGCCTATAGCTGTCCACTGCTGGACATAGGTTTCTCCTATTGCACGCCATTCAACTCGATTTTCGGCAACTCTCATCCAGCTGCTACCAGCCATCCTACGAAGATCGTCGCTCCACCTAGCCTGAGGGCGTCCCACCTTACGTTTACCGATTTGCGGTTTCCACTCAAGAACACGTCTACCCCAACGGTCATCGGTTCTACGGCTAATATGGCCACCCATTTCCACTTCAGGTTGCTTATTCTATGAGCTATATCGACAACTTTGGTTCTCTGCCGGATCACCTCGTTGCAGATTTGATCCCTCAGAGAGACTCCAAGCATAGCCCGTTCCATGATATTTTTAGGTGGTCTTAAAATGACTAAGATATACCAGCAGTAGCGTAGCTTAGCCAGGGCTACACGTCCTAATCAGTTATCAGTTGAATTAACTTGCGTGTTATATCGATTCTAATACAACCGATTACGAGTACTGTCTGCGAGATAATTAAGTATTTTTCTCGTTAAACGTCAATTATACGGTTGAAGCAAAAAACCCACGGAATCTTTTTAATGTGATTGTTATTCATTTTAAATTATTACCTGAGAGCTTCTTCGGGTTTCAAAGTCAAGGTCGTTTCGTTTATTAATGTCGAATGTATAAGGCAATTCGTTTAATGGGATTTGGATATCATACGTTTCGACTCGTCTGACAATGTTTTTGTTATGAGTGTATTCTTCATTTACAAATCACTATTTGTTTTCTTGCTCGTGGCTAAGTAATAACAGCCGCACCGAGAGGCCTCCTTGCCTCGGAAAGCACGTTAAGCTGTTGGTCCCGGCTGTCATTCGTGGATCTTTGATTGTCGTTACGGGTTGTTTCATTGCCATCGACTGGGCACGATTCCAAGTGCCCGCTTGATGGCAACAGATGATGATGACGCATGTTTACCCCCAACTTGTTATTTTCTTTTTTTGTGTGTTTGTTCTTTTTTATGCGTCATGTTTGCCGTAAATAAATGTATTTTCTTTCTTTCTTTTCTTTCTATGACAAGGGACCTAAATATAACGGGCCAAATTTGATTGTACTTTAGGTACACCTCTGCTTAACCCTCCGAGGAATACAGGCGTGTGGCAAGTTTTGTTTAACTGCGTTCTCTCAACCGTGGTCTTGCGTCTTAAAAACCAGAAAAAAGTGGGAAAATACCCGACATTCGTATAAAACGTTGATTTTTCCTTGTATTTCGCATTCTCTTGTCAGACGAAAGTCCCAGTGAGAGCATCTTAATTGGAGACAAAACGACTTTTTGAACCAGTATAAGTGGACGCAGCGTGCACTTTTAGTAGTTTGACTGGTTTTTTTGTAATTGCGGAAATATGTGGTCCTAATGTACGGTTGAAATTCTTTGGTCCTTTGTTCCAACAGTTTTGTCTAAGTTTTTTTTGGATTCCTCGTGTGCGAAGTCGCGTAACGAGTTTTGAGCAGATTTGTGTGTTTTTAAATCCTACTAATATTATAAACGCGAAAGTTTGTATGAATGGATGGATGAATGTTTGTTACTCTTTCACGCAAAGACTACTGAACGGATTTGGATGAAATTTGGCACACAGATAGTTTATAGCCTGGATTAACACATAGGTTACTTTTTATCCCGATATTCGTGGGGATCGAAACTTATGCGGGTGAAACCGCAGGGCGCTGCTAATCTTAATATAATATACTTTTGGAAATATGCATACCTAGTCTTATTATTTTAGCAGCTTGTTCTGTTAATGCTAAAGTCAAAATGATAATTTTGTTGGTAGACATCAGCATAGTATTTGTAAACAGTGAATTAAAAGCTCCAGCGGGGTAGTTGCGTAACACACTAACAGTAGCAATCGCTTTAATTTTGACAGTTCAACAAAATTCATTGCGATATTTACTTTGATGAGCGGACAAATTTTTCGAACATAAGAAGCAATGGATTTACAATATCCTTCAACATGATCCAGATTGTGATTGATTGTGTGTTCCATAATTAGGGTGCCGGAAACAATTTGTTGCTTTACTTTAATAAAATAACTACAATTAAATTGTCATAGTCTACCTCAAGTATAGTCATTTTGTAGGTATTATTACTGCTAACTTTATCAAGATTTTTTTGCCTCAGATTTTTTTATTGCCCACCGACTAACACGATCAGTGGTTTATCTTCCTCGCAATCTTGAGATTAAGGAAAAAATAATCAGCAATGCGATTTAATTTGAGTCCTAATGTACGAGGGCTGATTGATAAGTTTCCGAAACGACGAACTTAAAAAAAAGATACGCAAGAAATAAATATTACATTATATTCTAGCATCTTTTCGAAAATAGAACGCCAAATTTGAATTTAATCGAACGGATGGAATTTGTATGAGAGGACCTAGAACTTTCTCTGTCGTGAATTTTCATAACAATGGAAAAAAACGAAATTCGGGCGGTGATAAAGTTTTACGTTTTAAAAGAGAAAACAGCAAACCAGATTAAAGTCAAGCTAGACAGTGTTTTAGGTAATTCTGCTCCTGCATTGAGTACAATTCACACCTGGGTAACTGATTTTAAACGTGGAAGACAGAGCTGCGAAGACGCCCCCAGGTCTGGCCGTCCAAATGAAGTCACGAATCCGGACATGATCAAAAAAATTCACAAAATTATACTGAACGATCGGCGCTTAAAGTTGCGAGAGATAGCAGGGATGGTGAACATGTCATCTGAACGCGTTTTTAATATTTTACACCAACATTTGGAAATGAAAAAGCTTTGCGCTCGATGGGTGCCGCGTTTGCTCACTGTCGACCAAAAGCAACGTCGTGTGGACGATTCATCGGAATGTTTGGCACTGTTTAAGCGAGATCCTAACGAGTTTTTGCGGCGTTATGTTACAGTAAATGAAACCTGGATACATCATTATACTCCTAAAATAAAAGAACAATCTAAGCAGTGGACTGAGAGCGGAAAACCTGCGCCGAAGAAAGCAAAAACGGTTTTGTCGGCCGGAAAAGTGATGGGGACTGTTTTTTGGGATGCTCGAGGGATTATTTTAGTGGATTGTCTGCAAAAAGGAAAAACAATAAATGGAGAGTACTATACAAGCTTGCTGCAAAAATTAAGTGACGAAATCCGAAAGAAACGACCTCATTTGGCCAAGAAAAAAATTTTGTTCCACCATGACAACGCGCCTGTACACACGTCAATGGTTGCAGTCGCCAAACTCCATGAATTGCGGTTCGAATTGCTACCGCATCCACCCTATTCCCCAGATCTGGCCCCGTGCGACTTCCACTTATCCCCAAACCTGAAGAAATGGTTAGGTGGCCAGAGATTTTCATCAAATGATGAAGTCATTGTTGCCGTAGACGAGTATTTTGAGGGGTTGGAGAAAACATTTTTTCAAACTGCTGTATCGGCATTGGAGAAGCGATGGACTAAATGCATCGAGGTAGAAGGAAACTACGTTGAGAAATAAATTTATTTTAAATAGATTTTTAAAGTTTTTCTTTGTCGTTTCGGAAACTTATCAATCAGCCCTCGTAATTAAGGCGTAAAATGTAAACTTTGATCTCACACCTCCTAGTTTATTTATTTTAATTATTTTCCGCCCATTTTTTGTAAGGACCAACTTCTCTTAAATACCGTGGGATTCTTAGGACCAGTTTTTCCAATTATGAAGATTTTAACGACTAAAACTTCGCAACTAACTTAAAAAAATTAACTTAATTTAAAAAAATTACTCATGTATCGTAGGTGCGTTTACAAACATTTAAACTCACATACACAAACAGCCAGACCCGGACCAACTACTTGTAGGTCATACAAGTATTTGTTCCGTGCGGGAATCAAACCCGCGCCACGCAGCGCAGCGGTCATTCGCTTAACCACTGCGCCAACAGTGCCGTCAAATAATTGATATAAGTTTAGTTAAATTTTACCACAATTTGAAAATGTCGCAACGAGATACGTCGACGATAGTTTGGGGGTCACCGTCTATTCTATTCTTGTACAAATTGTCATCTATCTAAATATATATAACTCAAAGGTGACTGACTGACTGACATAGTGATCTATCAACGCACAGCCCAAACCACTGGACGGATCGGGCTGAAATTTGGCATGCAGGTAGATGTTATGACGTAGGCATCCGCTAAGAAAGGATTTTGATCAATTCTACCCCCAAGGGGATAAAATAGGGGATGAAAGTTTGTATGAAACTTTGTCAAACTATACTTCTTAACGTGAGCGAAGCCACGGGCAAAAGCTAGTTTATAAATAAATTTGAAAAAAAAAATGAATTATAAATGCATGTGTAGTACGCAATTACCCCGCCGAGGATGTGGATAGGTATTTTTTTACCTAGCATCATCCTCTCTAATTCATCTTTAATGATGTCCTTAGATATTTTATCTGGCTATTGTATTATAGCTTCTTCCAGTACATTAACTCGTAATATCCAAGTTATTCTAATAAAATTTTATAACTAATGCATTATTACGATTGTGCACTTCACATTTTATGATGATCAGGGTTTTCCGGAATTGTATCCTTGTCATTTTGATCAAGTGCTACAGTCCTACTAATGTTATAACCGTGAAAGTTTGTATGAATGGATGGATGGATGTTTATTTCTCTTTCACGCAAAAACTACTGAACGGATTTGGATGAAATTTGGCACACAGATGGTTTATAACCAGGATTAACACATAGGATACATTTTATCCCGATATTTCTACGGGATCGGATTTTGTGCGGGTGAAACTGCGGGGCGCAGCTAGTATCTCATATTTCGTATATTTTATATCTAATTTGTCTCCCCAGCGAAAGCACTAGGAAGTGGTGAAGGGCGGGCGTTTTGGGGGACTGTCTTTTGTATTTTTGACGTCCGAAAAGTGCTGATTCTCAGCCTAGTTTGAATAAATGACTTTTCATTTTGATATAGCTAGAGATTTTTTTGACTTGTGTATAAAGTATCGTCTTACAGGTCGTGAACTTAGGAGGTTGTTTAACCAGCCCATGATATTGATAGTGAGAAAAGTGTTTAGCTGAAATCATCCTTCGGCATTGTAGTCGGATTATAAAAGCGTAGTTTAGGCACAAAATTATGCAGACCGCATCTTAGGGCGACCAGGACTCTCTACCACAAAACTTTACAAGTCTACAAAATTTTTAAATTACAAATGTAGGTTTAAACCTGATCCTGATTTTAAAAATCAACTAGTTTTGCCACGTACTCGTACCTATTCATTAACTCAAATAAAACAGCCCGGATGTGTAAGCTACAAAAAAAAAAATCCATTAGCTCAAGCAGTTTGACTGTTAGATGCTTCTGATTTATTATTAACATAGTCATCAACTTCAATATACCCAGGATCATCAAAATACCCGTACCTATTAGTACAGTCATCGCTGCTTCTAGACAAAAAACCACAATCAACTAAAAAAAAAAAACTTCGCCATCAACATGATTAATTGTAACCGCTAGACGTCAGTAGACTGTGCAGTGGTGTGTATTTTTTTTTACCATTTTTTTTTCTACGCTAGTGTGTCTCCGGCCCACTGGGCACAGTTAGGTCCGGTCTTGGGTGAGGGGAGCTGCATAACAATTGATAGATGCATCTTCTTACATAGTTAATGTAGCTGCACAAAGTTTTTAGAAATCAACGGCGTAATTATTTATGTGGTTTACTTGGTTAATTAAATTTAAAATTGCAATTTTCTTCTTACACGGCTTGTGGCTAAGTAATAACAGCCGCACGGGTCGATCGATCAGGTTAAGCTACGCTTTGCCGCGGTTGGTTCGAGGATGGGTGATCATCTTCACATACCAAGACCCATTTCTGAAAGCACGTTAAGCTATTGGTCCGAGCTGTCTTTCGTGGAGCTTTGATAGTCGTTACGGGTCGTCAGTAGCCCGAAAGTCTGACAACCAGTCCTACCAAGGGGTATCGTATTACCTCAGTAACTGGGTTGTGGAGGTCTGATAGGCAGTCAATTGATCCATACATTATGTCGAGTTATGCGAACATAAATCGACGGATCAACTGATTGCTTTTTCACGATTTCAGGGTTGGTCCCGTAGTAAAAGTTGTTCATAATGATGAATACAATGACCCCTTGTATGGATTAAAATTTTAATAAAACATTAAAGAAAAAGGGAGGAGCAAATTGGGCATCAAAAAATTCGTCCGCATTGCTGTCAATGTGATATGTGCCCAAAGGGCTGGCATCATTACAGAATTTTTAATTACAGGTGAGAATTATGTAAAAAAAGATGTACACGTTAAAAGCGTAAAGTAAGCTTGAAGTGCACTGTCATTCAACCTGATACTAGAGATTGACAGTATTGAAAACTCATTTCAAGCTCACTTCACCTATATTCTCACGGTGGGATGTTAACAGAACAGATTGGCTGGCTCCTTTAACGAACAAAGGCCTCCTTAGATAAAACTAAGTTAATTGGGTTGACACCAATTCCTATTACCGGATTGGTACGTGGTTCGTAATTTGACGTATATAGGACAAGGTCTTAATTTTCTTCGGCTTTTTTTCGCGATTGTCTTTCAGTCTATACGATTAGATATATCTTACTCGGTGGTTAGATGGTTTTACGAAAACCAACCTCTTTCAAATTCTACATAACATAACATCACGCCTGTCTTCCTTAAAGGGCAATATGTAGTAGGGTGACGTGCACATACTGGGTTAGTTTTCAAAGACCAGCCATATTTTAAAGTGTGGTACAGACCATCAGACAGAACTATTTTCTCCATAGGACCAACTTCATTATCTTTCTTTTTGTTACTGTTTTTATATAATTTGTTTATTTTTGATTGTGTTTAGTTTAGTTTTATGATCTTCCTGTACGAGTCGCAATAAATGCTTTTTCTTTCTTTCTTACATCGTAATCGCGAATTGAAAATTCAGCCGACCTATACGTTTAGGTCGACTAGGCATTGAAGTTTTCTATGGGATAGAGGATACATTTTTCGCGTTCCAGTTCCACCAGGAATTTTATTAAGAAAATTCTCCTGTGTCGTGGGTGTGTTTACAGACATATAAACTCACATACACAAACAGCCAGACCCGGAACAACTAATTGTAGGTCATACAAATGTTTGTTCCGTGCGGGAATCGAACCCGCGACACGCAGCGCAGCAGTCAATCGCTTAACCACTGCGCCAACCGTGCCGTCAAATTAATTATAAATATTGGTCCCATGGAGAAAGTTGTTCAGTTTGATGGTCTGTACCACACCCTTAAATTTGGCTGGTCTTTGAAATTATACCCTGTATAGTAACTACACCCACATTTAGCTAGTTATGTTTAAGCCATCAACCAGTCACAAATCCAGACTCCAGGCTGCTCTTAAGAACTTCCAGATGGATAATCCCAATAACACCTTACCCGACCAGGGAATCGGACTTCGTGCTCAGCAGTAACATTTGAGACCAATGAGGCACTCTTTTTCAAATTCTCTAAGTTTCAAATCGAATCAAATTCTCGTCCATGATTCAATTTCTTACTCACTCCTTCCAACTCGGGAAGTATTAGGAAGCGGTCCTAAGGTCCTAATCTCATCCGGTAGGTATCTCACGTTAATATTGTACCGTAGTACCAAATGGTACCGTCTCCACCTTGACCTCGCCGGGTCGGTTCGATTGAAGCGTTGTGTCATCTTCGAAGTTGAAGCCTAAGTGTTAAACAAATAAGGTACCTACCTAATGCATTTGTTTACAAATTGTCTGTGATTGCTGGAACTGAATAGACCTTCAGTGTTATTAACAAGGTGATTGTTTAGTGTGAAACTATTGAATTTGTTCTTTGTTTTATCATACCTGATGCTAAAACATATTGGTCCTCCGTGGCAAAAAAACGGTCCTCTGATCCCGGATATCATAAGTTGGCTTATGAGTTGATTTGCACGAATTTAGTCACGTTTAAATAATATTTTTTTTTCATAGGCGGGCTATAAACCATCTGTGTGCCAAATTTTATCTAAATCCGTTCAGTAGTTTTTGCGTGAAAGAGTAACAAACATCCATCCATCCAAACTTTCACGTGTATAATACGTATGAGTAGGATTTAGAAGTGACGATTCGCCCGTTTCGTCTAATAAGCCCATAAGTTGCACAATGTATTCTTGCCGGTCTTACCGATGTAACCGATGCTTTATCACCATCATTATCTTATTTATTACATACTTAAGCTGTTTAATAGTCTTCTTATACATAGGCCTCCTCTTGACTACAATGCTCGTTGCTATTTGAAAGAATCTATCGTAGTGACCTTCTGAGTATGTGCCTAAAATTAAACTCTTGTGGTTGATCTAATTTCATTAGTAGTTAGGTAAGGACGATTAATTCAAGGATTTTTCCAGTTCCTGTCTATTCAAAATAGATTTAAATATTTAAAAAACATTCGAAAACGTTGAATAATTAAGTGTAGATACATAGTTGCTGGTCATTAATACAAAGAATACGTATTTTATTTTTAGTGGAATCACGTTATGAAATTAATATTGCGCAAGATTTCTTTTATTTCCGTAAAACAAGTCTCAGCTACAGTGGGTTCACAGCTGTTTTACCTCTGACAGCAGTAACCAAACAGCAAACTTATTGTAACGAGAATAAATATCACAATGATTTTGACAGACTTTTAAGTGGCAGGAACTCAATAGTAACCTTATTAGAATGAGAATAAAGATCCCTGTGATTTTGACAGTGATTGCAAAATCAGAGGTAAAATAACTTTGAACAGAATGTATATCTAAAGCATGACATAGGACTGTGACAGAGGAATGTAAAGAAAAACATTACAAAGCGGTAAGAATACAAACAAACTATGAAAACTTGTTTGACAACTTCAACTCAATATTTTTGCTGAGAATGCTATCCAACAAAGCGGTCAGAATATACAAACAAACTTTTTCGACACCTTCTAATTTATATATGTATAACCCAACATTCTTGCGAATTCATCCCATCGATCGCCAAAAACTTCGATAATAGAACGGAAAATTCTGCTACTTGTACCGAATAGGTCTATTACTATTAACATACATCCCTATTATACTTACATTATGACCACTGACTGATAAACGGTTGAGCATCAAACATTCCACGATTTGTGTGCGACAAATCTAAACTCGACCTTTAGCCAATTTTAGATTTTAGTAAAGCCTTCGACACGATCATTCACAATTTTAAGACAATGTTTGTCACGCGCCATCGCTCTTCCCTTCTACCAATGTCTATGACAAGGTTCTTGTAGCCTTGAGTGTAAGGTTTTCCTTAACCATCACTTACGAAAAGATAATGTAATAGGAATGATAGAAGAGAAACTCTCGAAATATTTTTTTTTCTTACAAGGATTTTCTTAAAAGGAAACTAGGTCACGTAGTCATTGGCGTTAATTCCATACAAACGTATTCCTCTATATTCTCCACGGGTAATGACAATGGAGCAAATATTGTTTTACGAAGAATGAATTTTGGTCCTGGCGACCAATCTCAGCGGAGAACAGCCTTCGGTGCGGGAGATATTATATGGAGTGCATAAGTGTGCGCGCAGACACAGGTGCACTCCCTCTTCCTTCACTCTCATAGAACGATGGAACGGCAATCCGACACAACCGGGAAGAGTTCAGGCGCAGGGCCAATAGCTTAACATGCTTTCACACCGCCAACTTCCAAACTCGGGGTTGTTACTAAGAAATTCTTATAAAAAAAACTCAATAACACTTTGCCATACCCCACGCTCAGCGTCTGTTGATCGTGGCCGTCCCAGTGACTATTAGGACTCGGGTTGTGGACTATTTTACCATTGAGCTGCGACCAGCAGCTTTGTATGGAAGAAACGCCAAGGACCACGTGACCGCGTTTCGTGAGTGCCTTTTGTTAATTTTATACAAGCTTCGACCAGAATTCGGCCACTTTGATAGTGTTAGCGTTGGCCTCGCAAAGGTCTTACATAGTGCAGGTGTTTTTGCACAGTAATAATAAAATAATATTAATATCCCTGGACATTTCACACAGCACCATTTGTCCCAATCTAAGCAACCTAATGCTTGTGTTATGGTAACAAGATGGCTGATAAACTACTTATATACAATTTTTTTTTTTTTTTGTAAATACATACATATTATAGATAGAAAAACACCCAGACTCGGAACAAATACATGTAGGTCATACAAATATTTGTTCCGTGCGGGAATCGAACCCGCGACACGCAGCGCAGCAGTCAATTGCTTAACCACTGCGCCAACCGTGCCGTCAAAAAGTAAGCGCGATAAGAGGTGAGGCATCATTCGTTTATCTTAAGACACCTTTGGATATATTGAAGGTTTCTTTTTCTGAGGTGTTGGTTCCCTTGAGCTGATTAATAGTTACAAGATAATATTTTCTTGTAATGGCTGTATCCGTCATTATTTATGCATAGATGGAATCTGAAAACTTAAAGGTTTTATTAATGCTGTTTGACATTGAGTAGCGCAAACATAACTTCGTTATTAACATTGTTTTCGTAGAAGAGCCTACAATTATTCAGGATGAAATTCATTGTTAAGCAAATTGGCTTTCAACTTAAATTGTCCTTATAATCAAATTACAACTGTCATTCTTTGACAGTTGTGATGAAATGGCTATAACACGACGAATTGGCGTAGGGTGTCACTTTTTTAGGGTTCCGTACTAAGTTCCGTCCTAACGGAACCCTTAATAGTAAGGCTCCGCTGTCCATCCGTCTGACTGTCTCTCAGCGGGCTGTATCTCATAAACCGTAATAGGTAGACAGTTGAAATTCATTCATCAGGTCACAGAGTGTGTATTTCTATTGTCGCAATAGTATAAATAATAAAAATTAAATCAAGTTAATAAAATTTAAAGGGGATACACGATACCATTACACGGAACGTTTTGTTTTCAGCGTTTTGTACCTTGTGGTACGGAACCCTTCGTGTGCGAGTCCGACTCAAAATTGGCCGGTTTTTTTAATAATTGTTTTCTCTGACTGTTCCTATTAAAAAGAAAATTAACTCAAATCAGCAATATTGACGAGAACCTCAACATTCAAAAACCTCAGTCACAAGCTATCAAGATATTTAGCACCAATAATACAATCATCTAAATACACATTTGCAACAAAGGGAAAACGGACACTGATTTCACAGACGTGTCTAATTTTATGAATAGCACAGGCACCAATTATCGCAGCATGTAAATCTTTAAGGACCAAGTTAAGTTGATAAGCGTAACTAAAGTAAAGGCAGATATGATAAGACATAATGGTAAACAAGGTGTTTTTAACGAAGTCATTGTGTGTAGCGAATTCTAATCCTACTATATTATAACTATAATAATATTATAAACGTATAATCCGGGCTATAAACCATCTGTGTGCCAAATTTCATCCAAATCCGTTTAATAGTTTTTGTAGGAAAGAGTAACAAACATCCATCCATCCATCCATCCATACTAACTTTCACGTTTATAATATTAGTAGGATATTCGTTATTTTCTTTTGTTTTTGTGAGTGTTTCCTTCACTTGTAGGTACTGATATTGTTGTCGTTGTAAGTATATCATAAATAAATACTTTATTTCCATGTCAAGAATGATAAATATTATATTAAAGAGAACAAAATGGGGCTGCAGTCAGACAGAAGTCATTTTTATTAAATGTACATATATGTAGTTAGAGATATCCCCTTACCCCAATGACCACTGACATGACCTGACATTACCATCTAGTTCAAGTATGAAAGTCACGCGAGGTATCTTCCTATGTTTTAAAAAACTATGTTCAAGTGCACACACTGTATTAACACGTATTGTTAATAGGATAACGAGCGCGTTAAAGAGATATAATTAATGACTCTTCAAGATTATGAATGGGTGTAAATGAATTCCAAGTCTTTCAAAGAATAGCCCGAACAATGCAGTCATGATCTTTTACTGAGCACGTAAAGGTATTAAGCATTAAAGTAGTTGAAAATACGTGACCGACTCTCTGAATGATGATGGGCATCGTTTTTCCGTTATTGTATAGCGAAGATGATTTCATAATCATTATCATCATATTCCTGAAGAGCTAATGGTTAAGTGATAACAGCCGCACGAGTCGATCGATCAGTTTAAGCTACGCTTGCCTCGATCGGTCCGTGGATGGGTAACCATCTTTACATACCGAGACCGAAAGCACCGTTGGTCCCGGCTGTCGTTTTTGGATCTTTGACAGTCGTTACTCGTCAGAACCCGAAAATCTGGCAACCAGTCTTACCAAGGGGTATCGTATTATCCAGTCACTGGATTGTGGAGGTCAGATAGGCAGTCGCTCCATGTAAATACTGGTATTCAGGTGCATCCGGTTAGACTGGAAGCCGACCCCAACATAATTATATAGGAACAGCTTAAGCAGATGATGGTATCACTATCTTTCTGTCCTGGTCCCATGTTACTTGGGCTAGGTACAACACATTTTGTTCTTCCGTTCTCCCGTGTCAACTGTCACGCTATCATTCACTCCCTTCTCTTTTATGATGAGAAGATGCAATGTAAGATGGGGGATTCTTAAATAAGCGACGATGTTCGTACACAGCAATTTTTCAGTGACGGTTTCGTTGAATTTTCATTTGGTTTTAAATTGACAGAAAATTAATTGATCCTCGGAGACAACAGAGGTGCAGTGAGCAGTGACCTAGTGGTATCGGCTCCGACTAACGAGTTGTGGTCGTGAGTTCGAACCCAGACAGGCACTTTAATTTGTGTATTTAATTTCATCACCACTGCTCTAAAAATAATGATGGAAAACATCACGAGGAAATTGGCATGTCTTAGAATAATAAATTCGAAGACATGTGACATCCACCAACCCGCACTGAGCGGTGGATTATGGCCCACTGCCTCTGATAGAGAGGAGGCCTGTGTCCCAGCTGTCGGAACATTATAGGCTGATTATGCCTCGGAGACGGAGTTTTAATGTAAATATTATTGCAATTAATGTTTTTTTTTTAAATCAATAAAGACATAGTTTCATCTGTAATAATCAAAGAAGCTTAGACGTTCATCTATACATATAAAATTCAAAGTCCTGACTGACTGACTGACTGACTGACTGACTGACTGAGACATCAACGCACAGCCTAAACCGCTGGTCCTAGAGACATGAAATTTGGAGGGTGTATTCTTCGTGAAGAGTAGGTATCCACTAAGAAAGGGTTTTTCGAAATTCCACCCCTAAGAGGGTGAAATGGGGAGATTTTGTTTGTATGAAAAATCTTATTGCTTTAGTTAATAAACTTGAAACTTGGCACGAATACTTATCTAAGTAAATTATGAAGTTGGGCATTTTTTGTTTTTATAAACTACCCCCTAAAAGGGGATTAGGGGGTTTCAAAGTTTGTATGGAAGAATTTTAGCGCGAGGTCCGATTTAATCGAAACTCAGTATTTATACCTAAAATTGAAAGGAAAGGATAATGTGTATCAGGGTTTTTCGAAAATCTACCCCGGACGGCCTGAAAAGGGGTAGTCAATTTTACAGGGGAGGATTTTACAACGTGGCTTGATTAACTCGAAAATTGGTATAAATAATCCTTGAGTCAAGTTATGAACACGTCCCAAATGATTTTTTCAGAATTCCACCCCTGTGGGGGTGAAAAGCGGGGATACAGTTTATATGAAAAATCTTATTCGTTAGGTTAATAATCTTGAAAATTGGCATGAATACTCGCCTAAGTAAGCAATAAAGTTTATCATTAATAAATATTATTATTATTGTTTATTTTCGTTCATCAGTAGTTTATCAGCCATCTTGTTACCATAACACAAGCATTAGGTTGCTTAGCTTGGGACAAATGGTGCTGTGTGAAATGTCCAGGGATATTATTATATTATTATTATTAGTTTTTCAAAACAACCCCTCAAAGGGGGTGTTAAAGTTTGTGTGGAAGAATTTGAACGGTCCGATTAACTCGAAACTCAGTGTACTGTGTGTGTACTTAAGACTAAAAATAAATAATAAGACGTATGAGGGTTTTTCGAAAATCTACCCCTAACGGGGTGAAAAGGGGTAGTTAATTTTACAGGGGAGGATTATAATAAGTGGCTTGATTAATTATAAAATTGGTATAAATAATCTTTTAAACCGACATCCACGCGGGCGAAGCCGCGGGCAGAAGCTAGTATTTAATATATAATAGATGTACATTTTCACGATCCTTGCCAGTCTACCGCTGCAACGGAAGACACGGGATATTAACCAGCTGATATATTAGGTATAATGATTTGTTTTTCAATTCTACCATCACGGAATCGTAACGATGTTTATTTCTTTGTTTTCTGTTGTTATTCTTCCAATTTATCTTCGGCTTGGTGTTTCTTCCGTCATTTGTATGATCCGCTTTACTCTAACCTATCAGAAATAATATGAAGTTATAAATGTAATCTATGTCTTTACACTTAGGGCTGATTTCTCCATCGCCAGATAAATTTTATTCGAGTAATAAAATTACAGTTGTTGTATGAAATAACTGTGAACATTTCAAAATTATTCCTCGAATAAAGTTATCTGGCGATGGAGAAATCAGTCCTTAGTAAATTAAAGTCGCTTTTTGTATCACTTTCTGTGAGACTGGGATTGTTTCTTTCAAACTAGGCAACGGATTTTGGTGACGTTTTCACCACCGTTTAGATGCTTGGGCTCGGCAATTTTATCTTAAAATAATCACTAGCTTCTGCCCGCGACTTCCGCGTGAGAACTTCAGAAAGAACCGACGAAAAATTTCAATGCAAGGGGGTCCAGAATCTGCCAGGGTCGCGGGTTGTTCGAAAGAGTTACCATGGCCCCAGGCACAGGCAACTGTAGGAACACGGGTGGGTTTCAGTCAGTAAAAGTCTGACATGCCCCCCCGCTCCACCCAAAACAAAAAAAAGGTGGTTCCAAATCATGAACCGAATCCATGGTAACAGTTTGTGCGTCAATGCCCCTGCCATATATAGATATAGTATAGATTCAAGGATGTAGCCTTATTTTTAGTAGCATCATATTATCCTTATAATACTCATAACAATAAATCTTTAGTCTAAAAATAAACACAGGTAATAACAAATCACATCACGTACTTACATCGTTAAATCCAAGTATACTTTTATACAAGTTACGTCTACCGCGCATCAGTTCAATGTCAACATGAATTACTTTCTATTGTATAACGAAGTAGTGTACTTACACAAATAAGTACCGAAGGCCTATTCTGAATGTGTTGTCATGAACAGCACTCGTAGTAGATGTCAGATATAGATTTCATTTTAGGGTTCCGTAACTCAAAAGGACAAACGGAACTTATAAGTCGTAAGTTATTTATTAATTTGTTGAACGTAGGTACAATAATGATGTTATATAAAGATAGATAGAGATACTCGTATAAGATCACTTCGCTGTCCGTCTGTCAAGACCCTTTTTTCTCAGGACATCGTGGAGTTTTAAGTTGAAATTAATATCTTATACTCAGGGCTGCAAGCCCTTGAAGCAGTGAAAAAATCAAACTTAGAAGTTTGATTCGGGGAACAAGAAGTTTCACGCGGACGAAGTCAAAGAATTTATTAAAATAAATTCTAGAATTTCTTGACAGTATCATCTAGTACATATTAAACTAGCTTTATAACTCTTTAAGTTTGCATCTACTCTAACTTAAGATAGACGAATGAGTTAATGTGTGCCTTCTGCATAATATTCTGTGTCAGTATTCTCAAAACAGTAATCGCTGTCAACGTCATTGACATACATTGCGTTTGATGTAATGTCGATGGTACCAACCTATTCTGGTGTTTGGTGACGATTTGGAAGCGATGACGTTTCTGTACAGAATTGGCCCTTTAAGTAAATAAAGAAAAGAAAAATGGTTTATTCTGTAATAATTATAATAATTGTTACTGAATATCTATGCTTTAGATTACTTACAGTTAAATCGTTTTTGGATTGGTAACGTCTGGGGAAATAATTGCTCAGCTCATTGAGTACCACCTTACACTTTTTTTTATGACAGTGTTGTGTGACAGTATGTCAATTAAAAATACATTTAGTTTCTATTCATTATGAAAATAATCTTTGAAAAACAACGACATATTGGCAATATTGGCATACCATTTTTATCAAAAAATTTTGCTAATGCTTAATTCATTAATCATTAACATCCTAATATAATATTATAAACGCGAAAGTTTGTATTGATGGATGGATGTTTGTTACTCTTTCAAGCAAAAACTACTGAACGGATATGGATGAAATTTGGCATACAGATAGTTTATAACCAAGATTAACACATACGATACTTTTTATCCCGATATTCTCACGGGATCGAGACTTTTGCAGGTGAAACCGCTGGGCGAAGCTAGTATTTTATAATACCAGCCCCACCACCACCAGCACCAGTTTGGAGGTATGAGGAACAGGGTGTAAAGTTCACTCATCCTCCATTGAAAAGGGAGGATCCTCCAACCAGACGGGTGTTATGTCTGGCGGGCAATTGCCCAACGATTGATATTGGGAAATTGTATCTATGCTAATTGCACGGTAAACTCTGCTTGCGAGATGCAGGATTTGCGTGACGTCAGTATGACGCGTTGTTCGCATGTGGCGTTGTAGATACCGCTACATCGTCATTGACTCACGTGAATGCTAAGAATATATAACATAGTTTGATGTAAGAAATTAAAATTAATATGTCCTAGAAACATTGGAGAAGATTTAAATGTAAATTTCAATTAATGGTTTTTATATTTTAATTAAATTAATTACTAATGCATGTCTCAACGCAATATGATAAGGAATATGTATTTATTTTTAACATGCTCTTACTCGCGGTTTCGCCCGCATTGAAGTCGAAAATTATCTTACGGGAACTTACTACCTGGATGAAAAGTATCCTATGTATCTGACCTAACTCAGGTCATGAGCCGTTCAGGCGTGAAAAGGCTTTGACCGAGAGACAGACAGAGATACTTTTGCATAAATAATTCTTAAAGAAAGAAGGAAAATATGTTTATTGGCGAGTTTCTTCTTCTTCCCGGCGCTGGCACGACAGTTATTTTAATTTTTTGGCCCAAATCTTCGCTACTTCCATAATTCCGATCCAGCCTGTCCCTTACTGCCCTCTCCCAGCGACGCCCTAAGCCGAGGTCCGTACCCCACAGGGGGTGCCCTTAGCGTGTAGTCGCTTAGTTTTTTCAACACCGCCACATGTGAACTGTGCATCATACTGACGTCATGCAAAATCGTGCATCGCGCAAGCAGAGTTCACCGCGCAACTAGCATAATATACTACATATACAACGTCCCGACATCAACCGTCCGTACCCCACAGGGGGTGCCCTTAGCGTGCAGTCTCTTAGCTTTTTAATTAAAAAGTTTTTTAAGCCCTGGCTTGAGGCCTTAATTTATTGAGGCATCCACAGGCAAGCTCGGTTTAGCAGACGACAATCAAATAGGTTGAACTGCAAGATGCCATATATAAAAAAAAAATCCTCTCCTCTTCCACGGCGTTATCCGTGGCAGCGCAGAGGTCACTATGGCATAAATAATAATTATTAGTATGGATAATTTTCTATCCAATTACGATGTTAATTTTATTGGTGATGATGTCAAATAATTTAGGCAAGGGCAATTTACAATTAGAATGGATCATTTTAATGTCAGTCAGGGGACAAAAAAAAGGATGCGTTCGAATTGATGTTTACTACCGAACTAAATTGATAATGAATAAATTGCACACTTTGAATATTCTAAATTGCCTTAACATAGATTTGTGGTTGAATAGTAATTATTTGAACTTTTTCGCCTTCTACTAAATGACCATCAATAACTTGATAAAAAATCTAAATTTTGCCATTTCTTGGGTAAATTCCACTGCATTTCAAATACAGGATCACATTAAATTATTATTGATATCTAAACACGTAAAAATAAAACTAAAATGATTTTATGTTTTTTGGCGACGTTTTTGTTACTTGAAGTATCAGTTGAGAAAAACTGTACTGTACCCATCACGCCAAGTTTACACATAAAAACCGTTTTTTTAAATAGTGAGTTTCAAGTGACTACATTAACTGATGCAGGCAGTCGCTTCATGTAAAATATTGTTATTCAGCTGCATCCGGTAAGACTCGCAGCCGACCATAGTTGGGAACATAGTTGGGAAAAGGCTAGGCAGATGATGATGACACTAACTCCGGTCGATGACCCCACAAAAAACATTATCAAATTGATTTATTTTTTGTTTTATCATGTTTAGATATCGATACACAAATGGTCAGATAAAATTAGCTAGCGAAACTACGATGAGATCATCGGAGTTTCGCTAGCTAATTTAATTTGACCCTGTATTAGCCAAAATCATTTGACACGGACCCTTTGCACGCTCTTCTCGGCCCTTCTTTACAATGCTCAGATTCTTCTCATTCAACGACATTCTTATGAATGAAAACCTTTTTTATTACAATAGACATTTGAACGATCCTGTCCATCCTATTTTATGGCCCCTTAGTCATCGCTTACGATGGTCACAGGAAGCATATAGTTACCTATCTACATCCAACTCGCATACCTTCTATATTTCAATTAATCGTTTTTAAATCGTACTACAACACCGTAATAGAGTAACACACTATCAATCTGAATCATTTTAAAGGATATTGCTACTCCATTGGTTTTTTACATTGTTCTCACATATAGAACAACGCAAACAAGCAACAAGAATAACGTACCCAGGATTTTGTAATATCTTGATTTAAATATCGTTGGAGTTTCTAGCCCGTTCTTCTATAGAGAGATCTACGTTTTGGAATGGGCAACTAGCTTCAACTTTCTGACTAACTGACCAACTATTTGACAGTCCAAAAGTGCCTGTAAATGGTTTAATTGAAATAAATGCTTTGAGTTTGAGTTTGCTTCATATGTTCGAATGATGTGTCTGCTCAGCAACGTAAATAATGCAATGAATAATAATAATAGGCAGTACTCCTCGATACGGCTCGCATTGTGAGGAGGTTTCTGTCTCTGGAGCCCTAACCACCGGTAGCTTGGACCCTGCTCCCGACACCGGTGGATCACTATTTTTTTAATATTTTTAAATGTTTTTTTTTTAATACTAATATTTAAAAATTCATTAAAATAAGAAAACGAAATAAATAAACGACATAATAATAATAGTATTTATTCGTATCAACAATTTACAGCTATTTAACTTTACATACTTATGACTTAATTGTGAATATTATAGCACTAGAAGTTGTCGAATTAATGTTGTTGAACTGTCAAAATCGGAGCCATTTGTGCTGTTAGTGTGTTATGCAATTACCCAGCAGTTCAGAATACGCGCAAAGGTCATTCAACGGGACGCACAATCAAATAATATGTCTTTATTGCAGTTGTATTTAGGTTTAATGGCAAGTAAATCTATGTAATGAGTTGGTCTTTTGTTATTATTTATTAGCTGTCATCCATGACGTTTTCGTCTGTCATTTGGGTGAAGGTCGTTTAGAACTATCGTTTACATAGGTAGATTTATAATGGGATAACTAGAAGATTAATCTTGTGAGAACCGGAGTTATCCACATAGCTTGCAGAGTAAGCAAGCTGAAGTGGCAGTGTGCTGGCCATGTTTGTCAATGGCAGGTGGAGCATAAGAGTCCTCGAGTCCTCCCATATTTTAGTAGATTCATCATCATCATCATCATTTCAGCCGAAAGAAGTCCACAGCTGGACATAGGCCTTCTCCAAGCACCGCCACTTCGACTGGTTCTGTGCTTCTCGCGTCCAACGGGTTCCTGCGGCCTTCACAAGGTCGTCGGTCCACCTTGTGGGAGGCCCTGTGAGAGGAGAGTAGGTAGATTCACATACGTCAATATACTGCGTGTATCAGCAAGGTGTGGTCATATTTGAGGGTGTGATACAGACCCTCAACTTTCTATATGGGACCAACATCGCAATCGCCTAAAAATAATCAGCTATTCCATACATTTTGGTCGAGTAGGTATTGAAGTTTTGTATAGGACAGTTGATTGTTTTTTCAAGATTACGCTGTTGGTCCCATGGAGAAAATTGTTCAGTTTAATTATCTGTACCACACCCTTGAATATGACGACACCTTTCTGATAGACGCTGTATATGTTTACATGCCAATATGTAGGTAAAGCGAGAGACAGCAGTCATAAGGAAGACTAAACTATCAATAAGTGATTCTTTACGTCAAATATTTAACATTTAATTACCGAGGTTATTCAGTCATTATCATCCGTAAATACAAGGTCTTCTTCATTAGTTAAAACTTTAAACAGTATCTATTATTTAAATGTCCGATTGGTTATAGGTGCTCTCATGTACGAGGTTCTGTTGTTCTTATCCGGGCAAGTACCAATGTAGCTTTTTATAACAAAAATCTGGTGTTCCCTACATTTTGACGAGTTATACGAACACAAATGTAGGGAACAGCAGATTTTTTTTTCGCGCTTTCGGGTTTGGTCCATAGTAAAAGTTGTTCATAATGATGAGTACAATGACCCCCTAGAATTATGGGATATAAAAAAAACAACACATTGTATTTATCAAGTTTGGCAAAGTTAAAGGTTCGATATCTAAAATCATTTCTTAATGTGGTGCAATTTTTGGCAATGAGAACTAAGGAACAAAAAGAGAGATTTTATATGGGAATGTGAAAGCGAGGAAATTGGCAGATCGCCCACCTGGGACTGTAGTCATCTGCCTAGCCTTTTCCCAACGATGTTGAGCTGCGATGCCGCAGGCAGGCATACAGATGCACACGTTGAACTTATAACACACCGCTTTTTCCGTCGAGGGTTAAATATCAGCGGGGTGATTGCGTAGTTGCAATGCCTTTCATTTTGACAGTTTAATAACTTTAATTACTTAATTCATTGCGTTATTTACGTAGACAGCAGACGAATTTTGTAAACCTATGAAGCAATGGATTAGAAATTTCCTTAAAAAATCTTCGTATTGTGCATGAAAGTGTGTTACGCAATCGGGGTGCTGGTCAATATTTTAATATTTATAAGAGAATGGCAAGTGTCAAGCGATTTTGACCCATGTGCGTTGCAACTATAATACCTATTATTACTGTTAACTAGACCAGCCTTGCACTTAAACTGCCGGGCTGTAAATGACGGGCCCAAACGGCCCCAGATGTTGAGCGGTAACCTCTGCGTATTACAAATGCAATAGTCTGTAAGCCACATCTGTCTACAGCGGACGTGTCCTACGTGTCGTCTCCGTGTCGTGTCCGCATTGCTGACACGGTGTCAAGAGCGGAAGTTTGGCTTCAAGCTTCAAGGAAGGATACGTGTTGACTGTAATTTATTCTTGAATAAATATTATAAGAAATTCAAGAAGCAGTTAAAGAATTTTCAGAAATCCGTAGTTTCAGCCGAATCTATGCCTTTTATATTCCGTATCACACTTAGGATTAGTTCAACTCCTGAAATAAGAACGAATGACAACACGATTTGACAGTTGTCCCAACTCCCTATACGTATCCCCTCCGAAATTTGACTCTTGTTTTGCGGGATCAACTACTTTCGGACGGGCCCATATCTCGTTGACGGACTTAGAAAGTAGACCCCCACAGTCGGAGAAGAGTACTTCTCCAACACTGTTCATCAAACACCTACGTGTACCAGATTCTTCGAGTACAACATTATTCAATTCTGTTAAATATGTGCGTGGGTTACTTGTAACAAAAAAATATTTTTTTTATCAGCAAACTTAATAAAGTAAATGCCATGGATATTGTAATATTAGTTTACCTTTACCAAGGGGTATTACCCAGTAACTGGGCTGTGTTGGTTAGATAGGCAGTCGCTCCATGTAAAATACTGGTACTTAGCTCCTTCCGGTTAGACTGGAACATAGTTGGAAAAAGGCTTAGCAGATAATGATATAACATACTTAACAAAAAACTTCCACGCAGGTATACCCACAGGCACAGTTAGTAACATCCATCGAACAGTGCAATGTTTGGTCTTGTTTAGAAATCAAACTAAGCTGTTCTGTGTTAAGACTTGATTGAGTTTGATAGTTTAATTGTGCAGGATTACTACCTTACGATCGTTAGTTGAATGCCTCCGCCAGAGGGCGCTGTAGCTGCAATTTCGCGTCGCTGAATGTTATCCAATTCCCTGTCTATGTAATTGTTGTTAGATATACATTCAGTCTTTTAACTAAAGGACTTTTGTTTACAGCAAATATAGGTTTTCTTGAATCTGTAAAAGAAGTGTGTTAGTGGAAAATTTCTTGAAAATAATGAAGCTGAATTTAGTTGTTATTTATTTAAACTTTTCGCACAAAAAAGGTACAAAGGCGGACTTGATGCCTTAGGCATTCTGTGAAGAGATTAGATGGCAGGGGGTTTGGTTGAGAGGAACAAAGATAAAAAAAAGCTCTCAAATCTAGTTACACAAATACATAAATAGGTTATTTACACATACATACTATTACTATAATATATATTTATAATATATATACATACATACTTGTATATAATCAAGGGAGAGAGGTGGTGTTATTGCTATTCCTTCCATTCTCTAGTAGTAACTTCAGAGAAAGTTTTTTTGCTTTGCTGGGGATTTTTGACTAGCCTAAACTGAATGATGGTGGTTAAATAATAACAGCTACATAGGTCAATCGAAGGTTAAGCTAAGCTTGCCGCGGTCGGTTCCTGGATGGGTGACCCCTCCGTGTCTCGGAAAGTGAAGTACGTTAACCCGTACCGGCTGTCATTACGGCTTTGAGAGTTGTAATGGGTAGTCGGAATCCCAATACTCTGACAACCAGTCTTACCAATGGGTATCGTGTTACCTAGTAACGGGTTGTGGTCAGATAGGCAGTCGCTCCAAGAAAAATACAGGTATTCAGCTGCACCCGGTTAGACTGGAAGCTGACCCAAACACATGGCAGTTGGGAAAAAGCTAGGCAGGTTGATTGTTGGAGACGCGCACAGAAGTCATAATACTCATTCTACTCATAATAAATTGCTAAACAAAAAAACTAAACCAGTTCAAAGTGTAATGTTACAATGACATAACGCATCAAACATTGCCTAATTGCGGTCGAATGTTTTAGTTGACGTTATTTTAAAATGAGTGCTAAAAAGAATACTGTTATTCTTTTTAACACTTATGCAATAATTTACGTTTATATAATGAATAAATTACGTTTTTAGGTCTCGTCTCGTTTCGTGATTTATGAGGTGTAAATAATTAATTGGGAGACTTATGTACCGTAATTAATTCATGTGTAATGAAGTCATCATCATCTACCTAGCCTTTTCCCAACTATGTTGGGGTCGGCTTCCAGTCTAACCGGATGCAGCTGAATACCAGTATTTTACATGAAGCGACTGCCTATCTGACCTCCACAACCCAGTTACTGGGTAATACTATACCCCTTGGTAAGACTGGTTGTCAGACTTTCGGGCTACTGACGACCCGTAACCCGTAATTATATTATTTACTTCATGTGTAATGAAGTAAATAATATAATTCAAAATGTGAAATAGAACACTGAATAAATTGTGCCATTTTTCATCATCATTATCATCATCATCATCATCATATCAGCCGAAAGACGTCCACTGCTGGACATAGGCCTCCCCCAAGTACCGCTACTTCGACCGGTTTTGCGCTTTTTGCATCCAGCGAATTCCTGTGGCCTTCACCAGGTATTGGTTCATCAAGCCTCCCAACGCTACGTACGTCTTCCAGTATACGCTTGCTTACTGCTTGTTAATCATTTCAGACTATTGACTATTAAAGTTTAGTATTGATTACTCTAAAACTGCACAATAAATGCTTCTAGGTAATTATAAATGTTTAATGATGATTGCACTCGTAAAATATAATAAAAACCACCAACTTTTAAATGTCAGAATAGGTCAAATGGGTTCTTGCGCTCAAACCAGTTACAAACTTCTATGGAAAATTATTTATTTTGATCCCAATGATATACCTAATAGGAGGTACTGCTCGATTTTTGCGACCAATTTTTTGAAGTTGAAAAATATCAGTTACGAAAAAAGAATCAGCTGTTACATGCAATGCATGCAATACCTACGCGATCAAAATGTATGGAATAGCAATTTTTTTTTAAACCTGCGAAATATTTCAACATTGGTACAAGATTGCGCGTCTATGTCCCTGCGACCCTGTATATTTCGTCCTTCGGATGTCCAATGGGGAAAATAAAATATTAATTTATACGGTGTACATAATCGTACCTCTCCTAGACTGAACTCGAAAGCAAACATTTATTCTCTGAACTATACAAACTGTAAGAGAATCCTCAAGGAGGCTCTCCAAAGTATGTCTTACGAAGAAACAGAGAATTTACTAACTGTGTTAAAGTAAATATAGGTATACAAATACGAGTATTTATCAGATTTAGAAACTAGGAGTTATGCTACTCAACATATAATTATTTTTCTATTGTCAACTTTGATTACCTATTTTAAAGACTATTTTTGCCTGAAACACAGGATAACCTAGTTCAGGCAAGTAATTCTTAGGAATATAATTTACATTTAAGCAAAACTGTACTAATTTTCATGCTTTATAATTTATTGAATAAATATATTATATTATAATAAAGAGTAGGTACCTATTCTAAACGATAAAAAAATATTTTGTAAAATCTTGAACTTGAAGACACAAAACAAAATACTTCTGTAAACATACTATACAACCTTAAACTTGGTAACGAGATTACGACCAGTTTCTTTGAATAAAACGGATACAACAAACGACCGGGAAAACCACAGGTCTATGTACCTTTTGTTATCTCCGGCTCCTGAGGGGAAACCCTGACTTAACGAAGCCTTTTTTGAGACTCCATACGCAACAGCCTTGTTGCTATAGTGCTACTATGTTGGAAGATGGTTATTCTAATCTGCATTCGCGACATATTCGCCAAAAATGTAAACAAATGTGAGTTTATGGAAAAATAACTTTAATTCCTACACAATAAAGTTCAGTTTACGCTACAACTTCAAACTTTTTTTTATTTTTTTCAATATTGTCACTCTGAATTCAACCTAATTACAATTTTAATAAAGTTGATATTTGTGTAAATTGAAATAACGTCAATTTGAAACATAAATATTTTTTTTTATAAGTATAGGTAAAGCAACGCTTGCCTCGGTCATGCTAGGATGGGTGACCATTTTTTTATATTTCCCTATCGATAATGCTCGAGGGCATAGTCTGGGTTTACATAAATCAATCAGGGAAATTGAATATTAGGCAAATCCATATGTCAATTTGCCGTGTTATAGTCATTTCAAAACAACTTTCAACTAATGACAGTTGTGATATGAATATACGGACAATTTAAGTTGGTAGTCAATTTGCTAATTAATTAATTACCCTGATTTTATAATGATTTATGGAAGAGGACATGCGTATAACATTAATGAGGACATGTTGGATTGTCTACACAAAATTCAAATGAGCTGAATAAATTCTGGCAACGCTTGAAGCCCGGTGCACAGAATAGGCAGATAAATAATGGAAAAACTACATTTACCTACAAGTGCAATACGATATTACTCCAGCGCACTTTAATGGATCTGGCACAAAAAAAAACAATTCCAAACTCATTACCCTCTTCGTTGGACACAATCGGGTTTAAGCCAATTCTTGAAATTGCTTTAATAATTACCAAAAGCGAACATTCTCGGGATACTAAGGCGTTTTTCCTCTTTTGATTCGAAATGTGAAACACCTTGGCATCTACGCGGACACGACGACATTTTTATGGGGTTTTTGAACCGAGCTGATAGCATTTTTCGGTTGAAACCCGTGACTTGTCTCACCATGTTTGGAAGATGATATAAACCACTGCTTTTTCGTATGGATATAGTGGGTTTTTACGTAAGGGATTGGAAGAATATTTAATGTACAGACGCCAGCACATCAAGCTACTACAATCTGTCAAATTTCTTTAATAGATTTTCAACTTTATCGCTAAAGTATTAGGTTCATGGTTGATTAGGAAAATTTGACAGTTTCGGTGTGATATTACTTATATACTAATAATAAAGCTGCTGTTTATTTTAATTATTATATAATTAATATTTTAAAAATAATCCTTTAAATCCGACTGGAATTAATTAAGTAATTAAAATTATTAAAAAAATAATTAATAAATAAATATTTTTTATTTAAATATTTTAAATAATAAAATATTTAAAATAATTGAATCACCAGTCGGATTTGAAGGATTCTTTTTGCATTTCATAACCCAATCCTTGCGGAAGGCTATGGACCACTTAACACCACGTTAAGACCCTTGGGAGCCGTGAAAAAAGAAAAAAAACTTAAAGAAGGCGACGGTAATAGCTTAGGGCAATGAAATGTGACAGGGTGGGTCAAGGGAACATGAAATTTCAGGCAGAAGCTAGTATTCAAATACAGGGTGGCAGGGACATCGACGCACAAACTGTAACCATGACTTCAGCACATGAGTTTAGACCCCATAGCGTAGAAATGATTAGTCGGTTATAAAAAAAAAATCTTCTGTTTCATAGAAAAGTGCAATACCTACGCGGTCAAAACGTATGGAACAGAAATATTTTTTTTTAATAACCGACGAAAAATTTCGACGCTATGGGGTCTAAACTAATGTGATGAATCTATGGTTACAATTTGCGCGACGATGTCCCTGCCACCCTGTATAAATCTACTTACATAAAACCGTCGGTTTTTGGAGACAAATCCTATGTAACCACGGCTGGTTCATAGGTTATTATCCAGATAGATCGTATAACACATTTGTCAAGTAAACTACCGACTCGACTTCAGTTGAAGCTAGCTATTATTTTTAATGAGTTATGACACCGAGCAATGAAAAAGTTCCACCCACAAAATGCCGATAAAAGACGATGCCGATGCCTTTGCCGTAGTTAAAAATTTGAACACAATATTTACGTTTTTAGTTGGTAATATTCTGATGCGCTGTTAAATGTACTTCAATATAGCAGACGGCGTCATTAAGCTAGCCTTTCCCGTTTAGGAGTAATTTGGTGCTATGTCACTGGAACTTTTTCATTGCTCGCGAGTGTATAATATTTAAAATCATTAATTAAAATAACAAAATGATATCCTAATTTAACTAAAACTATTCACAAACTGAAATATAGCGTCGAAAAATTCATCCGCATCGCTGTCGACTGGTAATGTATCCAAGAGACTTGCGGCATTAGGTACCTCGTTGTATGGCAATGCTTAGCCTCTGGGCATTATTAATAAGTTAGCTTGGTAATTGATGATTCACCACAGACCACACACTACCCACCACACGGTACAGACTACCTCACCTAATCCACCCAAAGATTGTCTTTAAAATATTGCTTTTAGCGATAAGAACGCCCATTGTGTCACCCCTTGTAAAATTTCTACATTTATATCTGTTATTTTTATGGTGTAGGTACAAAATAAAGATGTTCTATCTATAAATTTATCTTTTCTTTTACAACAGAACATCTTAATCGGGAAATCCACAAGTACTTTTTATCTTTATTTTACGTTCAAAGACAAAAAAATAGAGAAAATAGAGAGCCACAAGTAAATGTATTTTCTCATTTACTTGTGGCCAAAAACCGGCAATAAAACCGACCTGGCTTTTTTCTGCGGTTTTCTATGAATAAAGCGAACTTTCTATTACAATAACTATTGTTCACTACATATCTTCTATCTTTACAATACAATACATTAATCCACATAGATATACATATATATATCTACACGATTTTCTTTCTTCCCCCCAAGTTATCCCTTGAGCTTAGCCACGGCATACAATAACAAATGTACGTGTATTTTTATTTCAGATCCGCCAAGATGAATCACGGGAGATACAGCCAGGTCGCCTCGGCGATTTTCTTAGTCCTTCTTATAAGTAAGTGAAAAGTTTATTTATTACTAGCTTTTGCGTGCGACTCTTGGAGGTCGGGAGTTCTCTCATGGGAGCTTACTGCCGGGATAAAAGTCCTATATCCTAATTCTATGCCCTAAGCCAGTGAACAATAGCAATGGCTTTAATTTTGACAGTTCAACCACATTCATTGCGTTGTTTACGTTGTGGCTATATAATGTTCTCACTGCTGATTGTCATTGAAATTGAAAATGATTCAGATGTTCATTGAAAGTGTGTTACGCATTTAAGGTGCAGCGGGGTAACTGTAGAAGTAGCAATAGCTTTCATTTTGACAGTTCAACAACATTCATTGCGTTATTTACGTTGTTGAGCAGACTTTGTCGAACATATGAAGCAAAGGATTAGCAATATCCTTCAAAATGATTCAGATTGTGGTTGAAAGTGTGTTACGCATTTAAGGAGCAGGTCTACCTGAGTACTAAACATCTAAAACCATAAAGTTATTAAGACGTGAAAAGGTATGTAACTGACAGACAAAGTTAATTTCACATTTTTATTAAGTATTACGAGTATGGATTTGTTGCGAGTAAAGTTGACCTCGCAATTGTGATACCACCCTCAACTAAGGTTGAATGTCGCTTGCACGGCATAAAACGTCTTGGTCGATTTTTTTGCTTTAAGAACAGCGCGGAAGTTACATAGTGTGAACCTTATTGAAGTTACAATTTACTGGGAATTTGTCAAAAGTTACAAGGTTGACTATGCACCCTGGCCTATGCTGGTTATGTCAGTGGTCGATGGTAGAGCCAACATTGGCCTACTGCATGAGAGAGACACAGGTACAGCTGACCTATTCTGCAAAAATCTCACCGTGAAAACTTTAGTGAAGTGAGTTTGATTTGTCAATCCATCAGGTGGAATGGCAACTCACTTCATGCTCACTTCACCTAATTATTCACGGTGAGTTTTTTCAGAATAGATCGACTGGACTAATAACACCATCCCTTTTTAGCAACGAAACAATGATAGCTTTAACACTAACCTGCACCCTAATTGCGTAACACACGATCAACCGGAATCTGTTTTATTTTGACAGTTCAACAACATTCATTGCGTTATTTACGTTGTTGTGCAGACACATGACACATTTTTGAACATTTATGAAGTAATGGATTAGCAATATCCTTCAAAATGATTCAGATTGATTGGTGCCGGCTGAAATCGTCAACGTTTAAAGTAGAAAGCCCGGGATTCAACAAAGATCGGTACTTAGTACAGTCGCAAGGCAAAATTGCCATAGATTGGTCAAAGCACCATAGGGGCATTTGTCAAACGGTTTGGTGCAGGGACCGTATCATGACGTATTAATGCCAGCATTTTTCCAATGTGAGAGGGAGAGACGGATCTATAAAAGGCCGATAGCACCATCTCTTTCTTGCAATGGAATAATCATGGAATTCCTACGCACCTACAATAGGAAAATTGGTGTCATTGTTTGACAGAAACCACAAGGCCATTACAACTCTCAACCGTTTTTAAATCTTACAAATCACAATTAAATCTAATCTAATGTATCATTAAAATTACTGTGGGTAATAAAACTAAATGTACAAACGGCAAAACAGTTAAGTATGCAAACAACTAAACCGAGTCTGAGTGCAACAGGCTTTGGCCACAACTTGATCGTTCAACACACATAAACGGCTTGTTTGTGTTTGCTAAAGATTAAACTCTCGTGCATGTTTTTTAGTCATTAGTCTCCTTTAAAAGGTACTTTTTTATGCCAACACTTAGAGTATAGAATAATAATATAGGCTACAATATCCTAGACAAGTCCGCCTTAAGATCAGTGGTTGCCCAGTGGTAATAGCTGCGACTAACGAGATGCAGGTTGTAAATTCATCACCACTGATCTCAAAACGGGAAAGGAAAATATAGTGAGGAATCCGGCATGTCGTGCAACCTAATGTAAAATGTCAATAAATAGATATCACAAAATCGGTGGATATTTCAACTAGTCTTCTTTCTTATAGATATTAAACTAGAGCTCTGTGAGAAACGGAAAAAGACAGTACATAGATACATACATAAACTCATGTCTTTTTCCCATGGGGTTTGGCAGAAAATAGAAGCCATCTGCTGCGATCCTTACGATCCTTGTTGCTTCGTTTACGTAAAATGACAGTATTTTTGCACTGAGTACGAGGGGTTCCCCATAATAAGTACCCATAATTGGCAATATTTTTTAAAGTATCTCTTCTTTATATATATATTTTAACTCTGTCTACCGCTGGTCACCTTTTCATAACACTAAAAGCATTATTGATCTGCGAGAGGTCAAAAAGGATCAAAAGGCAAAAAGATTAAAGGATTCCTGACATAAGGCGTAGTTGTTACGTATATCCATTTATAATCCATCTGTCACACGAGAATGTAAGAGAGAAGGAAATAAAATGTTTTTTTATATTACCTAAAAAAGATAGTTTTTTTTTTTTTTAAATTTCTATTCGGTCGGAAATCTCAACAAAAAAATGCTGAGACAGTGACGTATTTCTTTTACCAACTGTACATCATAGTCAATATTTCACAATAACATTCACGTAATGCAAAATGGCCGAACAAACTGATGCAAGAGCATGATAATCTTCAACTAAACAGACTGCCTTGTTGCCACAGTATAGAGTTCATATTAGAACAGGTCATTGTATATTTTTAAATAGTGACTCATCTTATTTTGCCTTGATTTGGTAAATGAAGTATCAGACGATATTAAGAATCTTATTTTTTTCTGGTCCACACTGAGCTACCCAAAGGATAGCTATGTTCAATCATTATCATCTGCCAAGCCGTATCCCAAATATGATGAGGTCAGCTTCCAGTGTAACCGGATGCAGCTGAGTATCAGGATTTTACATGGAGCAACTGCCTATCTGACCTCCACAAGCCCACAACCCAGCTACTGGGTAATACGATACCCCTTGGTAAGACTGGTTGTCAGACTTTCGGGCTTTTGTAACGTAACGACTGTCAAAGATCCACGAATGACAGCCGGGACCAACGGCTTATCGTGCGTTACTAACGTACGTGCTAATGTTGTTGAACTGTCAAAATTAAAGGGTGGGTGTAGTTACTATACAGGGTATAATTTCAAAGACCAGCCAGATTTAAGGGTATGGTACAGACCATCAAACTGAACAACTTTCTCCATGGGACCAATATTTATAATTAATTTGACGGCACGGTTGGCACAGTGGTTAAGCGATTGACTGCTGCGCCTGCTGCGTATCGCGGGTTCGATTCCCGCACGGAACAAATATTTGTATGACCTACAAGTAGTTGTTCCGGGTCTGGCTGTTTGTGTATGTGAGTTTAAATGTTTGTAAACGCACCCATGATACAGGAGAAATTCCTAGTGTGGGGCAACGTTTAAAAAAAAGGCATTCCTACTATTAGTGTGTTACGCAATTAACCCACAATTAACCCGTCTATTCCAAATTGTTATAACTCCCAGCAGAGTTTATGCAAAGTGGTGTGAATAATTATCATATTAATTAAAACTCGCACCTAATTAGCAGGTGTGTGAACGGAGCTAAATTAAATATTACAATTGAACGTCACTGTTCTGAATTATTAAAATCAAAATAAATAATATTTATGCTTGCTTGCGTTCTGGGTTTAATTGACAGTTTGACACTTGCATAATCAGCCTATAATGCTCCCACTGCTGGGACACTGTCCTCGTCTCGGTGAGAGGGAGTGGGCCGTAATCCACCACGCGGGCCCAGTGCGGGTTGGTGGATGTCATGTCACATGCCTTCGAATTTGGATATGACAAAATTATCTTTACGAATTTTATGCTAAAAGAATAAAATCAGCTAGTGTCAAACCACTGGTAACGACTGCAACTTCCGAGTTGTAGGTCGTAGGTTCTAACCCTAACAACAGTGGTGATGAAATAATTTACAAAAAGTAAAGCGGCTTACTTTTTGTAAATTATTTCATCAACACTGCTCTAAAAACGACGAAGGAAAACATAACATAACAAATCGTGAGGAAACTGGCATGTCCTAGAAACAAAAATTCGAAGACAGTGACATCTACAAACCCGCACGGAACCCGCGTGATGCATTACAGCACACTCCCTCTCCCCGAGAGGAGGCCTGTGTCCCAGCATTGGGAACTGCAGCAGTGAGGCTGATTATGCTATGGTATATCTGGATAATCATTCATTAATGTGATTAGCGTACCACACATTCGAACTTAGCCAATGATTTTGCTGACCCAAGCGTACTTTCCCGACTCTCTGGGACTCACTGAAACACTCAATATAACTTTTAAATTAATATTTTGTTCCATAGTAAAACAACACGTGCAAAATACTTTTAGTACATCCGGCTTTACGAGTTAAGCTCGGTACAGATCGGCGAACGTCATCTCGAAAATTAACACTACAATATTTCCCTCTTTATTTTTTTGTCATCATCATCTGATCAGCCTGTTCCCAACTATGTTTGGTCGGCTTCCAGTCTAACCAGATGCAGCTGTTACCAGTATTTTATGTGGAGCTGCCTCTCTGACCTCCACAACACAGTTACTGGGTAATACGATACCCCTTGGTAAGACTGGTTGTCAGACTTTTGGGGTTCAGAGGACTGTGAAATTTCCATGAATGACAGCCGGGACTAGTGCTTTCCGAGGCACAGTGGGGCCTCGATATGTAAAGATGGGCACCCATCCACGGACCAACCGCGGCAAGCGTAGCGTAACCTGATCGATCGGTCCGTGCGGCTGTTATTACGTAGCCACGAGTCCCTCCCTCACTCTTTATTTTTTTTCGTGAAATAATAATTTATTGCTGCTGTCGACAGAGTTATAAAGTATTTTTACTTGATTATTAAAGTAGTCAGAAGTTGGTAAAAAGTTAGGATTATGTAAATGTTTGTCATTAATAATAATATTGGATAATATTTAAAAAATTGGCTAAGTCTATAATAACTTAAAATGTTAAAGAATGGCTATGAATAATAAAAAATCCTTTTAAAACATAATCATCATCTACCTAACCTTTTCCCAACAATGTTGGGGTCGGCTTCCAGTCTAACCAGATGCAGCTGAATACCAGTATTTTACATGGAGCGACTGCCTATCTGACCTCCACAACCCAGTTACTGGGTAACAAGATACCCCTTGGTAAGACTGGTTGTCAGACTTTCGGGTGGACGAACCGTAACGAATGTCAAAGATCTACGAATGACAGCCAGGACCAACGGCTTAACGTGCTTTCCGAGGCACGGAGTAGTCTTGGTATGTAAAGATGGTCACCTATCCCCGGACCAACCGCGGTAGGCGTAGCTTAACCTGATCGATCGAAATGTGCGGCTGTTATTATTTAACCTTTTTCCTTAGATAGGAAAAATCCTTTTAAAACATTCATATTAAAATATCAGCCCACTCAAAATTTCCGTCTAAACATTGTTGACCCATTAAATAAAGCGGAAACAAAACGGTACCCAATTTGAGAACAACTTACCTTAAAAAATCTTTAACAGAAAACGTAAAAAATATATACAGTATCGGCCTCTCAAATTATTATGGAAATCCTCTCGAAGCTGGGGTTAAGTATCGACCCCACTTGTATCGAGAATTCTCCATTGAAACGCTTCGATAAGTGCTCAGCGAAAAATTAGCTTAAAACGTCTGTGTAGGCTAAGCTTTAGATTTTTTGGGCCAATGATTCTTACTGGAGTACTGTTTGATATTATTTCAACTGCTTTTTCATATTTTTTGTACTGAATTTTTTTCATTGTGATTTTTCCGGAGAATATTAATAATTT
The DNA here is from genome assembly GCA_949629185.1 of Apamea crenata. NCBI lineage: Eukaryota > Metazoa > Arthropoda > Insecta > Lepidoptera > Noctuidae > Apamea > Apamea crenata. Next base: position 6,292,587 of record OX451376.1, on the reverse strand, counting down.
TAATTGAATTTTTACAGTCGTTACGGGTAGTCAGAAGCGTGAAAGTCTGACAACCGGTCTTACTAAGGGGTATCGCTTAACCCAGTAACTGGGTTGTGGAGGTCAGATGGTCAGTCACTCGATTTAAAATAACGGTATTCACCGGCATCCGATTAGACTGGAAGCCGAACCAAAGATAGGGAAATATTGGGAAAAGGCCGGCAAATTATAATTATTAATTTTAATTGTATGAAAGGTTTGAAATAGTATTTTTACGTTGGAACATTATTAGGTACTTATTATTTGGATTTGTGCCCAGTTGAGGGCAATTCGGTCACCCTCTTTTACACGAGACTTAAACATTACTGGCCAAATGTGCGTGTACTTTACAGCTTCACCTGCTTAACCCTTAAGATTTTACAGGCATTATTAGCTTTTACAAGTGCCATTTTGATGTAAGTAGCTTAGCTACAAGTATCAAAACAATAACGTCTCGTAAACAACACACAACACGGAATATAAACCCCTATTACAACCTTAACTAAGTCTCATATTCACTTAGCCACCCTACACATCTACGTTCAGATGACACCCCTAAAATAGTGTCGAATTCAATTCAGGAACGCACAGAATCTCTGCAGATTGCAGCGGCAGTACCAATGTGTAATTCACAGCGATTGATCTGCGCAATTGTATCGGGGCTAAGATTAAGGCAGTCAATCTACACAATGGACGAAGTATCATGTTGGTTGATGCGTAGTATAGTTGGAACAGTAGATCAAAAAATTACCTGTACCTACGAAATTGGATAGGTCAAAATAGTACAGGTATGTTTTTTTTTTTAATATAACAGGACGGTTTCCCTAAATAAAAGGTAAGTTTTTAGATAACTTACGCCATTTCAAAGCAATTCCAGCGAGTCCGCGTATCACTGGTCAGTTTCCCTCTATCGTTAGTTTATTTAATTCGCCAGTTTCGTTGATTAGACAGTTTCACTGATTCGTCAGTTTTGCTGGCAGGGCCCCAATTGTGTATTATTCCCCGCGAAATCTTACAATGTGCAAACCGCGTAAATATCGTGTCTTGTTAACGGCAAGGAATCGGAATGTCAACCGTACGGACAACATGTATATTGACAGTTCAAACCACGCCAACTTCGCGTTCATTTCGCGCGGTTTCGTTCATTGTGTCATAAAGAATACATTAAAATCAGACGTCGTGTTTAACTAAGGAATTGACGTGGTTTCGAAGCAAAGAATCGTTACGTGGTCATAGTGAGTTTGGGCCCTGCTCAATACAATTATCTATTCATGGTCTTAGTCTAAAGGGTAAAAGTTGTAACTGCTAAACCCTGTCCATTAGGGAAACCGTTTTTTTGACAGATGGAACTAGTGATTGCAACAACGCACAATACATTGATTGATACACGTAAAGGTTTGTAAGAAGCCATAAATAAGATAGGTAATTTAAAAAGATAAGGCAGTTTATATAATTATTTATTTTATTACACATTTTAAAGTTAACTTTTACATAATCTGGAATATGTACGTTCTAAGACAGCTATCAAAAAACGGTTAACCTATAATGGACAGAGTATATGTCATTTACCTGTTTCCCCCTGTTACATGGGACTTCATTATACAAACTAGTGAAATGAGTCCCATCTGCCGACCCCGAATACAGGCGTAATGTTAACTTTGTTTACGAATGAACTCGTGTTCGTTTCAGATTTGCCCGAAATCGAAAGGAGCTCTCAATGATTTGTGTTCAACTCACGAGCTACGAGTACCTATGTGTGAGCGTAACACAAGAAATGAGAGTGAAAATTTCGGCTAAGCGCGTGGACTGTTAAGTCACGTGTACCTTTAAGCCCGTTTGTACCATAGTCAGCCTTAAACGTTCCCACTGCTGGGACACGAGGGAATGGGCCGTAATCCACAACGCGGGCCCAGTGCGGGTTGGTAGATTTGCACCACAAATCACTAAATTCTGTGTTTAGCGCTAAGCGTATTTAAAACACTGTTATGCACCATAATAGAGTAACACACTATCAATCTCAATCTGAATAATTTTGAAGGATATTGCTAATCCATCCTACTAATATTATAAACGTGAAAGTTTGTATGAATGGATGGACGGATGTTTGTTACTCTTTCACACAAAAACTACTGAACGGATTTGGATGAAATTTGCCAGACAGATGGTTTATAACCAGGATTAACATATGGGATACTTTTTATCCCGATATTCTACGGGATCGAAACTTATGCGGGTGAAACCGCTGGGCGCGGGGGGCTTAATACGATCGACGAATGTTTCTGCTCAGCAACGTAAATAACGCAATGAACGTTGTTGAGCTGTCAAACTGAAACCCGTTGTTAGTTAGTGTGATACGCAATTACCACGCTGTTTCTGTCAATCGTTTGAAGATGACAGAGATCAAAATGATGTTGGAAATATGTTTAGTATTAAACGAATTTTGTGATGCAAGCAGGCCTTTAGTTATGTAGGTTCTCGATAGTCTGGTTACTGCTACTGTGTGATCCTACTGAACACACATGGGCTATGCCAATAACTGGACACGTGAGCTATCCCGAGTACCGTTTGGGACACCGCGGGAGTCTCGTCTCTCAATGGATTGCGAAATCTATGTACAAGGACTGCGAGGTCTTGATACTTCCAGGTATTGTTTGGAATTTAGCAGGATGCCGTGATTTTAAATAGCGTGAAACATGGGTTGAATAATGTACTTACATGAATAAACATTGACTCATTAGATCCTCTAAAGTAGATTCCAATACTATTATTAAAAGTGGGTTCTATGCTACAGACAATATTTAAACAGAAAATTAGATTTGCCTTTAAATCAAACAGCATCCACGTCATCATTATCAGCTGCTCTGTGAGAGGGAGCGGGAATAATTATTAATATAAGGCATTAACTGCCACCGCGGTCACCGCTGACCGCCAACAATAGATTTTCTATTTTGTCTGTTGTCTCCCAGTTAACGTGTTCAAGAACAAAATGTCAAAGTAAGTAATACATTTTGTATCAATGTATGGGACCAAAACTTTCATAATGTTTACTTGTTGACGTTGTACTCGCCAATTGCAATAGAAATTAAGTCCATAAGCCATTTTATGAGGTAACTACAAACCACTGAATATGTTTACGATGCTTTGTTTGAAAAGTATACTTACTTTGTAGAAGTAAATAATTTTATTGCAAATTAGTCGCTGAAGTATATGAACCACATGTTGAGATTACTCGAAATGTCACGTAACTTTGACTTGACATAGATATTGCAGTAATTATCATTAGCTTAACAGGTCCTTTAACATACCTATCAATAGTCTTAAAAATTTAGTTAGACATTTCCAATGATGATAACTATTGTGGAGAATATCACGTCAATTGACCAAGCCTTTTCCCAACTATGTTAGGGTCGGCTTCCAGTATAAACGAATTCAGCGCAATACCAGTTTTTTACATAGAGTGTCTGCCTATCTGACTTCCACAACCCAGTTACTGGGTAGCACGATACCTCTTGGTAAGACTGGTTGTCTGACTTTTGGGCTTATAACTACCCGTAACGATTGTCAAAGATCTATGAACCTGTAGCGGTATCTACAGCGAACAACGCGTCATACTGACGTCACGCAAATCCTGCATCTCGCAAGCAGAGTTTACCGCGCAATTAGCATACATATAAGCTTCCCGACATCAGTCGTTGGGCAATTGCCCGCCAGACACAACACCCGTCTGGTCGGTGGATCATCCTTTTTGTATGGAGAATGAGTGAACTTTACACCCTGTTCCTCACGCCTCCATAAACCCATTACATATAGAAACCCTTCCGTCTCTTTCCACGAACCGACCGCGGCAAGCGTAGTTTAACTTTTGATCGACCCGTGAGCCTGTTATCAGTAAGCCACGAGTAGTTGGGATATAACGTATTGAGTAATATTCGTTCGTTGTTAGTCGTAGGGACCAAAGAAACGATAGATGGATTGAGAGAAAGATGATATGGCTAGAAATGGGGTGACTACTGAGATGATGACCAATGGAGGATTATAATTGAAAAAGACATGTTACGCCGACTCCCAAATAAATCAGGATAAGGGTAAGAGAATGAATGATGATGAGAGATATTCGTCTTAAAAATACTCATCTAAATTCTATTAAAAAATGAACTATGAAAAAAACCCAATAACTAAACGGATGACTCATTGTTTTATTTACTATTTCTCAGATGTTAACCTTGCTGTTCAATTTATGCTCAGATTGTTGAACAAAAAGTTTTGAGTAGGTAAACACTTGTTTTAATAATATGACTTCATGTTTAATATTAATATTAATTATTTTAAAACATACTAAACATCACAATTTAAGACCATCACCTTAACGTTACTAAAAATAACATCAAATTACGTTATTTATATTGTTTTTATTTCAAAATTAATACTTTTTAAAATACAACATTCTACCCCGTACGTAACGTACGTGCGAGGTCCGCTAAAACTGGAAATTTATAGCTTGGTGTGTGTAGCTGTGTGTACCATAAAATATACCACTCAGAATAGTGAAGCTTGCTGTGAAAGCATTTTTTAAATCGGATGAGTTGTTTCGGAGGTTTACTCATAAATCCATTCTAGATAAATTAACCAAAAAAATACCACCAATAATAATAATTTATTGATACACCAGATTTTTTAAAGTTTACTTGTTCATTTTCATATTTATCTTAATTTATTTAATATTCCTGGAGCTATGTTCGACAGAGGGTGCTAAAAAGTTTATTGATTTTTGTAAAGTTTTTCCTGAATAAATTAAATTACAATGCTAGCTGCATACACGTCATACAAGAAAATTAAATAAGCAAACATCCTTTAAACTAAACAAACATTCATAAAAACCGTTGAGGTTAAAGCCTTTCAATATCAAACATGGACAACCACGAATTTTTTGTTATAATTTAAAACTAATCAAATAATTGACTCTTATTGCGAAAGAACACAGTACCCCACACACCATAATTATGACGTAAGAAAAAATCTATCCTTCACATTTAACTATGAGGGCTTTGAGGTCGAGGCTTTTAAATATTAGTCAGCACGTGGTTTGGCTCAGAAGGCCAATTCCCGTAATTAACTAAAAAGCAAATTTTCAAGATCTAGTCGCAATCTTATCTCAGCGACAATCAATGTCAAAAACTTGTCAAAAATGTAGGGAAATTAGAGATATTTTTGACAGATTGAGACTGAGATCAGAATGTGAACGTTCTTCAAATTACGAGATTTGCTCCTCTGGTATGTTTCCGTCGCTATCTTGCGCTTGTAGTTTGCGCTTAGTTATGGACTGATTTTTCCAACGCCACATAATTTTATCGGACGAATAATTTTGAATTTTTGACAATACTTTTATGCAAAACTTGTCAGACGTCAATTTAATTCCACGAATAAAAATTTTTTGTTGATTGAAAAATCAGCCCTAATTCAAATAATTAAAAAAAAAACAAGGCATTAACAAATAACTTGGATATCTAAATGTATGCGCGTTGCTGAATTTTGGGCCAAAAAAATGTAAAAAACTTATTTTTTTGGTGTTGTTTTAGCCATCGACACGCTAAGAGTAGATCGTAGCCGTGTGAAGCAGTTGCGGGTCGCTGGTTTTATTAAAGTATCAAAACTGTTCAGTCGTAGTATCGGATCTGAGATGAATGGAGCGATTAACTGGAGAGTCGGTACAACCTTGATTGGTGGGGGACGATAGACGCGCGACTGTCGTGCGATTGAGTGGCGACTAAACGCAGTAAATAGTGGTTGTTGTTGTTGGTTACGACTGTTCCCGAGTGTGCGTACGCTTTCATTTTGTAAAGGATTTTAAATTTTGGAGCTAAATAAATGGCTATACATATGTATATTGATGATGCTCCTTTTTGTAATAGGAGGAGGGGACTCGTGGTTAAGTAATAACAGCCTCCCGGGTCGATCGATTAGGTTAAGCTACGCTTCCCGCGGTCGGTCCGTTAAAAAAAAAGAAAGAAAGAAAAGAAAAAGTATTTATTGCGACTCGTACAGAAAGATCATAAAACTAAACTAAACTAAACACAATCAAAAATAAAACAAATTAAACATAATAAAAGTAACAAAACCAAATTATATAAAAAAGAAGTAACAAAAAGAAAAATGAAGCAAAAAAGTATCTTTACATACCGAGACCACCTCCGTGCCTCGAAAAGGACATTAAAACGTGTGTCCCGGCTGTCATTCTAGGATCTTTGACAGCCGTTACGGGTCGTCAGAAGCCCGAAAGTCTGACAACCAGTCTTACCAAGGGGTATCGTATTACCCAGTAACTGGGTTATGGAGGCCAGACAGGCAGTCGCTCCATGTATACTGGTCTTTGAGGGTTAACTAATAAATATTCATAAGCCACGCGCGACATAACACGGATTTGATGCAAATGTCCATAGAATAATAAAATTAAATAACAAAATCATAAAAAAATATACTAACGCTTTTTATTAATGTAGCATTTCCTGCTACGCCTTTTTCGGAAACCGGTTAAAAAATAAACGAAACGTTTGCCCGTTATTTTTCGAACAAGAAAACCAAAGCTCCGGTAAACACACCGGTTTTCAATCACTTTAGAAAAACAACTTTTGTTTTTCCATTTAAACGACAAAAGAACCGGATTTTTGCCAAATATATTATATAAAAAAATATATTTATGAGTTTATTATTCATAATATCCATGGCATTTACTTTAATCATTAAGTTTGCTGATATAAAAATGTTACTTTTTTCACGTTTTGTCACACGGGAGTTAAATTTATCAGAAGTGAGTAGGTTGTATTCGAAGAAGCTGGTAGATGGTCCTCTTCATTTGGATCCACAGCCTAATAAAAGTGCATTAAATAAATCGAACCGAGCTATACATGTCATTACATTCCACTCATCGCCTAAAGGGGTTATCTTTATGGGCTTATATAGGTATAAGCCCTTTGGGATAACCCCAATTGCATCAACATCTGCCTAGCCTTTTCCCAACTATGTTGGGGTCGGCTTCCAGTCTAACCGGATGTAGCTGAAAACAAGTATTTTACATGGAGTGACTGCCTATCTGACCACCACAACCCAGTTATTGGGTAATACGATACCCCTTGGTAAGACTGGTTGTCAGACTTTCGGGCTTCTGACGACGCGTAATGACTGTAAAAGATCCACGAATGACAGCCGGGTTCAACGGTTTAACGTGCTTTCCGAGGTGCTTTCGATACCTACTATTGTATAGAAGCAAATTTCTCTAACTGAACAGACAGCTGTGCTGCTGGGAAGTTTGTTACGCCACTTCTTCTTTCCAGTTAAATCACTAGGAAGTGGTGAAGGGCGGGTGGTGTTAGGGGACTGTCTTATGTTATTATACGTTCGAAAGGAGCTAATTCTGAGCCTAATTTGAATAAATGACTTTTGATTGATTTTGATTAAATTTCCTCATTCATAATTCTCCTGCCCTCATACCAAATTAATTGGGCGTTATTTTTTTGGGCTTCTCCATGAATCCACCCTTTTTTTTGTCAGACTTTTACTGACTAAAACCCACCCGTGTTCCTTCCTTAGCCCTTTCTGTTCTAGGGCAGCGGTAACCCTTTCGGACGATCCCGCTACCCTGGCAGGATAAATCCACCCTAAGGTGGATACGCGTAAACGCGTCTCCGAGAATCCATTCCTAGGCCTATGTAGTTGAATAAGCGGAATTTATTGGCTTAAGGCGGATTCTCGGACATGCGTGGATAAACGGAATAACCGTTTCAAATAATATATTTGACAGTTTTACAAGACAGTAAGATGGAGGGACGAACTTGAATCATAATGAAGTGACTGGCCTGCAATAGGGTAGTTTCCTGGGTAAAAAAATAATAATTGTATTTAGTCCGTCAGTTAGATTATCGAAAAATAATGGGCACGTATTTTTCTTCTGTCAATAAAAAAAAAATGACAAAGATAAAGCGCGTCAAAATTTGGGAGTGGGGGGGTCGTGGCGTCACTTGCTTGCAAAAGTGTCGCAAGCAAGTGACGTCACGCGGAACTTTAACGGGCGATATCTTCATCAGTTTTTATATAATTGACAAAAGAAAAAATACGAGTTCAATATTTTTTGATAATCAAACTGACGGACTAATTCGATTTTTTTAGGAAACTAGCCTATTGCAGAGCACGACCGTGTTTAGAAAAGGGAGCTTTTTCTCAGCAGTGGGACCTTACGGGCTGATTGAATAGAAAGATAGATTTCCTACATTGAAAAACAAAAAATCTCGACCAAGGAAGTACTGACTAATGAAGAAACACTGTTTGAAATGTTATAACCTTAGGGTGATTTTTTTGAGCTGGATAAACGGAATAACCCGTTTGAAAGATACTTTTCCGGTCAAATAAATATAATCCGATTGTTTACGCGATTTAAAACTACCACTACTAAACATAATCACACTACTATCTAGCGTCACTGCAAAGTCAAATAACGAATCATAAAATATTTACTCAATATTATTAATAAGATAAACTAAAGAATTCCCCGTGCCATATATGGCATTGCTACCTACTTGCCATACCTGGCAACACGTGACTATAATAATGACTTCATGCCAAAACTGGATTTTTAAGATGAGCCGAAGAGTTTGGTATGTTTTTGGTTAGGCTTGTGTTCTATTGAAAGATTTGCGATTATAATGTTTGGTGGTTGAACGCTCCATAGCGTGTTTTGAGGTTATATTGCACCATGTACTATCGCCAAAATCTATATCTGACCACCGTAAGGACTATTCCGTGCAGCGCATATTATTAGTCAACCTTAAAAGGATCCTCTTTTGTTTTACTTACTGACGCACCAGCAGCAGCTGTGGTCCTCATGTGCACGGGATTTTGTTTTCAAATTGGTCAGATATAGGTTTTTGCGATAGTACCTAGTTCAAGATGGTAATAAAGGGTCCCCGAAACGATCAATAATTGTGATTGACATTTTTTTTTCAATCTATAGCGGGAACTGTATAAATCTCGTGACAATTTGATCGAATCATCTAAGAGCCTCCGCCTGGGCACGTGTTGCCGTGGCCGACTTGGAAATCTCTAAATAGACTTCCAACTCAAGTTGGCCGGACCAAAGACAATCTCTAGAGAGGGTCTCTACAGGGGTTCACGGACGGCTCAGATCTCAAGTGCGTATGCGGTATCTCCCCATAGACAATGGCCCTCCTTCCATCCAGCGCCCCATGCCCTGTCACCTGTGCACTTGATGATCCTATGACTGCGTCAGTGAGCAGGGTTCCCACAGCTGAATTTTGGCCAAAAATGTTTACAATTTTTGCCATCGATACGCGAAGGAGTATTTTAATGTGATTGATACACAAATGAATCGTCTACGAAATGCAATTGAAGCGATTGACAATATTACTAAAATAGCAATTGATTGCAATTGTTCAATTGCAATTGATCGTTTCGGGGACCTGTAATTGAAAAGGGTTATGAAAATTAAGCTCTGAATAAACTGAAGCGAGAGAGCGGGATGCGGGATATACACGATGCGTTTGGGAGCATCGTCCTCGATTGTTTTAATGACTAGGAGTCACGCGACTATATGCGCCTTTTTGAACCTACCCTGCATTCGGGATTTACTTGCCAAAAATGTAAACAAATATGAGTTTATTGAAAAATAACTTTAATTCGTACCTACACAATAAAGTTCAGTTTACGCTACAACTTCAAACATTTTTATAACTTTTTCAATAGTGCTAGTCACTCTGAAATCAAATTAATTACCATTCGACTAAAGTTGATATTTGTTTAACTTGAAATAACATCAATTTGAAACAAATTAGTTTGAATAAACTACATGTTACTTAGTTGATTCCATCGGCGCGGGAGAATTTCGTTCCGAATCCCGCTCGCTCGCTCACGTTTGTCCAGAGAAGTAACAAACTAACAGTAGCAACGGTTTTCATTTCAACAGTTCAACAACATTCATTGCGTCATTTATGTTGTTGAGCAGACAAATTTGTCGCACATGTGAAGCAATGGATTACCAATATCATTCAAATTGTGATTGAAAGTACTCGTATGTTACGCTATTAGGATGCAGAGCCTAATCTGATAACTTTATTCGAGGAATAATTTTGAAATGTTGACATTTATTTCAAACAAATACTGTCAAACGTCAATTTTGTTCCTCGAATAAAAGTTATCTGGCGATGGAAAAATCAGCCCTAAATTAAATAGGTGGTGTCTATTTTATTTTAAAACGTAGCCCCCACACTACGAATACAACGAAGCACATACAATACGACACGGTTGGCGCAGTGGTTAAGCGATTGACTGCTGCGCTGCGTGTCGCGGGTTCGATTCCCGCACGGAACAAATATTTGTATGACCTACATGTATTTGTTCCGAGTCTGGATGTTTTTCTATCTATAATATGTATGTATTTACAAAAAAAAAAATTGTATATAAGTAGTTTATCAGCCATCTTGTTACCATAACACAAGCATTAAGTTGCTTAGCTTGGGATAAATGGTGCTGTGTGAAATGTCCAGGGATATTATATAAAAAAAAAAAATACAATACAACAACACAACACAATCAATACAACAATGAACATTACAATTACACAGCAACAATTACTACACGCTTTACTTGTGTTAACCTAGCTTACAAACACAATGTGAATATGTGTGTACGCGCAGGAGCTTTCGGTACCGTCCGAGACAATGGCGAAGTCGGAAGCATGTGTTAAGTATGTACTAACGCTACACATTTACAGGGTGTTTGAACACTTGGTTACCACGAGTAAACCGCACGTGGCTTCGTGAGATACAATTTCGGTAGTAATTTTATATAATATTTAGCGAATCAAGTATTTTGAGAATCTATTTTGGAATAAAAATACTGTAATAGTTATTGCTTTCTAGCGGAAACTAGTGGACCATCTTCTGTTGAGCCCAAAATAATTTATCATCAAATATATTTTTTTTGTTTTATCATGTTTAGATATCGATTCCCATCACATCTGCTGAGTTTCGCTAGCTAATTTAATTTGACCATGTAAATTATATAGGTACAGGGTCAAATAATTTGCTAGCATTAAATAGAATTAAATTATTTAGCGATTAGATTAGTTAGCTATGTAAAGGCACCCTTCTGACTTTCAACTCTAGCCAATGGAGCCGGATAAACAATTATACTCAATTAAAGAAAGATATGTACCTCAATATCTAATTATAGCATACCTATTCGTGGAGCTCATTAAGCAGATAGAGATAAAAAACTTCTGGTTCTTTTTACCTACCGCCTACTGAAAATACCATTGCAATGTGCATGTAAGCCATATTGCATTACCTGTCAAATTAGGATACTCTATAGACAGTTTAGACGTGATTAAAAACATGTCTACTAAAAATACGTCAGGCGCTGACTAACTTGACGGGACTAAACTAATATTTATCTCCTGTCCTTTTCTGAATGAAATAGAAAGAAAAGATGCACTGAAATTAAATTTAGTTTAGTTTGTGAAAAAGGGAATTGGCGCCAGTGTCACTCTATTACAGGAATCACCGAAAACCGACCTTTTCGGTGATTCCAGCAACTTCATAACAAAACGAGGCGGCGCCACTTGCTGCGCCGCCACATACATACTTCCTATTTCAAACCAACTCAAGCTGCTGTTGATGAGTTCAGGAATGAAGCCTCAGCTAATACCAAGTAAAGTTGCCCATTTGAAGTCGAACCTCAGTCTGAAGTAGCTACCGATCAACAAACTCACGTAAGATGTTCGCCCGACTTTTAAAACTTAATCAACAGTTGAGAGGAAAATGGTTTAATTAAAATTTTCGAAACACTTCCCGACGTTTAAGTTCTTCCAAAGAAGATTCCAGTGTTAATTACAACTTAGGAGAATCTTTTACAGTGTATGTTTTTTTATCTTGTGACCGCTCCGTTTGTACGGGATATTATGAACTAACCCTTAAAAATATGTTGGTAAAAACCGAATGAAAATTCACCAAGAAGCTCTAAGCTCTCTCTTTTCTTTGTATTTTGGGGCGGCCGAACTTGGTGATGGGGCCCGTTAGGTAGGGCGGGCTGACACCAGTCGGGGATGCGGTTAATGTACAAGTATCTCCCGGGCCCCCGACTCATGGTACTAGAAGGAACAGTGGGGTTTTAGTCGGTAGGAGTCCGACATAACCCTCCGTTCTTCCTAGACGGAGGGTATCCATGAGGATTTATCCACGGAAAAAAAGGGCTTTAGAGCCTCTTAAGCCCTAAAAAATAGGCAGACGCGGCCCTAAGCCCCAAACAAGGAATAAGCATTGATATCGGGAACCTGTCTTTAGCATTAAAGAGGAAAATTGTGCTAGCTCTGCCCGCCGATATTATTAGTTTCGCTGCGTGAAAAAAGTGGCGTTTCAGATACAGGGGCCATTGCCCACTGCTATCTCTTCATATTACTTGGCATCTCTTAAGTCGATCGACAGATTCACTGCTGTCCAGCAATTTAACAGCGAGGGGATTTGGGTGGGTGGCTAGACGATCAGCATAACGCTTTTTATGTTTATCAATTTCCACAAGAATAGTAGAAGTGGCGTCATAATAATGGATTTCTTCATTCCGTGTGAACCATGGTGCATTTACAATATTCCTCAAGATGGCGTTTTGAGCTCTTTGGAGGCACGTTATGTTACTTTTGTCAGCCACTTTGATTTGAAACTTATAGTATTTGAAATAGAGTGCCTCGTTGGTCTCAAATGTTAGTGCTGAGCACGAAGTCCGATTCCCTGGTCGAGTAAAGCGATATTGGGATTATCCATTTGGAAGTTCTTAAGAGCAACCTGGGGACTGGATCTGGGCCTGGTTGATTGCAATAGGCTCACCCCGTATTACATGACTTAAATATACCTAACAGGTGAAATGTGGGTACACTATAGGTTTACCTCTGCCCAACCCCTTTGGGGAATGCAGGCGTGATGTAGTATGTCATTATTATTCACTGCTACGTATAGTTACAGCAATCACCATTTAATTATTATGTCTTCTGTGTCTTAGTTTTATCCTGTAGTAGCGTATTTTATGTGTTAGATTTATCCTAACACCCATTTTATTTTTCGTGGTCACTTGTTGCTACCTCGTTTAAAAACTCACTCAACACCACGGATATCTATGCTGTACGCACGGCTACACATCAAGCTATACATAACCAGTATAAGCTGCCTTCTGATTGTACGAAAAACCTATACAATGCGAGGTCAGCTAAAACAGGAAATGCATAGCTTGATGTGTAGCCATATGAAAACAATTTAAATAAAATAACCGCCGTAGTAAACATACTCGAAAAGTGTCAAAAAGAGAAATTATGAATATTTCGTTCATACGTTTCATTTCCTAAATGTCTGGTCTGTCGATAAATAAAGTTTAAAACGATATGTCGAGTCATAAATAACGTTTTTATATAGATTGAACGAAGCTGGAATAGTATCGAATATTTTAGTTATGATGATTATAAAACCACCAATCTTCAACTCTATTCAAATGGTATAAAACTTACATACATACCTACTCAGCATATAATGTTCCCACTGCTGAGACACAGGCCTCCTCTCTATGAGAGGGAGCCTGGTATAAATGTTTTTTTTTGGTTTGCCTGGACTGGCCCACAGCTACGCATAGGCCTCCCCGAAATCCTTCTAGGAACTCTTTTCCCGCGCCACCTCAAACCAGCTCGCACGGTACATGTCCAGGTCGTCACCATCACTTAACGCTGTCCTCCCATACCTACTGTAATTTGAAAACATTGTAAAAGCCAATTATTTTTAAAAGAATAACCGTGAAGTTTTTGCCGGCTCTTTTCCAAAGGAAACGACCAATCGGAACAGTGAAAAAAACGTCAGAAGGTAGGTGCTTATCTGACGTTCATCTTCAGGCACCCACTGTGTGGAGACTTTTGCCCAAAGGTCATCAAAATCAAAAGTCATTTATTCAAATAAGGCTTGAGAATCAGCACTTTTTGAACGTCAAAATTACAAAAGACAGTCCCCCAAAAACGCCCGCCACTTCCTAGTGCTATCACTGGGAAGAAGAAGTGGCGCAACAAACTCCCCAGCAGCGAGCTTGCGGCTGATGTAACCCGCCCAATCCCATAAATGTTAATATAGATTTTGAATTCCCGCTCCTATCTCTATTATTTTAACGCAAAATCTTTGTCTATGTCCGATTTTGAATAACTTTTTTAAATTCATAATATACATAAGTAATTAACTTTTTTTGACAAGGCTTAAGTATAGATACCTTTATTACTTTGGTACTCTGAGTTCTGGGCCAAACAGGAAATTTAACATAAAATTTGCCATCTATACGTTAAGAAGAAGGTTTTGGTACTTGTTCTAGCAATAAGGGGTTTATTTATAAACGATGATTAAAGTTAAGTGACGTTTAAACGTCAAAAATGTAACAGTCGATAATCACTACTTAACTTTATGAATAAAGGAGGTTATCGCCAATACTTACTTCTACCATCAGCGGTGATTATGGCAATGCCAATGGTCTTAGCGTATACAGCCTATAATGTTCCCACTGCTTTTTGGTTCTAGGACATGCCGGTTTCCTCACGATGTTTTCCTTCACCGTTTTGAGAGCTGAGTGGTGTTGAAATAATTTACACAAAGTAAAGCGCGTATCTGGGTTCGAACATACGACCTACAACTCGTAAATCGCGGCCGTGACCACTAAGCCACCACTGTTCTTATCCGAAATTAATAAACGTCCCCAAAGGCATCGATAAAACGCCTGTCACTCTGAAACCAAAGCCCTCATAGAATTCACAACAACCCTTAAACCCTCTAACTACAGAATGACCATAATCCATCCTTTTGTCGGGTTAAAACAAAATCGGTTCCTAAAGAGCTGTTAAATGTTTAATGGAGTAACCGACGACTTCAACACAAAATAGATCTAGGTGCAGAAGGTCGGCTCCATACAACAAGCGAGAACGCACACATACATAGACACGCTTGTGGCTGAGTAATAACAGCCGCACGGTGCACGGCGGGGTACTTGCGTAACATATACTATCAGTAGAAATGGGTTTCTTTTTGATAGTTTTCGGAGGTGTGAGAAACAGGGTGTAAAGTTCACTCATCCTCCATATAAAAGGGAGGATCCTCCGACCAGACGGGTGTTGTGTCTGGCGGGCAATTGCCCAACGATTGATATTGGGAAATTGTATCTATGCTAATTGCACGGTAAACTCTGCTTGCGAGATGCAGAATTTGCGTCACGTCAGTATGACGCGTTGTTAGCATGTGGCGTTGTAGATACCGCTACAAGTTCAACAACACTCATTGCGTTATTTACGTTGTTGAGCAGACACATTTTTCGAACATATGAAGCAATCGATTAGCAATATCCTTGAAAATGATTCAGATTGAGATTGATAGTGTGTAAACAAACAGTAGCAAGAGGTTTCATTTTGACAGTTCAACAACATACATTGCGGTATTTATGTTGTTGAGCAGACAATGTTTTAGAATATCAGAAGCTATGGATTAGCAATATCCTTCAAAATGATTCAGATTGAGATTGATAGTGTGTTACGCAATTTCGGTACAGGTTAAGCCACGTTTGCCGCGGCTGGTCCGTGGATGAGTGACCATCTTTATATACCAAGAACTTTCCGAGACACGGAGGTGTCTCGGAAAGCACGTTAAGACGTTGGTCCCGGCTGTCGTTCGTGGATCTTTGACAGTCGTTACGGGTCGTCAGGAGCCCGAAAGTCTGACAACCAGCCTTATCAAGGGGTATTGTATTACTCAGTAACTGGGTTGTGGAGGTCAGATAGGCAGTCGCTCCATGTGAAATACTGGTATTCAGCTGCATCTGGTTAGACAGTAAGCCGACCCCAACATAGTTGGAAAAAGGCTAGGCAGATGATGACAGACACACTTCATGTACAGCGAGTGCAAGCGCACTCGCCGACCGGCATTTGTTTGAGATCGCCGCACGTAGGGGACAGTGGGGGAATTGAGAATGGCGGGTAATTGGGAATAGCTAGGTTAAGTAATACTTTCCCCCGCACTACACCGCTCCGCACCCGTTCAACAGACGCGTCTAGCCCCCCTCAGTGCGTACGCGACAGTTGAACGGGTGCGGAGCGGTATAGTGCGGGAGAAAGTATTACTTACCTAGCTATTCCCAATTACCCGCCGTTCTCAATTCCCCCACTGTCCCCTACGCGTGTATGTGTGCGTGCGGCTGTTTTTACCCGTTAGGTATGTGTAGTAAGCCTTCTGTACCTGTCTATTTTGTGGGCAAGCCACCCGGTTGATGACCAGATTTACAATTCAAATGTTCTTGTAATGATCGGTGATCGGGTTCGGGATTTTCCCCGTGTTACCGACAATTGATTTTAGGGATCATTATGTTGGCTTGGTGCTGTCAAAAGTTATAGCTTTTAATGAGAATGGAGTATTATACGAAAGTTAGAAGATTGCTGTGTATGAACAGTAAGAAGAAAATTCTGTTCAACCTTACATCATGAATGTGAAATGACTGTTTATACCTTAAAAGCAGTGGAATTTCTTTGTGTTCAGTTTGTTAATAAAAAAAATCTTCACTTTGTTGAAAGTTAAATATGTTCTCACATTTTCCATTGATTAATTGTAAAGGGAATAAAATATGTAGGTATTCCTATAGATTCAATATTTTACAAAACAGGCTTTTTTCGATTTGTAATAAAAATTTAATTTCATTTGATTTAGTTTGTTTGCATTTAATTTAATTTTATTTAATCTGGATTTGTTTGATTTGTTTTGTTCTTATTTGGTTTTTATTTTATTTTATACGTTTTCTATTAATTTATGTGTGGCAATAGGTGTTAATTACCTGAAATTAATAAATAAATAATTATTATCCTTTATTTCATCAAACACATTATTATTCATTCATTTCAATAAATACATATAAATTATTGAAATAAATTGTATGTATTTATTGAAAGAAAGGGGTTATTTACCTGAAATACATGAATTTATTATTACTATCCTTTATTTAATTAAATACATTATTAGGTTTTATTAACATTCAATCGTTCCTGTACTAATGTCACCATACAATTCTGTTGTCTTGTTATTGAATAATCATGTTCAATGGCTACAGAAGGCAATTCATAGTGGATGTGTGAAGCTTTAACAATGGCAGCTTCCTAAATAATATTTAATTGTCACAGACATCAACGGAATCAACACGCAGACGGAAACAGCACAACCATTTGAAACGACAACATTTGACTTCAGCACAGAGAACACAGAAGATACAAAACAAAGCAGACAACAGACAAATGACTCATACGTTTTCGTAATAGATGATGATGGACAAAACGCAACAATCTCAAAAGATTTCCACCACACTGCACCGGAAAGCGCCTCCAGAGTGCTAGTTGCAACTAAACCGAACAGCACAAATGTATTGAAGATTGAACCAAATCGGAAATCAACACCTCCAGCGAAGCATCCAATCAGAATGCTACAAGATGAAAAAGAAACAGTCATTAGCAGAAATGTAAAAGACGCAAAGATAAGGGCTCATGTAAGATATGATGAAGTGACAGGAGAATTGATGAATGGAGACCATCCGTGTCATAGAGAATGTAGAGAAGGAGAGGAACCAATGATATGTTACTATCATTTCGTTCTGGAATGGTATCAGACGATGAGCAAGGCTTGCTACGACTGTCCATACAATTTGACTGACTGTTCTCGGCCAGATTGTATTCCAGCTGACGGTATGAATCGACCCTTGAACGTGATTAATAGAAAAATGCCTGGACCGGCCGTGGAGGTAAGTAAAACGAAAATATACAGGCTGACTTTTTTTTTACCGCCTGGACAAAAAACAGGGTATACTCGTAAAAGATGAACGGAGTAGAAGCACAGAAATCTCTTCTTTTTTTTGGAAAACCTAAAATGAAATTAACCTATCAATAAATAATATTACTTATTTGAAGTTAACTTTTCATACTAAAACCAAAAGAACAAGTAAATCGAAAAATAATATAAAAATGCAACTTATAGACGGAACTGAATTCAACTTATAGAGTAGGGCGGAAACTATAAATGAATTCGTATCGACATTCAATCCTTTGATTGAAGCCATCGGCCGTCTATTATCGAAGGACTGAATGTAAAAAAAAGATAATATATTTTATTTTAATTCTTGTGAAAAAGAAGAGATTTCTGTACTCATAGGCTTTAATTTACTCTGTTTACCTATTATACCCTGTTTTTATCCAGACGTTAAAATATTACTTCGCACGTACTTCGGCTAAGCGTTCTTGTCACTGTCGCACAACTGTCAAACTACAAGTGCAAGATAGAGACGGGAACATGTCTTAGTCAAAGCTCCTGCTATGTCTATAGGCTTCGGTTTGAGTCTCATAAATGTTAATTTTTAGAAAACAAAAATATGATGTTAAAAAATGTGCTCCCATTTTGTGTCACGGAAAATATTGTTGGACAAATTTAAGCCTGTACCCAGCTGACAATATTGTGACAATTAGCGTTGTAGTTTTAATTTCGGGTGAAATTGCGAACTCGTTTAAATTGGGTCGCTCGTTAAATAAAAGTATGGTAACACTATTGTTAGTAAACATTTTGAAACTGGTTTTATGCTCGTCATTTTATTGGCTTTAGAGATGAAAGGCTGAAAAGCTTTTAGCAGATATTTTAAGTCTGAAATTAAATTAAATTCGCCACTAAATATTATTATAATACAGTAAATTATACGAAATTTCATCTTTTCATTAATAAAAATTATTAACTATTCAAAGGGAAAACATAGACAGATACAAACAATCAACCATTGGGACAAACCTTTGATCAAATATTTTCTTTATAAACCAAGGGACCATTTGCAAACAGTTCTCTTATTATTTCCAGGTGTGCCAACACGACCGTGTGATAGTCGACGTGGAGAATGACCTGATGACGGAAGGTACTACTGTACATTGGCATGGACAGCACCAGAAGGGTACCCCATACATGGATGGGACGCCGTACGTGACACAGTGTCCTATATTACCTGAGACCACATTCAGGTACAGACCGTGTTTTGTTTATTACTAGTGATTTACTGGTCTATTTTGTAAATACCTCATCGTGAAAACAAAGGTGAAGTGAGCTTGAACTGTGTTGTCATTCCACCTGCCGATCGATTCTGTAAAAATCTCACCGTGAAAAGCTAAGTGAAGTGAGCTTAGAGTGAGCTGTCAATAGTGTCAATCCCTAGCATTAGTTGGAATGACAGCTCACTCCACGATCACTTCACCCACTAGTTTTCACGGTGATATGGTTACAGAATCGCACTGCTGATGCTAGAGATTGACACTGTTGACAGCTCACTTTAAGCTCACTTCAGCCCAGTTTTCACAGTGATATTTCTACAGAATAGATCGGCTGGGGCCTAGATAAGTGAAAATCGCTATCAAATCGTTTCGTATTTTTACAAGCACTTTCTACGGGATTGAAATATGATATATGTCATTGACATATTTCACAGTAATCGTTTCATCGTCATCACCCCCTTCCCTTGTTCTAATTTATTAATTATATTATATTTATTGTATTACGTAAATGGTTCACCACAGACTACCTACAGTATTTGTATCTCTTTCCCCTTAATCCATCCGAAGGTTGTCTTTAAAAGCTCTTAGCGATAAGACCGCCCACTGTGTCACCCTTTGTAAAATTTCTATATTTATGTCTGTAATTTATATGGTGTACATAATAATGATTATTATATTCTATTCTATTATTTGGGGACGACGCAATATCTTTTTCTTCAATACCGTTCTTCCTTCCTTTCTGTATCTCTATTAGCCGTCATCTCTAGTCATGTCATCTTTCAAATAATCTTTTTCGTCCTTCCGTTTCGTGTCCCTGTCAGCACGACTGAATTTCAAATGTTATTTTCCCAAAACTTTGCCACTTCCACGGCGTCGTCAGTGGCAGCGCAGAGGTCACTTTGACTGCATGTTTTGGGACACAGAGGGCACGATAGGAGGTGGAGCATGGTTTGTGAGACAGCTCCACAATCACACCCTACTGCCGTTCCGGCAAGGTATCCCACTACATCTTCTTTGTTCAAAATTTGCCATTGTTATCTTATCTAATGGACATCTTTTCACTTTAACCTTTTCATTTCTAGGTACCAGTTCAACGCCACACACGCTGGCACCCACTTCTGGCACTCCCACTCTGGCATGCAGCGAGCCGATGGCGCTGCCGGAGTCTTCGTCGTGAGGAAACCCAAATCCCAAGACGCTCACGGCAGATTGTATGATTATGATAGGTAAGTTTAATGTTCTGACGCCAGCACATCAACCTACTACAATCTGTCCAATTTCTTTAATAGATTTTCAACATTATCGTTAAAGCATTAGGTTCAATGTTGATTGGGAAAATTTGACAGTGTCGGGTACCTTGATGTGCTGGCGTCTGTACTAATTTTTTTCTTTAAAGTAATCTCTTCACATTTGGTTGACACTTCCCGTGACCTAAGCTGGCTTTTTTTGGTCAGAGGCTAATATCAGCCGTAGAATCGACGACCGTTGGAGTAGATGTGTTCTTGAGTAAAGACCGCAAATCGGATAGCGAAAGGTAGGCCGCCCTCAGGCTAGAGTGGGTGGAGCGGCGATCTTAGCAGGGTGGGTGGTAGCAGCTGGATGAGAGTTGCTGAGAATCGATTTGAATGGCGTAAAATTGGAGAGGCCTATGTCCAGGAGGGGATTGCTGTAGGCTGATGATAATAATGAAAGGGTATATGCATTATTATACAACGTGTCTTCTACCAGTTGACAAACTCGTATCTCGAGAATACGGCGTCGAAAAATCCTACGTATCGCACGTAGGATTTTTCGACGCCGTATTCTCGAGATACGAGTTTGTTGTTTTAGGTTTAGTGTTAGGATAGTTTATTGTTTTTATATAATGTGTACACTATAGTTTGAATGTTGATTAGACTAAAACTAAATAAATTTTTGTTTTTATTGTAATTTACCTATGTAGTCATAGGATCCCAGAGGGGTCGGTCCGTGGATAGGTGACCACCGAGACCCCTTCGTACCTCGGAAAGCACGTTAAACCGTTGGTCCCGGCTGTTATTTCTGGATCTTTGACAGTTACGGGTCGTCAGAAGCCCAAAATTCTGACCACCAGTCTTACCAAGGGTAATCGTGTTACCCGGTTACTGGGTTGTGGACGTCAGATAGGCAGTCACTCCATGTAAAATACTGGTATTCAGCTTCATCCAGTTAGACTGGTAACCGAACCCAACATAGTTGGGAAACGGTTAGGTAGATTGGTTTTGATTGTAGTCATGGGATCCCAAAAGAGAGATATAATAATAATTTATTTATTTGACAACATTGGTCCAATGGTTAGTAACTTATCAATTAAGGGTTAGTTAATAATAATAATAAATAAAATTATGAATATGTACAGACGCCAGCACATCAAGCTACTACAATCTGTCAAACTTTAATGGGTTTTAAACTTTATCGCAAAAGCTTTATGGTTCAAGGTCGATTGGGACAGTTTCCGGTAGTTTGACCGGCTGACGTCTGTACTAGGCATTTTGCCTTCGCACTACGCACCAAGTAACTAAACTCCAAGAAGTTTCCGGCATCATTCTAGTCCCTTTAACACTCAAATTGCTCGATGTTCTTCGTGTAGTAGTTTTGTAATTTCGTAATATCCGTTGGTTATAAAACCGATTACTCTAAATTGTTTGCTAAATATCTAAGCGTCATTTTAAAGCTTAACTTAGAGATTCGTTTTATCCATTAGACACCCGTTAAACCCATTTACAAGTAAAATGGCCTCTAAAGTCTCAAGATTTGAAGGCATCCCAAACATAACTGTTGGTAAGAACAATGTCTCTTTTGTTGAAGGTAATAGGGCTTGTTATAGTGTGCAGAAAATACCTAAATCATTAATGCCTTGTGCTTAACAACACATCGATTAGTATAATCAGCCCATAATGTTCCCACTGACAGGCTTCCTCTCTGTGAGAGGGAACACATCGATTAACCTATTTACAATCTCCTGCAACAGCCAAAGGATTTCTGTAATAAAAATAGGGTATCAACTAGTTTACCGTAAAGGTCGTATCTTCCACGGAGCAAATTGTATTACCTTCTGCATAGAATAAGGCTCGCTATATAGAAGCGAATCTCCTGTCTCCTCCTCCTTTCTTTGGTCGTGCGTTTATTTCACCGATTTAGTTGTCTATCTCTTTCCACAATTCCGCTTCAACACGTACTACTAGGCGAGTCATTTAAGACATCGTAGGTCGCAAAAAATTGCACTGCACTGATTTTTTGGGATGTTGTTAGGTGTATCTCGGGTTTTATTGAACCTACAGAGCTACGGCTACCTATGAACTACGCTGAAATTGTAGAAAATTTGGTATATCTACCTTAAAAATGTAGGATGCACCTTTTAGAAGTTTCAAGTCAAAAACTGAAACAATTCTAATAATGTCGTGGTTTTTCGATCACTATGCAATTAGCACAGGCCTTTCGAAGCTGCAAAATTAGTTTTACGCTATTAGTATCAATCCTAAAAACGTCCCAAAAATTCAGGTGATTTTTGTTTCTACGATGACTGGGATATATAAAAAAAAACACCCGTTCTTTTCTATAAAAAAATACCGTGAATACTTATGTAGGTAAAGTGAGCTGTCGTTCCTCTTGATGCTAGGGATTGCCACTATTGACAGCTCACTTCACCTAGGTTTTTATGGTGAGATTTTTGCAGACTAGATCGGATGGATTGTCACTTTCGTCGATGATCAGTCTGTTTTCTCACTGCTAGACCAGATCAGATCTCTTTTCTATTAAAGAGAATGGGTTGTAATCTACTACGCGGCCCTCAAAACTATGGGCTTGCTTCCTAAGCATGAGTTGCCTCAAAAATAACTTAGTCAGACTGTAATTTTCCCACTTTACGGGACCAGGCTTTTTCTCTGTTTGAGGGTCGTAATCCGCCTGCCGGGGCGGCGGGATATTCCGAAAGGTTAACCGCTGCCCTGGAACAGAAAGGGCTAAGGAAGGAACACGGGTGGGTTTTAGTCAGTAAAAGTCTGACACTCCCTTCCGCTCCACCCAGAGCGGGAGGGGTCATTTGATGATTTCCCATCCACAAAAAAAAAAAAAAATGGGCCGTAATCCATCACACGAACACATCGGGGTTGGTAAATGTCACCTGTCTTCGAATGTTTGGTTCTAGGCCATGCTGGTTTCTTCACGAAGTTTGCCTTCACCATTTTTAGAGTAGTAAAAGAAAAACGAAGGAAATACGCTTATTTGCGGTAAAACACAACGCTGAGAAAGAACACAAATACAAAAAAAAAGTACAAGTTGGGGAAAATATGCGTCACATCCACGCAAAACGGCCATCATTCAGCATAATGCTAAGAGACAGAGCCTAAGAGACAGGGCCACAGCGCTGGAGTAGTGTGGTGGAAATGTTCATTTTCGGTCTCACTTCTACAGAATTTCGTTTCTTATTCTATGCCCTACCTAGCTAGCTTCGTCACGAGGTCTCGTTTGAGTCAATATTGAGAGTACATATGTACAGAGAAAGGTGTGGACAAATAAACATCTAGTGAATGTTTTGCAAAAGTCAAAGAGTTCGTTTTATTTGTTCGGCTATTTAGTTTGTCAATAGTCTGATTTATTTAGAGGTTAAGTTGGAAGATTACGTTAGGCGGTGGATGTTTTAGTATTAGTGATGCTTGCGTTCATGGTAATGTTGATTCAAGTATGTCCAGCTGAGGTTTGATTATTCATATTCCGCTTTTTGGTTTTATTAGAATTTGCAACTTGAGAGAGTACTATGAATTGGGAACAACTATTCAGTGGTGGCCCAGTGACAACGGCCGCTATTTAAGAGTTGTATGTCATAGGTTCGAATCTAGACAGGTGCTTTGCTTTGTGTATTTTATTTCATCACCACAGCTCTCGAAACGGTGAAAGAAAACATTGTGAGAAACTGGCATGTCCTACAGCCAAAAATTCAAAGATAAGTGTCATCTACCAACCCGCACTGGCCCCGCGTGGTAGAATATAAGCCACTCCTTCTCGAAGAGAATAAGCCTGTGTCCCAGCAGTTGAAACATTATAGGCTGACTTTGCTAAGCTATGCTAATCAGTTCGTTGATTTTGACAGACGAATTGGCAAATGGTTACCTGAACATCAAATCTCCCTTAGAATTTCTAAAATATTTTTTAAGACCTTCAATTTGTACTTAAAATATTCAGCCATTATACTAATATCTTTTCCCACAGATCTGAACACGTAATGCTGGTAACAGACTGGATCCACGACTTAGCGATGGGTATGTTCACGGACCATCATCACTCGAAGGGTGATAACAAGCCACCGACGCTGCTCATCAACGGAGTTGGACGGTTCAAGGTCTTCAATGATACTGCGAAGCCTATGTATATGCCAGCTGCAAGGTTTAATGTTGAACAGGTAAGACCTCATAATTTTACTTACGGTATTCAGCTGCATCCGGTTAGACTGGAAGCCGACCCCAACATAGTTGGGACCAGTTTAGGCAGATAGATTGATAGAGAAAAATATGATGTGTTGGTGAGTATTGATGATATAACTAGGTAAACACTGAGATGGTGGGTGATAGAGATCAATAGATGAAAAAGAAGTCCGCCTTTGTACAGTATTTTGTTTTACTGGTCCATAAAGTTTTAATAAATAAATAAAAAGAAGAGAAGCACAGGTTCCGAAAACAAAATGGGTAAGAACTGTTTCTACAACACCCATTTTAAAATAAAAGGTGGAGTTTTGGGAGACAACAGTTGGTGGCTTCGATATAAATTAGAACAAAAAACACAAAACAAAACGCCAATGACTTTTCGATACATCTTACATCGATATAGAAGTTTAATTTTAGACACGATGTAAACGCCAGAATGGAAAAAAGGATGTCGGAGAGATTTGCGTTTTATAATACCGATACGATTCATACGATATGAAATATGCAATAAAAAATTGTATATTGAGATTTTCTTTTTCGTTCCTTTGGTATTTGCCGATTTACAGACATAGTTTATTACTTATATAATATAAACCCCATGGGAGCAGGGTAGCGGGATCGTCCGAAAGGGTTACCGCTGCCCTGGAACAGAAAGGGCTAAGGAAGGAACACGGGTGGGTTTTAGTCAGTAAGAGTCTGACACTCCCTTCCGCTCCACCAAGAGCGGGAGGGGTCATTTAAAAAAAAAAGGGGTAGTCCCCTGGGGTCGCGACTTATAAGTTGAAGGTCGTAGGTGCGAACCCAGTCAGCCTCTCAAAACGGTGAAGGAAAACCTCGTGAGGAAACCGGCATGTCCTAGAACCAAAAATTTGAAGACATATGACATCTACCAACCCGCACTGGGCCCGCGTGGTGGATTACGGTCCACTCCCTCTCACAGAGAGGAGGCCTGTGTCCCAGTAGTGGGAACTTTACAGGCTGAGTACATACTCATACATTTATGTACTATGTATAAACCTCAACCTAGAACAACTATGCTAGTCTAATTCTAGAGTACCTATATGTCTAGGGGAAGCAAATATTTGGTTTTGGCAGTGTCAAGTAAAACCCGCTATAACGATACATAAATGTATATAAATAAAACAAAGTTGGGTTAGTTACACCACGAGTTACACCATTTATAACTCAAGAACGGTTGCATCGATTTTTATTATCTATGATTTGTTGGATTTCTCTCCGCCCGAATAGCACAATACATTTTAATACACGGGAAAAATTAACGAAAAAATATTATAGATGGAATGTTTTGTATGTGTTTTTTTGATGATATATCGACAACGGGTGGACGACGTTCGTCAAAAAGTTTATTGAATTTTGGACAGGACAATGCCTGTCGGTTCAGCGATTTAGAATAGATATATACGAAGAAACTATTTTGACTATGGTTGACCGTCAACCATATTCAGACATATTTCTTCATTATAATTTTAAACCGGATCCGTTTTCCACTTCAACACCTAAATCTCTATCACTTAAACTCAAACGCTTCGGCACTAACTTCAAAGAAACTCCTAACGATCCTACCAGCTTCCACGCAACTAAAAACCAATCTTATTTCCAGGGCTACAAATACCGTTTCCGGGTGATAAACGCTGAGTTCTTGAACTGCCCCATTGAGTTGTCTGTCGATGGCCATAACATTACGGTGATTGCTTCAGATGGTTACGACCTGCAGCCTATTACAAGTAAGTGATCAATGTAAAAGTTATTGTAATGCTTGGATGGTAAGGCAAGAAGAGCTTTGAATAGGAAATTCAGAGTGAATTAGAATTGATTTCATGGACTGCAGTAGTTATAATAACGATGAAATGTTAAGGATTGGGTTACCCAAAAGGAAGAATGGGGTTACTGGATAGCTTCCGATTTTATGTTAAGAAATTATAATGCGCAGAAAAATATGTACCAGTTAGGTAAGATTACGATCAGAGAGCAAAAATACAGAATATGGAGAATAGAAAATTACGAGTATTTATTGCGGTTAACAAATAAAGTTGGTCAAAATTAGTTAGTAACTTTAGAACATATCTCAGCCTTGATATGTTCTAATGGTTACTTTTTTTTTAATATAAGTATATCCTATCCTACTAATATTACAAATGCGGAAGTTTGTATGGATGGATGGATGTTTGTTACTCTTTCACGCAAAAACTACTAAACGGATTTAGACGAAATTTGCCACACAGGTGGTTTATAACCAGGATTAACATATAGGATACTTTTTATCTCAATATACCCACGGGATCGAAACTTATGCGGGTGAAACCGCGGGGGCAGCTAGTAATAAATAATCAATTAGATGTGATCAGAATGATCAGAATACCAGTATTTTACATAGAGCGATTGCCTATCTAACCTCTACAACCCAGTTAATACTAGCACGATTTTCCTTGGTAAGATTGGTTGTCTGACTTTTGGGCTCCTGACTACCCGTAACGACTGTCAAAGGTCTACAAATGACAGCCAAGACCAACGGCTTAGCGTGCTTTCCGAGCATGGAGGGGTCTCGATGGATGGTTTACCATCCACGGACTGACCTCAGCAAACGCAGCCTAACCTTCGATTGACCCGTGCGTCTGTAATGATTTATCGACGAGCCCCTTAGGGATCTGCAAAAAAATAACAAAATAATCCTTATATCCTATCAAAAATAAAAGATCACTTAGAAACCCTAACGTCAAAAAAAAAAAACACATAAAAGCCGAAAACATTAAAGACGTTCCACGATCACAGAGCATATCAAACATAATGAATTGAAACGTCCATTAGAAGACGCAAAAACCTCCAGGACTCGCGCTTTGATATTTTTCATTTTTGTGTTCATTTACATTCAAATCTGAGGTTTCTTTTGTCGCTTGGCCTGGGGTTGTCTCTGCTATTTTTTCCTCATTACCCGCCTATCTTTTCAGTCTTGGTGTTGCCATGTTAGGTGTATATTCAGAAGGACCTCTTCAATACTTTTGAGAGATGTAGTGAAACTTTTTTGTTGAAAAGAATAGAGTTTGTTGAATGTTATTTGGTAATTACTTAACACTGTAAACTTGGGGTACCAAGTCGTTATATTATACAGGTTGGCAGGGACATCGACGCGCAAACTGTAACCATGAATTCAGCACATGAGTTTAGACCCCGTAGCGTCGAAATTTTTCGTCGGTTATTAAAAAAAAAAAATGCTGCATTGCATTGCAGATTGCACTTTTCTATGAAACAGAAGATTTTTCTTTTGATAACCGACGAAAAATTTCTACGCTATGGAGTCTAAACTCATGTGCTGAATTCATGGTTACAGTTTGCGCGTCGATGTCCCTGCCATCCTGTATAGGACATATATGACAATAAACAAATACAAGCATTATGTAACATTGCAAAGGTTGTTCTTCTTCAGTTTAATGATGGGTTAGTTTAGAATCCGGTTTGTCTTACGGCATAATATTTCTTCTTTTTCTTTTTCGTAACACTCTTGTCAGAGCGGTCGTGGTCCTCATGTAGTTTCTTGTCTAGGAGCTGATGTGATTCGCCTCACGATTTCTCGTCACCTACTCCGATTTCTGGTATTTTTTATGCACTCATACCAAGCACTTAATATTTCTACCAAACCATTCCAAATAAATGATTATTTTTATGACAATATAAGAGTCGTTGAGCTAGTGCCTAGTTTTGATAGCTTTAGCAGTATCCAATATAGCGGCCCTAGTGTCCTCCACTGTGCGAAAAAATAATGAAGTTTCGACACGCGTCGCCTGCCTATCCTTTTCCTAACTATGTTGGTATCGACTTCCAGTCTAACCGGATTAAGCTGAATATACCAATATTTTACATGGACTTCCACAACCCATTTACTGGGTAATTAAGATACCTACTGACCCGTAACGACTGTCAAATATCCACGAGTGGCAGCATGGACTAATGGCTTAACGTGCTTTCTGAGGCACGGAGGGGTCTTGGTATCCACGGACCAACCGTGGCAAGCGTAGCTTAACCTGATCGATCGACCCGTGCGGCCACAATCCTCTCAGTAGTTTCGACAGTATACTATCGAATACAAAACACATACCATCTACTGTTGCAGTCAATTGATTTCAACAATACCGATTTAATTATATATAAACCAACATATTGACCTTCTGTGCTCCACTCCATCCTGCCCCATTACTGTAGCTTCAATAGCTCTAGGCTTCGTTTGAGCCAGTGTAGTAGTATTACTGCTTTTTAATCGTTTGTGCAAATTTGCTGGATTTAACAACGTTTTGATTTTGATTGCAGCAGCTTAGATTCGTTCGAAGTAGATTTAGGTGGGTGGAATGTTGAAATGCTTGTGGAAATCGTTCTTTATGTGGTTAAGATTACGAATTATTGATTCATTTGTATTATATTCCAAAGCAATAATTCTTTTGTATTATAGAGCGGGTATTGATTATCATCATCATCTTCATAGAGGTCTCGGGAACAGGGTGTCAAGTTCACTCAACCTCCATAGAAAAGGGAGGATCTTTCGACACGACGGGTGTTGTGTCTGGTATGTTACTGTCCGACGATTGACGTCAGGACGTAGTATATACGCGAGTTACACGGCAAACTTTGCTTAAAAAAGGCCTCAGCATAATGTTAAATAGCAATACAAGGCACTACCATTTGACGCGACACGATTTTTAGCAGCAGCTTCCATCACAACTTAATAACAATCTATAACCTGGGGAAGGGCGGAGCATCCTAACACAAGCAAAAAACTAATTGCTTAAATGGATTCTCCCCATTGTAACTAGAATAAGTTATAGTTAAGATGATGCAATAAACACTTTTTTTGTTACCTTCCTGCATAAACCAGAAAATATACATCAGATGACTTACAGTTTACACGGGTTTTTTAACAATAGATTCACGTTAGCAGCATACCTGAAGCAAAAGTAAAATTCAATCCTAATCACATTACCACCGCATCCTTCATATGTTTAACTAAGTATCCACATTCACATAGCTAGCAAAACTCCGAGAGATAGGATAATTTGCGCTCGCATTAGTGCAGTCGCAGCGGATGCGCTGTTATCGCATCGTTTGCAAACACACTAGCAACTTGCTTCCTCTAGGATTCAAACATACTGGATATTATTGGTCAAACATTGGCTGAACTGTTGGCTTGGATTATTATTAACGCAACTTGCTTCCTCTAGAATTCGGAAATACTGGAGATTGTTGGACAAACATTGGTTGAACTGTTGATATTGACGCATTGCGCATTATGGGAGAAGCAAACGAAATTGCGGATGCAAAAAATGGATAGCGAAGTGTTGTGGGTCAATTTGGGAGAAGGTTGTAGTTTGTAGAAACTATGATAGACTGTGTACTGTACGATCATCTCAATAGAACTGTAATTAGTTTTCAAACGACAGTTGTACCAGTTGTGTCTAAAGCTATCGATATTTTTAATTATAAAGCTTGAGGAAGTTAATGTTCTTGCAATATGATTTAAAAAATCTATATGTGAGTAAATAGTTCAAATCTAAATATTGAAATATACTTCCAAACAGCAACAATGTGAATGTAAATTCTTCCAAAACTAAAAACACCCCAATAACCCATTCGTAGCACAATCAAAAATTTAAAATACAATACAATCAACAAACAAACCAATCTGCTAATAGGAAAACAGCGAATCGAAAACTGGAAACTGAAATTCAAGTTGGGATAAGGGCAGCGCGAAACAAATTGTCGGGAATATGAAGCTGTAAAAATGCATACTTCTAGTTAACAAAGCAGAAGTGGAAAAATACGTAAAAAAGTTTAATTGAAACTCTTGTCGTCTCGTTATTAAATGCAGAATAGATTCATTCGTTGACTTTCCTGCGCGAAATTTGTGTGGTAGGGTTGCCTGATTATGTGACAGTTTTCGTAGTTCAAAAACGTGGATGAAGGTTCCAGAGAATTTTTATTTTTGGAGTAAATCATAGGTTCTCAACCTTATTTTGCCCACCATCACTGGGCCACTTTGAGAATATACTTTTTTATAGAACCCCAAGCCGCCCCTATCCCAGATCTGACGCGAATATGAAACAGCCATTGCCACGATTAAATTTAAACGTATAATAGATATAGTCGCAAGATAGGATACATCATTTTCTCTGAACCTTCTACTGCCCCCCTGAAAGACTCAAATGCCCACAAGGGGGCGTTATCGTCAACGATGAGAACCTATTGTGTATATAGAACAGCTTTAACGGTGTTAACGACTAGAGTTTATGGTTACAAAAGTTGATCAGATTCGAATTCACAGGTTCTCAATTTATAATACGTTCCTCAATTAGTCATCTAGACAGTGATACTTCTAAATCATTGTTAACACCACACTGTTAACTTAATTGCCCTATATTTTCAAACGTTTTGTTAACATTAAAGTTTAATCCTCCACTTAGATCAGGGTTTAAATTAATCTCGATATCGTTTCCGATATTACCAAAACCTCCAAAGATATTTTCGCCCAATATCCGAACTTCAAGCTGCTGCAATATCTATTACATTCACCATTTGCATTTAGCGAGGTTCAACCCTATTCCCATTAAAGCGCGGTCCACTTTTGCTTTATTGGATTATCCTAACACCTAGTCCCGGAGATGCCGATCAAACATTCATTGATTATTCACTACCAAAGTCTCGTTTGCTTAGCTTTTACTTCAGACTTACATGAAGGTTTTCCTCATTCTCCATTTTATCTCGAATGAGAATTTAATGATGAATGAAGATTTATATAGGTTTTAAGTTTAACGAAACTGCAGTCTGGATTCGAGTAGCGTTTTACGATTGGTACTGAAATTTTAATTGCTTTCAAGATAAAATGTTAGTATCGTGACAGTAAAAAGACTTTAAACTAATTGAAATGACCCTAATTACTGCTTATCTAAAATTACCTAGTAGCTTAATTTTATTAACGTGTACAGTACTCTATGCACAAGTTTTTTCCTAACGGCATTATTGCAAAATGTCCACATTTGGATTAAAATTCTCTCTCAATCGTCACAACATTGTTTCTTCCTCCTTTAGCATCTATTCGATGACGTGACTTAACAACGTGATGCTCTCTATCAACCCAGTAGCTTCACTAGAGGTAATCCAGCAAATTATAGGGATCATTCGTATGCTAGCTTTTACGTAAGATTTTGCTCAGTCTGCATCTTAGTCGAACGATACCAACTCATCTTCTATGTATGCAAGTGTAACCCATTTTTCCTGATTTTTCTCACATATACGGAAAAATAGTGTGTAATATTTCAAATGTCTCCCTCATTCGAGTCACCGTACATCCACAGAACAATACAAAACTATAATTTGTTTGCGTAACACCAAAATTTTTGTATATATTTTCATAAAGTTTGGAGCGAATTTTTGAAATAACGATTGTTGTAGATGGGGCTTGCTACTAGAACGGTCGGTGTTATGCGGCGAATTTCATGACGCGCTCTTTATTTTATTATTATTGCACTCGGAAATATGTGGAGCTACAGTACTCGTTAGAAATAAATTGTTGCAGAATTTTACAGTAAAAGTTTTTGAGGTGCATGCATGTAATTTAATTGCGTAGATTGCCAATTGTTTCGTGCTTACCTTTGAAGAAAGCTTTGTGGAAAGTGGGCGTTCAATTGTATTTTATATACACATGGTTAGAGGAGCTATTTTAGGTTTGATCAAAAAACATAGCTCAATAATCATTTCGTTGATTTTCAATTAGGGATTAATTTAATTTCGGTGTGAGCTTGGTCTTTTAATAGCGTGCCAATCCATTTGCCAATTGAAGTGATTATGGTAATATTCGCTCTGTTTGTTTGGTGGCCTAGTTTAGAACTGCGGACATTTTCGGACTAAACTTAGTATTCTAGGAATTTAAAACGATTAAAAATGAATCTAATTTCTTATTTTAATAAGTCGCTTTTTCAAACTCTTTATTATTTGGTTTTATTTTATTGAGGATCATCATCAATTTCTTCCTCTTTTCATCTTCATCTTTTTCTATCATCACATTATATTAGACAAAAGATTCATCAACCATATGACAAACCAGACCTATATTTCCTCCATCCATATCACCTACCCCTAAATTATTCTTCTCGTAATTACGTTCCCGAGTATTAAACCCAGAGGCTCCCATTAAAACAGTTTCCACAACATTGAAAAACATACCCAAAATAACATTGGCGGTCCTGCCATTAGTGAACATTTTTGCGCCCCCCATATTCCCCGGACACACCTGTCCTTGGGTTAAGTTGTCTAGGTCAAAAGGTAGCGGACCATCCCAGGGGTACACAAACAGGCTAACGAAAGTAATCAGAGGTCAAACACGAAAAGGTTTGAATATTTTTTGGCGGACTCGGTCGGTGTTGGCATGTGTTTTTGGGGATTTAGAAGGTTTTCTTATGTTAGGAAATGTGCGACATTCAAGATTGTTTTGCCATATTTTTAATTATATACAAGGTGGCACAACCTGGATTCAGTACACGATTCTGGATCCTTGCGTAGAAGGTTGCCGTCGGTTATTAAAAAAAAAAATCTGTTCCATATGCTGTTGATATTTTGACCGTGTAGGTATTGCACTTTTGTAGGAAACAGCAGATTTTTTTTTAATAACCGACTAAATGTTTTAGCGCCGAAATCCTTTATAACATTTCGTTGATTATTAAAAATCATGTACTGAATCCAAGGTAACAGAATGTGCCTTGATGTCCCTGCCACCTTGTATATATTATTGAACCAAAAACACGTTGGATGGGTTTTTGTGAAAGATATAGTCAGAAAGTCATTCTATTTCTCAGAAAGTCATAGTGAGAAAATGGGTTATATTTTACCATGCGAACGGCTATAATGAATGTAAGAATACATGCTGGTCGACCCCAAACAACTAAGGAAGGAAGATGATGTTAATAATTATTTGGATGGCAGAACTAACTAGCCTGTACTGTCCCATTGCTGGGCAAAGGCCTCCCTCACCCTTTTCCACACAATAGGCTAGTTTCCTAAAAAAATCGAATTAGTCCGTCAGTTAGATTATCAAAATATTGAACCCGATTTTTTTTTGTCAATTATAAAAAAAATGATGAAGATATCGCCCGTTAAAGTTCCGCGTGACGTCACTTGCTTGCGACACTTTTGCAATCAAGTGACGTCACGACCCCCCACTCCCAAATTTTGACACGCTTTGTCTTTGTCATTTTTTGTTTGATTGACAAAAGAAAAAATACGTACTTATCCATTATTTTTCGATAATCTATATGACGGACAATACTATCACGACAATACTATAACGGACGATAATCTATATAAATATAATAATTATTTTTTTACCCGGGAAACTAGCCTATTCTGTCTTTTGTGAGTGGCCAGTCCTTTCGGTAGGAATCAAGTTCGTCCCGCCATCTTCGTCTCGGCCTGACGCATTGCCAAGTTCTGCACCACTAAACCACGACAACAGAACTAATGATTGTTTAACCAAAAAGTAACACCTGTTGTAACTTAAGTGAAGTGCTTGAAGTGAGTTGTCATTCCACCCGATGCTAGCGAGTTCACTTCACCTACGTTTTCACGGTGAGATTTTTACAGAATACTGCGCTACTGGAGTTTTATGTTCCTTTGCTATTTTTGTTGATATAACAGGTCTTTCAGATATTTTATAGAAACTAAAAAAAAATCTTTTCTTTTCTTTTTTTAAAAAACGTTGCCCCACACTAGGAATTTCTCCTGTGTCGTGGGTGCGTTTACAGACATATAAACTCACATACACAAACAGCCAAACCCGGAACAACTAATTGTTGGTCATACAAATATTTGTTCCGTGCGGGAATCGAACCCGCGACACACAGTGTAGCAGTCAATCGCTTAACCACTGCGCCAACCGTGCCGTCGAAGTATATACGTTACAATTCAAATAAATTAAAAGTGTAATCGGAATTTTAGGAATCGTAATCCAAATCTTCAAAAAGTAATCCAAATACACTCTTTTAAGAACATTGAATCGCACTCTCACTCCCTCTTCATTCGAAAAGTCAACACAAACACTTTTGACTTCAAAACACAAAATCTGAGCAAGCAATATACCAAATAAGCCGTAGTAGCGAATCTATCTAACATTTTTACTTCGTCTGCCAATTTTGTCGGACGAAACGCCGCTTTTATCCTTACATATCCACCAACCGTCTGTGTTACAGATCTCTGGCTCTTTGATCCTTCGTGCACATTTGAATATGTAAATTTCAAAAGGGGACGAGCACGAAGCTGCCCATCTAAACGGTAGCCGTGCCCTACCAGAATTTAATGTTGATTTTAATTCTAATATTGGTTCAGGATATTCGGTGGTAGTTGTCTGAGCAAATATAGGATGTTAATTTCCTTGCCAATTGTTTGTCCATGATCGTTTGTTCAGTTTTAAAGTGGATTCAGTAAGTAATGGATATGTGAAATTAATTTTGTGGAAAGCATTTTGTATGCAAAAATGTAAATTCGGAGGATATACGAGAATGGAGTGCATTATTAGCTTATCGTCGAATGCAAGATCGCTATTATGAAGAGAAATAGGTTTAGACGATGGTATTAGAAAATAATATTAATGTTAGCGTAATGTGAGACGCGCCCCAGCTGGATGGTCGGACGACCTAAAGAAGGTGGCTGGGACAGACTGAGGACAGGGTGTTGTGGCGCAGCCTGGGAGAGGCCTATGTCCAGCATTGGACTGCACTAAGCTGAGTTGATTAGAAAATATGATTGCAGTAAGCATAATCAGCCTATAACGTTCCCACTGCTGGGACACAGGCCTCCTCTCTGTGAAAGGGAGTGCCCAGTGCGGTTTGATAGATGTTGCTTGTCTTCGAATTTTTGCTTGCAGTTAGTACTAATGATTATGTTTAGGTTTGGTTTAAAACCTCATTATATTTAAGTCACTAGCTTCTGCACGCGACTTGCGTACAGAAGCTAGTAAAATTTCTTGTTCTCACGACTTAACCCCTCGCATCGCATCGTGTACCCGCACTACGAGTATTACTTCGTTTTCGCTTAGCGTTCTTTACGATTTTTTTGTTTTTGCTATACGAGTACTCGTAGAATTGGGCGACCAAATGCAATTGACAAAAACAAAGAATTTTTCTTATCCGACTGGTTGTTCCAGAGATAAGAGCGTTCAAACCAACTATTCAGCCTTAGTATTAGTATATAGATTTAGATTAGGTTGATGGTTGTTTGGTTGTTGTTGGTTGGTTGTTTGGTTGGTTGGGTGGTTTTTGATGGTGGGATTGCATTTTGTTTTTTTTTTTTGCCTTATTATTAGTAGAAATTTAGCCGGAGATCCAATTCAGCCAGATTAGATGGACCTATAGTCAATATGAGGCTGAAATCGCCGACACGTCTTGAGCAAACGTGGTGATCAATATTCGTGCCTTCTCTATATGAGAAGAGGCTTTAACCCTGCAGTGGGACAGTAACAGGCTAGTATTATTATTACACTAGCTTCTGACCGTGGCAGTGTACATTGATGTCAGAAATTATCTCACGGGAACGTAATACCCGGACAAAAAATAAGCCTATATGTTACTCTATAACATCAGAAGGCCAATTCTCGTAATTCAAAACGTTAAAAATCTAGTCGCAGTCAAAAATGTAGGGAAATTAGAGTTATTTTTTGACAGATTGAGACTGAGATCAGACTGTGAACGTTCTTAAAATTACGAGAATTACCCCTAAGATCATATCTACCAGTGAAAGTCCAATCAAAATTGGTCCAGCCGTCTAGGAGATTAGCCGGAACAAACAGACAGACAATAAAAAAAAATGTTACAAGTAGTAAAAAGCTGTCATTTTGAACAGACTCATCAATTTTATTTATTTACTAGATTTAGTATGATTGCAGTAGATTAATTAGGGAAAATAATAGCAACCACAAACGTCAACGTCAAACAGCTCACCTGAATGTAGTTGTTAGGCTTCGACCAAATTGTATTCATGGAACATTGTTCGGTTATAAACAATTGAATGACAGGAATCCTAATTAGTAATGTATACCCAATATCTGGTAACTAAAATTATTCATCTACATTATAATGAGGCTATAATATTTCCACTGCCAGGACCAACGGTTTAACGTGCTTTCCGAGACACGGAAGAGTATCGGTATGTAAAGATGGTCACCCATCTACAGACCAACCGCGGCAAGCGTAGCTCAAAATGATCGATTGAACTGTGCGGCTGTTAGTATTAGTATTTATATAATAATTAATTATTATATGTCATCTCCTACAAAACCCTTATAATTGGCAGCCTGTTCTATTTATACTGAAAACCACAGCCCCGAAGCTGGAAGAAGTAAACACACGGACTAGATTGAATAAATTCAAACCAAATTTAGTTTGAATTCCCCCTGCTCAATGTACACAGTAACATCTACATATTATGTATCCACTTCTTCGTTCCGTTCGACGACTAACTTTTTCCAATTTCCTAGATAGGAAATTTTAAAATGCTTATTGGAAAATTCAACTCATCTGGACATTAGTTAATGTGGATAGGATTGAGTTGAAAAAGTGAGAGTTTGGAATAACATTTGGTCTATTAACTTGCGATTGGCTGGCTGGTTTTTGTAAAGGACACAGTTGTTTTTGACGTTTTTGTGATTGGTCTGCAGTTAGTATTGGAAATATGTTTATGATTTAGCTTTTATGCGAGTTGCTTATGTTTAAGTAATAACAGCCGCACGGGTCAGCCGATCAGGTTAAGCTACGCTAGCCACGGTTAGACCGTGGATGTCCCGGCTGTCATTCGTGGATCTGTCGATCTGACAACTAGTCTTACTAAGGGGTATCGTATTACCCAGTAACTGGGTTGTGGAGGTCAGATAAGC
Organism: Apamea crenata; assembly: GCA_949629185.1. NCBI lineage: Eukaryota > Metazoa > Arthropoda > Insecta > Lepidoptera > Noctuidae > Apamea > Apamea crenata. The sequence continues at coordinate 6,255,089 of OX451376.1, read as the reverse complement.
AGTCGCTTCATGTAAAATACTGGTATTCAGATGCATCCGGTTAGACTAGAAGCCGACCCTAACATAGTTGGGAAAAGGCTCGGCAGGTGATGATTTAGCTTTTGTGTATAGAAGTGAAAGCTCATTTAAGTTGAAACTTTTTGCTAAGTGACTTTACTAGAAAAGAGTGGCAGTTGTTATCCGCGTTGCAGAATTTTGGGCCAAACAAATTACAAAAAAACTATATTAATTTATTCTGTGCTATTCTTACCATCGACACGTTAAGAACATTAGTTCCTTCAACATTATGTTATGCAACTGGTAAGAAACTCGCCTCGTGTAAATGAGCCTTTAGTTCAACACATACTCGAGCAAGATAATAAACTCATAACAAAAGCTACTCCACACACAGAGAAAAACAAAACAACATCTCGAAACTCAGCCAGCATCCGGACTCCCGGGAAACAATTGTCTTAGAATAAGTTCGTACACTCATAGTTGCACGAACTTCATACAAGCGTAGGTAGATATCATCTGTAGTAGCCTATCACAAAGAAAACAATCAAATCAGCGCTAAATAAAAGAAAATCGCAAACAAAGAACGCGTTATCTCCAAAAGATTATCTCGACGCTAGTGGTGGACCTCTCGCCGAAACCGATTTTGAGGACGTGGCGATTCGGTTATTTTTTCGGCTAAAAAGGATTTGTTTGCACACGTAAACGCTTATGCAATTGATATACAAGCTTTTCTTCTACAGTATCGTTTTATTTTTTCCTTATATTTTATAATGGTGTAAGTTATCATAAGTGGAATATTTGAAAGGGAAAATCGATATTTATCACGTGTAAATTTCATAAAGTGTGCTTTAAAAATGCGATGTTATGTTTGATGTCTGATAGTAATAAATAATTACCTCTACCAGCGTCTGTGTTCCTTTTCACAGTTAACCAACTTCAAAGCAATTGCGAACAGGCATCTTCTGGGCACGCTCGTTCCATCATAGACCTTATCCATCGCTTTCCATCCGGCGTGATTGAGGTCAAGAACCAATTTAGCAATAAAACAAAAAGTTTAATATTAATACTTTATGGAGAAAAATCTATGAAACAAATATTTTGAAAAACTGAAACCTTGAACATAATCAGTACCTAGATAGTAACCTCCGAATCGGTGATTGTCCGAATTACTTTCGTCTTTCGGCCTCCCAAAAACATCAGCCATCACTATTGTTTCACAAATAAAATGAAGAACTCTTCGTATAGAATTTATTTTCTTAACACGAATACTGATAGGAGTATTAAGAACTAATTAGTTTAATTCCTTATTTCGCGACAGCAATTACTGTCTGTGGTTACGAATTAGTGTAGTCTAGTGAAATAATTACGTTGTTAGAGTAAATGGAGTTTTAGTGTGGCGGTATTCCATTGAGATATTGTGAGCTTGGAGAGAAAAGCTGATTTATTTTGTGCGAGAGAATAGACATTATAGTTTATCAAAGACTGGTAATTGTGATTATACAACTTGAAGTGGCGAACTTTTCAAGGGAATATTTGAGATAAGCATAAGCATAATAATCAACCTATAATGTTCCCACTGCTCTCAAAACGGTGACGGAAAACATCGTGAGGAAACCGGCATCTCCTAGAACCAAAATTTCGAAGACATGTGACAATGTTACAGCCGCACGGGTCGATCGATCAGGTTAAGCTACGCTTGCCGCGGTTGGTCCGTGGATGGGTGACCATTTTCACACACCAAGACCCCTCCGTGTCTCGGAAAGCACGTTAAACCGTTGGTCTCGGCTGTCATTCGTGGATTTTTGACAGTCGTTACGGGTCGCCAGTCTGTACCTAGCCCGAAAGTCTGACCACCAGTCTTACCAAGGGGTATCGTATTACCCAGTAACTGGGTTGTGGAGGTCAGATAGGCAGTCGCTCTATGTAAAATACTGATATTCAGCTGCATCCGGTTAGACTGGAAGCCAACCCCATCATAGTTGGGAAAAGGCTAGGCAGATGATGATGAATGTTCCCACTGCTGAGACACAGGTCTTCTCTCGGTGAGAGGCAGTGGACTGTAATCCACCACGCGTGCCCAGTGCGGGTTGGTAGATGTCACATGTCTTCGAATTTTTGGTTCTAGGAGATGCCGGTTTCCTCACGATGTTTTCCTTCACCGTTTTGAGAGCAGTGGTGATGAAATAGTTTACACAAAGATAAGCAATAAAAAATACTTGTTCATAATTTCTGGTATTTATCTATGATAATATAGAAAGAAAGAAAGAAAGAAAGAAAAAAGTTTATTTGGACACAGTTCGTGAAACACAAAATACAAAATTAATAAAATAACAAATAATGTTTCAGACAACAATAGTGTGTGCCTCATAATATAATAAAATAGTAACTAAATAAAAAGTGTACATTGAATGTTCTTGAAAAAAAGTAATTTCTTCGAGGTGTGGGAACGAGTCTGATGCCGAAAATATAGTTTTTAGAATTTTTGTCCATTTGTCTGGACGTATGATCCGCATTAAAGCAAAACTGTAGATCGGATTTTGGATAGTTTATAACCTTTTTTTTTCCATGGGGAAAACCTGAAGGATACCCTTCGTCTGGAGAGAAAGGAGGGTTATGTCAGACTGCTACCGACTAACACCCCATTGTTCCTTCTACTACCATAAGATGGGCCCGGGAGATACATGTAAATTCACCGCACCCAATTGGTATCAGTCCGCCATATAGTTTATAACCTGGTTAAACACATGGAGTACTTTTAATCCCGCACCCTAATGCGTAATGCACTATCAATCTCAATCATTTTGAAGGATCTTGCTAACCCATTGCTTCATATGTTGAAAAAAATTGTCTGCTCAACAACGTAAATAATAGAATGAATGTTATTGAATTGTCAAAATGAAACCAATTGCTACTGACAGAGTGTTAAGCATTGCACGTTTCCGTGGGATATAGAAGATCACGCAGAAGAAGCTGCGGCCAACAGCTAGTTCATCTTGTGAAAGTAAATCCTAGTTCCAAAAATACACACCGAATACTTTTCTGAAAAACTACAGAAAGTCTCTTTCACCTCGTTGGTACGAATGCTAGATTTCTTAAGAAAATTATTTCATTACCTTTTCCCCAGAATTTTAGCTCTCATTCCTTTCATCGCAGTAAAGTTTCCTCCCTCCATTAAGAGATTAGCTGTTCGTATATTTACTTCCCATTTAACAACAGTACCTCCTTAACTAAACAACTCCATACAAAGTTAGTTTGGAGGGAGTACAGTACAGAAGGTCGGGTCTATACAACGAGCGAGAACGCACGCACACATTGACACGCTTCACGTACAGCGAGTGCAAGTGCACTCGCGACTGGTATTTGTTTTAGGTCGCCGTACGTACAGTCCGTTCACAGTTATTTTACCTCTGACAGCAGCAAGCTAACAGAAATTTTATTGTAACGAGAATAAGAATTACAATGATTTTGATAGAATAGACTTGTCTGTGGCAGTAACCCAAAAGCAACCTTATTAGAATGAGAATGAAGTTCACCACAATCCGCGTGAAATTTCTTGTTACCTCGACCCGCCCCGTCGCATAGCACCTGCCCATGTTATCACTTCGTTTTCGCTTTAGTTTTTTTTTCTTTTTCATCATATCAGATATATCATAGATCATAATATCGCGATGTTAAATAGCCTATAGCCTTCCTCAAGATTGGGCTATCAAATGCAAAAGATTTATTTTAATCCGACTGGCAGTTCCAGAGGTTACTCCCTACATACAAACTTACAAACACATTTTACCTCTTTATAAAATTAGTATAGATGTCTATGTGTACGCGGGCCTGTTTTCACACGTTGTACGGAGCCGCTCTTCTGTACTTCTGTAGTATTCTGTGGCTTGTGAGTGCGGTTCACTCTAAGATCAAGAGGTTACCGCAATTCAGTTCACTCTAGGGAACGTATGAGGAAATGAAATACACGCGGATGTCAAAGCTTTTAGAAGTTAGTTCAACATTTTCTAAAGATGGTTATTGATGTTTTCCTTGGCATTGTGTCGTTTGATTTGGAAATAATAATGTCGAAGTTATTAATCGGTTAAAGGAGTTTGAATGAGACTATATCTAGGGGCGTTTGAAGACCAGAAGATGAGCAGAAACGATAGATGGTGAAAATTATGGTTATAAAGGGGTGTCTAACGAGGTGACGACTAATAGAGAAGTATGAAAGAAAAAGACATTTTGTGCCGACCCCAAATAAATTGCGATAAGGCCAGGAGAATGATGATTCCTGGGGGCGTTTACAGCCTGTTAAATTTGATTATTTTCAAAAAGCCTCGCTGATAATACTTTATGTAGATCCTTGAAAGGCCTTGATGAACGCATAAGGTTATGTACCTATACAGGGTGGCAGGGATATCAAGGCACAACCTGTTACCATGGATTTTGTACATGATTATGTTCCCCCATGCGTTGGAATTTTTCACCGGTTATTAAAAAAACATCAGATGTTTTATACATTTTGACCGCGTATGTGTTGCACTTTTCTATGAAACCAAAGATTTTTTTTTATTTCCGACCAAAAATGCTAAAATCCCGTGCTGGATTCACGGCTATAGTTTGCGCGTCGATGTATGCCGTCATGTAAAATATAAAACCTTGGGAAGCTATTGTGTTTTTTCTTGAATCGAATTATATAAAAATAAACGTAAACAACAATATGAAAAAAAGGCCAAGTATTACAAATTCAATCACAGAACAGATTGGAAAAATACAACCAAGCTTAAAACTGGAACAGTTCAAAGAAATCTTGAGCTCAAGTCCCGGTTACAAAATAAAATACCACCACAGGAAATACCATTTAAAATAATAAACTAACTCTTACCGAACGCAGTTCAAATTCCGCTCACAATAATTTCCTATGAAGTTTTTTCTCTAGAAGTTCGTTGAAATCCGCCATGTTTGAAGAAGCACCGAGCCGCGATTCGAAATCTGAACTTCGAATCAAAACAAATTGAACGGCAAACGAGTATGAAAGGACAGAGCTATTAAAGTTGTTAACCGTTAATTACGAGAAAAATCTGTAAATTCGTCCAGGCTTGTGATTGGTATTCCAGGTTTTAATTAAAAATCTCAGAACACACGGATTTGTTTGTGCAGATCAATGGGTTTTTAGAATTGGGGTAATTACCGAAAGGTTGTTCAATTTAATTATACTGTTTTAGAATGAGATTTTGTAAATATAACTTTGTGTGTGTTTGCATACGTTTTAAAATTATTTTTCTATTTGTTTGTCAGTTCAACCATCAACATTCCGATCCGAATTGAGTTATGTAGACATAATTGGCTAAGTAATAACTGCCGCACGGGTCGATCGATCAGGATAAGCTACTCATGTCACGGTTGGTTCGAGGATGGGAGACCATCTTTACATATCCAGACTCCTTCGTGCCTCGGAAAGCACGTTAAGCCGTTGGTCCCTGCTATCATTCGGGGATCTTTGGCAGTTGTTACAGCGGATCATCAGATGCCCGAAAGTCTGAAAACCAGTCTTATCAAGGGGTATCGTATTACCCAGTAACTGACTGTCGCTCCATGTAAAATACTGGTAATAAGCTGCTTCGGGTCAGATTGGAAGCTGACCCCAATATAGTTGGGAAAAGGCTAGGTAGATGATGGATTACAGCCGTTATTGATTTAGCCTCATCACTGTTACCTCTCTACATCTTGTTCATAGGTACTTCAATTTGGCTATCTCATCCATGTATTCCTTCAAAATCATTCCTTATTTTCTTTTTAAATGATCCAGCCAGTATTTCTGTTTGCCCTGCATACATTGATTTTTTCTACAAAAAGACTCACGAGCCCCTTCTCAAGGGTCGTTTTGCAAAAAGTTTTTCGTTACAATTTCAGATCGCTCCATGAATTCTGTCCGGTTTTTGTTGGCTTCGTCACGTGAACCAAATCTTATTTCCAAGAGGAAAACCGGATAGAACCGGAATAAAGGATATATTTTTTTTAGAATCGTGCAGATGTATTTTTGTATCCTTCAATCGGGAAATCGTATATTCGCTCTATGAGAGAAAATAAGTATTACCTTTGTAGTCCTTTAGCAGGATTTGGAGACAATAATCAAAAGTCTCATATCGGATATTATAAGCTACTGTTGAGATAAAAGTTCCAAGAAAATATAGGTAGATTTTTAGCTAGCTGCTGCGTTACTGCTGAACACAGGTGGCATGACTATAGTACTGTAACAAAATGGAGGTTGTACCTAATTAGTTGGTTTTATTTTTATTTATTTCGTTAATTAAAATGGTTTGAAACCTATTATAGATATTAAAGACACAGTTTGTACATATACTTATAATATAATATTATCGAGTAAAAAGTTAACAATCACTTTCATAAACCACCCTCCTTGGTCCTTTCTTTTTTTATATTTTTAATTTTTGTGACTACGAGTAATAATGTAATGAATAAGTATAATTTAATTTATTTTATTGTCTTGTATGTTTGTTTTGTTATTGAAATTGTGTGCCTAATAATTTTATTAGTATGAGTCTTTTGTTGCTTGATTATGAATAAATAATAATAATAAATCTCTCTCACAGTACTTCTGACATGCCGACACAAAATCTTCGTTCATTCGTTCGCAAGAAGATCGTTCATTGTATTGTGGACAGCTTCCTCCTTCTCTTAGCTCAATATTCAGGGTGGCAGGGACACTGACGCTCAACCTGTTACCATGGATTCAAGTACATGATTCTAAAACCCACGGCGGTGAAACTTCTCGTTGGTTATTAAAAAAAAAAATGCTTTTCCATACATTTTGACCGCGTAGGTGTTGCACTTTTCTATGAAACTGCTTTTTGTAGTTTTACGCTAGGGGGTATAGAATCATGTGCTGAATTCATGGTTACAGTTTGCGCGTCGGTGTCTCTGCCGCCCTGCATTGTTTTAAATAAAATTTAAATATTGAGTTTCCATTAAATAAAATCATTCTTTGTTTATTTGAAATCATCTGAAGAACATCAGAAACTCTAGCGGAAATACAACTATATGTAAACTACCCAATAATATCGTTCCCTCGTCTTCCACATCTAAGCCCGAGCAAAACATAAGACGATCCAACAAATCCGTCCCTATTATATCAGATTCGAGATAAGCGCGACATTCAATTGGAGCCCAGGACAATCCCGCTTAATTCCGAGCATTGCGAGCACCTGTAATCCCGGCCAGTCCTTGGACATCTATAACCACTAGACTAGAAACTGGATGCAGCAAAATCGTGGGTATTGTGGTGGCTCTGTTGCTTTGTCTAGTTCAATTACACGGAGAATTGTGACGGGAGAGAACCGGATGGTCTTATTGTTAATGGTTCAGAGGTTTTGTTGTTAAACGTGTTAGTTTTGGAGTATTACAGCTTTAATAGACAATTTTGTGCTAAAAAACGTGGAAATAAAGAAGTGGTTTTTACCTTTGTTGCTGTGGAAACGAACAGTCACATAGTTATTTGAGGATTTTGTGTCCCGTTTGATATTTACAACACCACCTACTTATTTCATATCCTTTATTACCGTCATCATAATTTGCCTGGCCTTTTCCCAAATATGTTGGGGTCGGCTTCCAGTCTAATCGACTGCAGCTGAGTACCAGTATTTTACATGGAGCGACTCTCGGCATCCTTCGTTACCGTATTGTTGAGAATATTAATTATCACAAGCATTGATACTTTAAACATAATTTTATATTCTTAAACTGAGAAGAAACCCTGGAAGAATCTCCAAATATTTTGTTGTTGTTGAAGTTATAGAGGTATGAGGAACAGGGTGTAAATTTCACTTATCCTTCATAGAAAAGGGAGGATCCTCCGCCCAGACGGGTGTTGTGTCTGGCGGGCAACTACCCAATGAATCATTTGGGGCTGTTGTATACGCTAATTGCGCGGTAAACTCTGCTTGCGCGATGCAGGATTTAGCGTGACGTCAGTATTACGCGTAGTTCGCATGTGGCGTTGTAGATACCGTTACAAAGTGAAAACCAAGACTTTTACAATCCCAAGTTAAAAACCCCGTGCCATGATGCTTTGAGAATGTTGCTACAAGTCTCTTGCACATTTAGCAGAATATATTAGAAGAAGAATTTTAAAACGAGTTGTAGGTTCGAACCCAGACAGGCGCTTTACTTTGTGTAATTTTTTTTATCACCACTGCTCTCAAAAAGGTGAAGGAAAACACTGTGAGGAAACCGGCATGTCCTGGAACCCAAAATTGGAAGACATGTGACATCTACTAACCCGCACTGGGCCCGCCTGGTGGATTACGGCCCACTTCCTCTCAGAGAGAGGAGGCTTGAGTCCCAGCAGTCAAGTCTGATGATATTATATGTATAATTAAACCTTCCTTTTTGTTACAGCAACTTCACTGGTAACGTACGCGGGTGAACGTTATGACTTCATCTTGGAGGCCAACAATGAAATTGACAACTACTGGATCAGGTACCGAGGTCTGATGGATTGTGACGAATTGTGAGTACCCTTTTAGTTCATCTCGTATTTCAGTTCCTACATTTAGTTGGGTTTTTTTTTTATTATTATTATAAGCCTGTGTTGTCTCACTGCAGGACAAAGCAGCAAATAAAGCCCCTCTTCCCTCTTTCCACTTTTCCAGGTCTACTGCGATTATGGGCCAATCCTTCAAAGAGTCAAGCTCGTATTTCCCAAAATACAAGCTTGACTTAGTTTGGGAGTTGATAGATCATCAATTACGTGCTGCTGTACAACCATCAAATACCTTATTGAATTGTACTGTACATAGATTATGCTTTTTGTTGTACTTTGAGAGCGAAATTTATTAAATTATTATTATTTGAACTTCGTAAAATGTTTGTGCAGGAAAAAATAAAACAGCATTTAAATAAGCGATTTAATTAAAATCCTCATTATTTTTTTATTTGTTTCCTGTTTATGGAACTGGAATACCACTTTCAGCTATGGATAATTACTTAAAAGAAAATAAAGAAAAATTGTTTATTCTGCACAAACAAAAGGCATACCTATAAAAAAAAAAAAAAAAAATCCGACGAGTTATTTGACCCTATATTAAATACTTATCATCTATGCTTGAAACTAGAGAGTTCTATAACACTGTACTCATTTTACATTCCTGCAATTCTTTTACTAAAATGTCCATCTGTTACATGCAGTTTTGGAATATTTTCTCAACATTTCTAAACGATGGTAGAATACTTACTTAGAATTAACTTCTGTTTCATACAGATTCACAAAAGCAAAACAAGTTGGTGTCCTACACTACGAAGGAGCCATGGATTTGGAGCCTCCCGGAGACCCTACATGGGAAGAACTGCATAATGACGGATTGGTGAGTATATACAAAGAACTTGTATTACTAGGTGATGATAGTTAGGACAATGATACAAAACTAAAAGAAAAAATAACAAAGTAAAGAAAATAAACATTTATTTAGCAGCACATACTAAAAGACACACAATACACCAGATACATACATCAGATAGCAACAAATACAAATCAAATAGAAACTGTAAAGTCCGATGTAAGAAATTAGCAGCGAAGTGTGCTGCACCAAAAAGACCCAGTTCAGCAAAAATGCCAGACAACTAATGCCTGACGCTGGTTTTCAACTGGACCTGATGTGTGAGGTGATTACACTGCAACGTGACGTGTGTATGCTTACTTAAATAAAATAAATATGTGTCGAAAGAACGAAAATAGATCGAAAACTACGAGCAGAAAACAGCAATAGTCGGCAGCTACAGATCGTGACTGTATCAAGAAGGCCTATACTCAGCATGAGCGCTAAAGAATAAGTAACAACCAGAGAAAAAGCAGTTTTTATCACCATATCATTCTTTGAAAGCGTTTACTGATAGAGTCACACTCTCAGTCAGTCAGTCTTTACAATTAGTTGTTCCGGGTCTGGCTGTTTGTGTATGTGAGTTTATATGTCTGTAAACGCACCCACGACACAGGAGAAATTCCTAGTGTGGGGCAACGTTTTTATAAAAAAGAAAGAAAGAAAGTCAAAGGTAGTCATTGGTAGTTAAAACATCCCGTTACTAACACATATTACATACATTATTACGCACGTAGTTCATTTTGTTATGATGGTTGTTATGCAGTGTGAGCAACATAGTAATTATGCTGTAGTATATAATTATTATAGTAACTTGGTGTGAATGTCCTTAGAATTCACTTTTTTTCTCTCTGTATTTTATAAGTGGAGACCTGTAATTGGCTTTCAGACTAATGTATACTGTCCTTGACCAGTTTGTTGTCTCCCATGTTATTTAAATAAATATAGGAACCAAGTAGTAGATAATGTAAATTCATGTCACATCATGCTTTGTTACAATGCTACAAGAATTTCAGATCTCACACGCAAAAACTCTCTCAAAGTCAAAAACACAGGCAAAAAAAAAACACATTTTCAAGCTACCTTCAATTCAACACCTTCTAAACTGCCTCTCCATGCAAATATTTAAATAATAAATTCAGTAAAAGTGCCATATCATTGCATATTCAACGCAACTACCACCCAAGGTCACATTTTAACCCTATAAAAGTGTATTGGGTACCGTTGCTATATATCGATGTACTACATAGCACCCTTGTGTGTCATAAAAACTTGAGGATAGTAGACTTCCCTTTATCTTGATATGACAGCTTCCCTTTGGCATAGATTAAGAATAAATAGTAGTGAAACTCAAGCAAACGCATTCTCTTCTTCTTCAGCTTTTCGCCACCCAATGATGAGTGTAGGCATCCTGCAATGCACGCCACTCTTCTCTGTCTCTAGCCTTCCTAAGCCAGAGTCGTCCAGCAATCTTGACCAGCCGATCTATTCCGTAAAAATATCACCGTGAAAACTTAGATGAAGTGAGCTGTCATTCCACCTGCAGTGCGATTCTGTAACCATCTCACCGTGGATGCTTAGGTGAAGTGAGCGTGGAGTGAGCTGTCATTCCAACGAATGCTAGAGATTGACACTATTGACAGCTCACTCTAAGCTCACTTCACCTAACCTTTCACGGTGAGATTTTTACAGAATCGATCGGCTGATACTAGGGATTGACACTATTGACAGCTCACTTCACCTAACTTTTCACGGTGATATTTCTACAGAATCGATCGGCAGGTCGTCGGTCCACCTCATCGGCTGGCCACACTTCTACTATCGAACGCATTCTAAGTAACTACAATTTCGAGGCACTTTCCATCTGTCTGCGAAATAAGTTTGCGTTTATGATGAAAAAAAAAACAACTCGCCTTATTGTGAGGAGTTGTGGAAGATTTACATCACTTATTGATGGACTGTGTTTAATATGAGTATCATAGAGATGATCTGTTTAGGTTAAACCAACTTGTTATAGGTACATTCCATAAAATTCTTTCAATTGAATTTGATTATTGCGGCGCTATTGCCGCAAAGAAAAGAAGGTACAATATAAGTTTCCCTTCTATACCGATTTCTTGAGCTATGCCAACGGTTATCAAAGATACGCATAATAAAGTGATATTTATGACCGTCTGTTTTGGGGTTTGGCCAGTTGGTTGAAGAGGGGACGGACGCTTTTATGGCAAATGATAGTATTATGAAAATATGTTATTTAATAGCAACTTCCCAGGGTGTTCGATTTGGGTCAGTTTTTGTAACCCATATCTATGATGCAGATATCGTTAGTTTGCTTGTAAGAAACTAAGATGTAAGCTACGTAGAATACTAACATATCATAACGCATGTACCTATTCCCCGAAGAGTTAGGACGAGGTACACCCACATTTTGCCAGGTATGTTTAAGTCCCATGTACGAGTAATAGAGGGCCAGCCTATTGCAGTCAACCAGGCATAAATCCACACTAAGGCCTGCTATTAACAGCTCGCCGCCCGGTAAGGACCAGCCGATCGATTCTGTAAAAATTTCACCGTGAAAAGTTAGGTGAAGTGAGCTTAGAGTGAGCTGTCAATAGTGTCAATCATAGTATCAGTTAGAATGACAGCTCACTCCACGCTCACTTCACCCAAGCTTTCACGGTGAGATGGTTACAGAATCGCACTGCTGGCCCGGGTCAATGGCGCGTTCTGTTCCACGCGTGCCTCAAAGAGAGGTCAGCACTAACTGACGGGGTCCGCTAGGGCCGCGGGTTGTTCGAAAGAGATACCGTGGCCCTGTTACAGGCAACTAAAGGAACACAGATGGGTTTTAGTCAGTAAAGTCTGACACGTCCTCCCGCTCCGCCCAGAGCGGGAGACGTCATTTGATGATTTCCCATCCAAAAAAAGGCCTGCTACTAAAAAAAACCCAATAACACTTTGTCCGACACGGGAATCGGACCCAGGACCTCATGCTCATCAGTAGCGCTTGCGACTTCTAGACCAACGAGGCATTCTAGACGCGAGACTAAGCGTAAGACGTCTGAGTTAAAATTCGTCCTCTGAATGGCATGATTGAATTCAAAGAAAAAATCCGATTAATTCAGCAAATAAATGAACTGCTCAAAGCTCACAGAAACATTCGTTAGCACGAATTTGATCTTTGAAACTTTTGGGGCCAATTTCTCGAACGAAAATGATCGCAATATTACTGTGACAAATTGTCAAGCGCGCGTAAACTGCAGTGATTAGTTGAATGATTTATCAACAGTTAAAGTCTCAAAGATCTGTAAGCAGCTTATAGGTCGTAGTCTCAAACTCAGACAGGCGCTTTACTTAGTATAGTACAGATAAATAGCAGAAATTATGACTGAGCATTTTTTTTATTGCTTATCTTTGTGTAAATTATTTAATCACCTCCTCTAAAAACGGCGAAGGAAAACATAGTGAGGAAACCGCCATGTCCTAGAACCAAATCTTCAAAGATATGGGATATCTACCAATCCACTCTGGGCCTGCTTGATGTATTGCGGCCCACTGCCTCTCACCGAGAGGAAACCTGTGTCCCAGCAATGGGAACATTATAGGCTGATTATACTTTGTTGGTATGCTGACTGACGTTATAATCGTACATCTGACATCAATAAATTCCCTCCTTGAAAAACTTCACAACAATAAAACAACCAACGATCTGACCCTAAAATTTCGTGCCCTCAATTTAACAAGACCTTAGTGACTTTCTCATTCATTAACCCCTTCAAGGACGAAGTTTTTGCCCACTTTTATGCCAAGTTTCTAAAGAAATAGGACCAGCAGCTGATTCAGTTGAGAAACTTTGTAATTTACTGCGGCAACTTGTCACGTTACCTCTTAGTGGACTTAGAACATACTAGAACTTAGAAGAGGTTCTGAATATATCAGATGCGGTTGCAATGATAGTTTTTGACGGTAGGTTGGTATCTAAAGCTGTTGGGATTTGTAGTGTATTATTCTGTATCTGTACACGCTAAACTGAATTGGGACTGGGCTAGCTACGTCTGCCGTATGCCCAATGAGCTAAAATAACCACCACGTGGAGCCCTGAAAAAGCTAAAAGTCGTCGTGGCAGAACCTGTAGAAGGTGGCGGGACGAGCTGGACAAAACAAACGACCAGTGGTCTACTTTAGCCCTGATCGAAAGAGCTGGAAGTTATGGGGAGAGGCCTTAGCCCAGCTGTGGGATGATGCAGGCTAACAGTAACAGCAACCTGTACATGAACATTTCTGTTTATCTCTATTTATTCCTTCTGTATTGGCCGTAATTGGCTGTAATACTTATAGTTTATACAGGGCTATAGGAAAAACACCAACAACCTCTTAAGAGGTCATTGTACTCGTCATTATGAACAACTTTTACTATGGGACCAAAAATGAAATCGCGAAAAAAAATCAGCTGTTTCCTACATTTTGACGAGTTACCCGAACATAAATGTAGGGAACAGCCGATTTTTTTTTCGCGATTTCAGGTGTGCTTGCTTGCAGGCATGCTTTGGTAATCGGCAGTTTTTAAAAAAGTACTGGCTTGTAACGTTTTCCATTTACTTATCTCTATGCATAATCTTCGGCACGGTTGGCGCAGTGGTTAAGCGATTGACTGCTGCGCTGCGTGTCGCGGGTTCGATTCCCGCACGGAACAAATATTTGTATGACCTACATGTATTTGTTCCGAGTCTGGGTGTTTTTCTATCTATAATATGTATGTACTTACAAAAAAAAAAAAATTGTATATAAATAGTTTATCAGCCATCTTGTTACCATAACACAAGCATTAGGTTGCTTAGCTTGGGACAAATGGTGCTGTGTGAAATGTCCAGGGATATTATTATTATTATTATTTTACTATTTTATACACCACACGGTATCTTTACGTTATCCATAAACTTTAGCAAACGCTTGTATAGCTTTTACAAATCAAATCTAACAAAGGAACTAATACTTCATTACAAAGATATTTGTAATTTCATTTAATGAAATTTAATTTACCTATGCAGTAAAAAAGGGTCTTAATTTGGCCTATGTTGCTGCTTAGTGCAATTAAAATGATAAATCTATCAAATACTTCGGTTAAAGAGATAAATAGGCATGCATATCGGGTGATTTACGTCAAGGTATTTAGTTTGTATGAAAATTAACAAAAAATAAGAATTCATTAATGTGTCCTTAATGAAAAATGGTTATTTCCATGTTCTGAACATCTGGTCGAAGTTTATGTATATCGTCCGGAACACGGTGTGTATAATATTATTGTCAGTTAAATAGCTACCGTTAAAGACCCGAACCTTTGCAGAAACTGAAATAGAATATAGATCAAGATGGAATCTGATATTGATTGCAAGACGAATACTCCAAACGTCTTGCCAGTTCAGCAGTCAAGTCTAAGATATTCTCGAATTGCGCTGCTATATAATTGTAGGTTTAGTAAAACGCATTCTGGAATTCACTCTGGGTCTATTCTTCAGTGATTTGAGGCCATATCTCAAAGCAGTACCTACAGCTGATGAAAATGTAACAGTGAAGTGACTGGCAACATCATTCATTCATGGATTTGAAAGTAGTAAATGCTATAAACCAAATGAAATAAATTGGCACTACATTACTATAACGCAATTATTAATCATGTCCTAAATAATGTCACTGATGCCGCAATCATCCTGGCAACGTGCAGGACAACTATATTAAAAAAAAAACGAGCAAGAATACCATCGATACGAAATGAAGTCCATAATATTTTTTTTTTTTTTTAAAACGTTGCCCCACACTAGGAATTTCTCCTGTGTCGTGGGGTGCGTTTACAGACATATAAACTCACATACACAAACAGCCAGACCCGTAACAACTTATTGTAGGTCATACAAATATTTGTTCCGTGCGGGAAACGAACCCGCGACACGCAGCGATGAAAAAATGAATGTAGAAACCAAAAAGGGGTGCAATAGAATAGCCTTGTCAAGTGCAAATACTTAAGTACGTCTGGCACTCTCCAAAGAGTCGGCCTATAAAGGAACCTTGCTGTCTAGTTAATCTTTTTAACAGGGCATGACCTATTTTTAAGCTCTTTTTGACTTGAGGGATGAAGAAGAATTAGAATAATAATTGTTTACGCATCATACGCGTGCACCAACAGCGACGGGGGACGCGCGGGTTGAGGGGCCTCACAGCTGATCGAGCCGCGGCCGCACCCCCACCACATATCTACAGATTCGGTCATCGGCGGACGTATCGTGGTCCGTGCGATCTATTAATTATACACAACATGTCCCGGAATTAACGCACACCACCAGACACCCCAATTAGATTATTATGTTATAATCATAATACATACACTAACTTTTTATTATTATGAAAAACATTGTTTTTTTAATACATAAATTATACTGATTGTGTGAGAAAATTATGGCCACATTACAAATCTACGCATGCAAACAGTCGCACTCGTATAAGGGTCTAGCTTAGAGCTGGTTCACATTAGGTCGGACCGACAGTTTTACCGGCCCGACAAACGTGTCGGATCCATATTGGCGTATGTATGTCAATAGCGCCGTTCACATTAGGGCGACCCGACGAAACTGTCGGAGCCGTAACACAATTACCGTACGTCCAGCCACGATTTCTGTCGGGTCGGACATAATATTGGCGTACTTGCAAGTATGGTCGGGTCGGCGGCGTCTAGTGTGAACAGCAACACCCGGCAGTCGGTGAACGGCAAACTGTCGGTCCGACCTAATGTGAACCAGCTCTTAGTGGGTTTTTCATCCATTTTGGTTTGTTTCGACTGTACAGCGGAAGTATGACAGTAATTTACGTAGTTTTAATTATTTTTGGGATAAAATATTACCTATATTAAAAATTACAGAAATCGATTGAGTAAACGATTCTGAACAAACTACTTTCATAATGTGCATTAATTCAGTTACACATTGTATATTTAATTTTGTAAACTATCGGAATTCAAACAAGTATTTAACCAAGCGAGTCATATTTAATTCATATTCGAAACAATAATAATATAATATCACGCCTGTATTCCCCGGAGGGTTAGGCAGAAGTGTACCTATATCCTATATAGGTCCTATTGCCATTAACCGGGCCCAAATCCGGACTCACTCAGATTAGAATAATTTTCATACAAAAATCAAAAGAATTTTCATATTAACTGGGGGACTATCCATGGACTCAATGTTTTTTTACGTCGAATATTCATCTTAATTACGTTACACACTCATTTTGACTATTCAACAATATCTAGTGATAATTACGTTGAGCAGACGAATGTTTCGAACAAATTAAGCATGAATTTCCTTCAAAATCCTTCGGATTGTGTGCGTAAATGTGTTGTAATTAGGGTTCAGGCTGACAAAAAGTGCCAAGCGATTTTGAACCATGTTTTTTTCCGTTAACCTGTATTGTCGCTCTGTTGGCGCTGAAATGAGATTGCGACTAGATTTTGAACGTATTTAATGACGGGAAATGGCATTCCGATGTTTTTAAAAAATCTCAATTCGTGACTGCAAAATCCAACACTGAGTTTCAAAAGTCATATATTTTACAATATAGACCATACCGCTACTCTTATAACTAATATCATTCAAATTAAAGACCATATTCTCATGCCAGAAAGCCTCGTTTAAACGGAGATGGCAGTGTGCTCATTAGCAACGTGCATATCCATGATATTTTGAAATTCCGGCCGGAATTTTCGTTTGCAAGGCACGAATACCGTCTGTCTACCGCAACTGTTTGCTAAAGTAGATTTTCAGAGTACGTTGTTAAAGTGATGACGTGTTATAATCTTTTTGTCATATGAAACGCCTGTTAGATCAAGTTTAAAGTATATTTTTTGTACTACCATCATCGGAGAGCAGTGATGGCACAGTGGTAACGGTCGCCACTTACGAGTTCTAGGTTCTAGTCGAACCCAGACAGACGCTTTACTTTGTGTAAATTATTTCATCACCACTGCTCTCAAAACAGTGAAGGAAAACATCGTGAGGAAATCGGCACGTCTTAGAACCAAAAATTCGAAGACATGTAACATCTACCAACCTGCACTGGGGCCTTGTGTTGGATTATTGCCCACTCCCTCTCACCGAGAGGAGCCCTGTGTCCCATCAGTGGGAACATTATAGGCTGTTTATGGTCATGCCATCATCGTTATTTAAAACATTCAGATGGTGCCTTATTAACAAAAGCAATAGTAAGTTAAGTACCGACAGCTTAGAAAATAATATTCTTCTAAGGGCTGTTTTTTCCAACGCCAGATAATTTTATCCGAGGAATAATTTTGAATTTTTGACAGTTCTTTCATACAAAATCTGTCAGACGTCAATTTTATTCTACGAATAAAAATTATCCGTCGATAGAAAAACCAGCCCATGATAGAGTTAGTGGCCATAAATAAATCTGGTTCAGTAAAAGTACGAAGCTTATGTCTGATATGAAGATTTGATGATCGCATTATTATTCTTACTGGTGTACAGTTAGGAAAATTAATTGTTATTATTATTTTGATGGTTTATTTATAGCCATTTCATTCAACTGTCAAAGAATGACAGTTAAGATTCGAATATAGGCACGTGCAGTTTAAGACGGTAGCCAATTTGTTTAACAATTAATTTCCCTGACTTCACAAGACGTATGTCTAATCTCGGAAATTGAATTCGAGATCTAAAATGTATTTTCAAATAAAATCATTTATCTGATCAAAGGTATACAGTGGGGTTGACACAAAATGTGATAACGTTCTTCTTGATCTACTTTACACTACACAAACAAATTCGTGCTAAGTAGATTTAAGTGAGGCCATGCATTAACATAAAATTAGTATATATTAACATTCATAACAATATTATATAGTCAAATTAAATTGTTCCAATGATAAAATTAAGATCATAAAGAAAAAATCACTTTTTTATAATAAGTACAGTCACGAGCACCAATATGTCAACACTTGGCAATTTTCAATTGCGATTTTTTCGTGAAATAACGAATGCAACGTTGAAATACGACATATTACATAAACCTATGGGTTCAAAAATGCTATATTCGAAACCATATAAAATTTCATTAAAAAATAAAGGAGTAAATCGCTTTTGAATAATGCCGAGTGTATACATACTTTTGCTCGTGACTGTACAAACAAAACAATCAGAGTCATGTATTTTAGAATATAAGTCAAATAATTAAATACATTTCTTATGGGCCATGTCAATACAGAAATAAAAATTTACAATATATCCATCAAATATACACTAAATAAAAAAATTAAAAATATTACAATCTCGTTGAATTTGTATTTCCTAGTCACATTATTTACCTTCGAGAAAATCACTAATTTTATAATAAGTTTTACTGACTAGAAAGTTTTGCAAATGTTTTTTGAAAAGATTACTATTTAAGCTTTTTAATTCATCTGGTAACCTATTATATTTTTTTTTATATAACTTGGCTTGTGCATTTAACTACTTTGGTTCCTACACTATTTGTATTTCTTAGTGATGCTATAAACGCTTCAACATCTGAGGGGCTACAGGGTGCAAGAAATATAGAGTAATTCCTTCTGTCTATGTGTTTGGTAACTTTAGTGCCACGATTCGCAATTGGAACGATTTTATCAAAAAAATAATCACTGAAAGCGTTAGCTATCTCTTGTGGACTGTGTGTAACCATTTTGCTGTCACTTATCCTCAGTTTAGAGATCGTCTTGTGGGCTAGATTTTGCTCTGACTCATTAACAATTTTCCACGTAGCTTTGATTACATTTTTAGAGGCTTTTATGTTATGTATGTTTTGAGAGCGCTGTGTTAGCCTAATTATATTTGTATATGTTCGTGCACAGTTTTTATAGTTGCGTTTGTTAGCATTACTTAGCTTTAGTCTTTAATTCCATAGCAACTTTCTTTTATTCTTACTACACAACTTTATATCCCGCGTTGCCCATTTCACTTTATTGCTTGATCTTATTGTGATAGTTTTATATTTCGTCGTCACTTCGGAGTAGACACCCTGTTCTCAAAACGCTGAAGGAAAATATCGTGAGGAAACCATCATGTCCCAGAACCAAAAAGAAGGCCTGTTTCCCAGCAGTGGAAACATTATGCTGATTATGCTTATGGTATGCCGCCTATAATTCTCACAGTACCTAAGAAAATCAGTGACCTAACTTCTACCGAATGGCCAGCTGCCAAGTAACACCCGATCCTACAATCAATTCCTCAGCAGTCTGTCGCAAGAACTGCCGCAGTGTAATGTAGGAGAAAACTATAAGATAAGCCTCTTATCGGCACAACGACGATATTAGGCAGGTCACAAAATCAAATCGCCTGCAGAAGCGGTAAAATTATCCCTTTGGCATAACGAGGCAGTAGTGAGCTGGCGAAATGCCAGACACTATCAGCCAGGGCTTTGCATGCACCGATTAGAATAATGTACTAGATCCAAGTAAAATATTCTGGAGTTAGTATCTTAGAATGAGTTTGGTGGAAGATCGATTGGCAGTAATGGGCTTGGAAAGTATTGGCATAGATTTTACTGAGAGAGATATTTTTGTTTAGGATAAACATTAATGGGTTACTTTGAGGGGCTTTTGGCTAAATAATAACAGCCTCATGGGTCGATCGATCGGGTTAAGCAACGCTTGCCGCGGTTGGTCCGTCGATGGGTCTGGCTGGACCATCTTCTCATACCCTATCTGACCGCCACAATTCAATTACTGGGTAATACGATACCCCTTGCTAAGACTGGTTGTCAGACTTTCGGGTTTCCGACGACCCGTAACGACTATCAATGATCCACAAATGACAGACGGAACCAATTACCTACGGCTTAACGTGCTTTCCGAGACACGGAGGCAAAACCAATCCTTCCGTATTATATACCAAAACCCCTCCGTGTCTCGCAAGGTGGACACGCATCCATGGACAAACCGTGGGAAGCGTAGTTTAACCTTATTTATTTTTTCTTCCACAGCAACTGAACGCTCTGAACAAGGGAGAAGAAGATGAAGATACTATAAGCGTAGCTGAGATGAGGTCTCTTGAAGGTCACGACGACAGCCTTAAGGAAGTGGCTGACTACCAGTTCTACATAGCTTATGACTTCTATGCCAAGAACAACTCACACTTCCACAGGTCACCTTACTATGGATATTACCAGGGTGAGTTTATGCACCAAATTAACCGTTTTGAGTCTAGTTTAAATAGTTAAACACTACGCGCGCTCTGCCCTCTATCCCAAAAATAGTTCAACATATAAAAAAAAAATGTTTAAACAAAAGTTGTAGAGAATTTAATCCTCTACAATATTTATAATAAATACAAATAGCATATAACCCATAGGAAACGAGATATTTGCAATAAATGTGTAAAAAATCGTTTTTTTTACCTTTGACATTGGAATATGTGTAGTCGAGGACACCCTACGATAAGTAGGTTTTGAGACCAGTTTTAGGGTGCCAAAATAAAGGTTTATACAATTTTATAGCTGACTATCTCTCATTCCGAGATACTTGCCCTCATTTAACGAATATTCTTAGACTATCTCTCGTGTCGTGGGTGAACAAACCGTGAAATAACTTTTAGAAAAGAATTGACTCTAAAACTCCAGGCGTATTTCTTCGCAGCCGTTTCGAGAGATACTTAAAAGTGAATCAATCATGTTCCTAGGTACTTAGCTTTTTGATGTATTAGCCTGCTAGTCTATAAGATAGATAGTTGAATACATGACTAAATATATTTAATACTTACTCATTTTGAGACACGCAGGGAATGACAAAATGGAAATGAACCTTAGCGACCCTTACAAGATATGATTGATGTAATTATGAAATGAGAAAGTCCCAATTATAGGAATAATGATTCTCTAGTAATTTTGCAATTCATCAAATAAATAGATGTTTCTAATTAAAGTATTCATTGAACGTAACCCTAGGATAATGACGTTATTTTGTGCACGAACTGAAAAGAAAATTGAAGAGTAATTGGTAGTTTCGTTTTGGATGTATATGATATTGATTGAGTGGGTTATTTTTGAGAGAAATTATTAGAGACATGTAAAAGTAAATACTTTCATACAAGACAAAAACTTCATACAAATATAATCTTATTTTTTACTGACATTAATAAAAAATTTAGCAATAGATCCCAAGGATGAAATATATTATTTGCATTATTTATAATGTTTTGTGTTTTTCCTTCGCAGTCCCAGCAAAGAAAAATCGTCTGTACACACCTCAGCTGAACCACATCAGTATGAAGCTACCTTCAAGTCCTCTTCTCACGAACAGACCTTCAATGGACAGCTTCTGCAACGCTTCCAGTATCGATGAATCCTGCGCCGAAACTTACTGCGAATGTTCTCACATCCTTGCAGTAAAACTCAACTCAGTAGTAGAACTGATCATCGTTGATGAAGGAGTCACATTCGATGCTAACCATCCTTTCCATCTACACGGTCACAGCTTTAGAGTAGTTGGTCTTAGAAGACTCGCTAAAGATACCACGATAGACGAAATCAAGGCGTATGACAAAGCAGGTCTGCTTAAAAGGAATCTAAAGAACGCACCAATCAAAGATACTGTTACGGTACCCGATGGAGGATATACAGTCATCAGATTCAAGGCAGATAACCCTGGATATTGGCTTTTCCATTGTCATATTGAGTTCCATGTAGAAATTGGGATGGCGTTGGTTTTCAAAGTCGGTGAACATAAAGATATGCCCCCAGTACCAAGAGATTTTCCTTCATGTGGTAGCTATTTGCCCGATAACATGTTGGAACATGCAACTACAGAGAAAGCCAGGAGCGAAAATGATGTGATTTCTATATCACATTGGTGGCCTGTGGTCTTTGTAAACAATAGTACATCATCAAGTACTAACGTGTATGCTTCAGGATTGGCAATTGTTTTTAGTATACTGTTGTTAGCATTGAATTTGAAATCATAGTTTATATTTTAGAATTTTAATCCTACATTGTTGATGTCAATAGTCCAACTGCAATTTCCTATGAATTTTGTATGTGGCTCGCTATTGTAATTTGTACTTACTTGAATTTTATTTATTTCTTTTTAAAGTGTTAGTTTTGTATTTAAAGATTTTCTTTGACACGAAAACGAAATAGCTGTTAATTTAATTATTAATTTTAATACGAATGTTGTAAAGAAAGTAAATTAAATGGCTTTAATGTGTTTTTCAATTAAATTGCTAATCGTGAGGTGTATAGTTTTAGCGGCAATATTAGTAATTAGTAGGTTAGCTACATTATCTATGCCGTCGTTTCTGTCTTGCCCAGTTCAAATCTATGTAGAAGTTATTAAAGGGTCTTTATTATGAATTCCTAATGGGGTTCAAAACCGAAAGCTCGTCATAGGTGGCAGCACTGTTCACCGTCTACAAGCCGCCATTGTTTTGTTTATGTTTACTGTTGTGTTGATCACAAATTAAACGAAAACTAGATAAATAATGTACCCGACTTGGAGTGTAGCACTATTAAAAGATGAGCTAAGGAAAAGGGAAGTGTCTGCCACTGGTAAAAAAAGCAGCTGTATATGAATTAATTATGCGTAAAAGAAGTCGCATGCTTACAATAAAAATATGGATAGTGACAGCTAGTTGTCAAATTCTTAGACGCTGGCTAGTAGCGACATCTGAAGTGAGCAAGTGGCAATTTTTATCCCCATTAGAAATACGTTCCAGGAAAGGTTAGTTCAGCTCAGGTAGTATGTTATTTATCTGTATGTCAGGTAGTATGTGGTTTATCCTTGTTCTCGGTGTTCAAAATATTATATTTTCCAACGAACTTTATTTAGATTCTTCCTAGTGTACTATTGAAATGCTCCAATTTCAGACTTCATCAATACAAATTCTTCCTGCATAACATTATTATGTTCCTTGCAATGTCAAGTTGTCTGTGTTATTTCTACGCTATGAGCCGTTTCTGTATATTGAATAGTACTTACTTATGTTTCATCATTATAATCGTCTGCTTCATCGAAAATATTAATACTTACATCAGGAGATTATTATTTAAGTCTGTGATTGGTTAAAAACGAATCGACCAAAAAAGTAGTATTGAACATTTTGAAAAAATGTTTCTAAGATTTGTTAGACGTCGTTGATGATATGTGATATTATTTAGTTTCATAATGTTAATGTAATATAGTTTCTAAGTATTTTATATTAATGGAAAATTAAGTACACTTACCAACATCATAATTATTGTGGTTTTATTGTTGTCAAAGTATCCTCTTTACAGCTCTGGACAGAGAGAAGTGGAAGGAGAGTAGTAGAGGGAGGCGGTTGCCCAGCAGTGGGATAATAATGGATAATAAAAAAGTCCTCTTTACTGCGGTTTATTACTTGTTTCAAATGCATATAGTTATAGAGTTATACCATATGTAGAGCCACTTCCTCGGGCCTCCGAAACCCAGTAACTGGGTGTACAGGAACGGGAGGCAGGTGCTCTTCAATGATCGATTTATTGATTTGATTTCGTTGTATTTAATTCGTCCTTTTACAAGCAGTGCGTATCAGGTATTAATAATTATTTTAACAAAAAGATCTTTTAATAATATGGTGGTTGAACGAGAACAAAGCTTGCTGCGATTGGTCGCCGACGTTGGCGAGCCCTCATTCGTGGATAAAAAAAGTGATGTTCCGGTGCGTCGATAGATGGCGTTAGTAGTCGCGCCAACATGCCGGCCGCCTTGGAAGCTCCAGCTTCCAATAAATTGATGTAACTACGTTGCCGCTTGATTGGAGACGCCGCAGGCTGCATTCATGTTGTCGTCCTCTGCTGATGATACAGTGATACAGGTAGAGGGCAGATTTTGGAGAACGCCCGTTGTACAGGCCCCGTAGCAGTCTGGATGGTGGCGACACGCGACACGCCATCCTTTCCTGGGAAAATATGGGTAACTCTGCCCATACGCCATTTAAGAGGTGGTGAGTTATCCTCTTTAATGACGACAAGCGTGTTTAAAGCTATGTCTTGACTATTCGTCTTCCACTTCGTCCTTGTCTGAAGTTCAGCAATATACTCTTGTGACCAGCGTTTCCAGAAGTGCTGTTTTATTTGTTCCACTCTTTGAAACCGTGTCAAGCTGTGAGTCCGTGCTTCGGTGAGGTCTCTGCAGGCTGGTGCAGTGAGTGGCCGGCCGATGAGGAAATGAGCTGGGCTTAGTGGACGAAGGTCATGTGGATCTGAGGACATAGGAGTTATAGGACGGGAGTTCAGGACTGCCTCGATCTGTGCCAACACAGTGCTGAACTCCTCGTACGTCAAATTAGCGGTACCCACGACACGCTTAAGGTGAAACTTGCAGGATTTTACTCCCGCTTCCCATAAGCCCCCAAAATGAGGAGCGTAGGGGGGAATAAATTTAAATTCAATATTGTCAGTTGATAATTTATCAATTATTTGCTGTGAATTTTCTTCCAACATTTTATTAATTTCTTTCATGGCTCCAATAAAAGTTCTACCGTTGTCTGAGAAAATTTGAGCTGGCTTACCCCGTCGTGAGATAAATCTTTTGAGAGCTAGTATAAATTCTTGAGCAGCTAACGTACTGACAAGTTCTAGGTGAATAGCCCGAGTAACAAAACAAACGAATATGCAAATATAGCCCTTTTCGAGTTTGGCTCCCCTTCCTTTGCGATTTAGTACGGCTATGGGTCCAGCATAATCTACTCCACATCGAATGAATGGGAAACCAGGTTCTATTCGTTGAGACGGAAGGTCGCCCATGATTGGCGCTAGAGTTTTACCTTTCATTCGAGTGCAGCGGACACACTGGTGGACAACCCTTCTGGCTAGGTTTCTACCCCCTAACGGCCACCAATTCTCACGCACGGTAGCCAATAACAACTGGGGACCAGCGTGAAGAAGCTCTTTATGTTGATGTTGAAACAACAGCTGTGTGAAGTTATGTTTACTAGATAAAAGTATCGGGTGCTTTTTCTCGTAATCAAAGTCAGGTGAGTTACTAAGACGGCCACCTACTCTAATTATATCCCTTTCATCTAGAAATATATTTAGCCTAGAAATCGAACCCGACGTTTTCAATGGCAAGTTACGTTTTAAATTATCATATTCCTTGGGAAACGATTCGCGTTGAGCGAGGCGCGCTAACGACTGTAATGAGTCATTCAATTCAACT
Organism: Apamea crenata; assembly: GCA_949629185.1. Taxonomy (NCBI): domain Eukaryota; kingdom Metazoa; phylum Arthropoda; class Insecta; order Lepidoptera; family Noctuidae; genus Apamea; species Apamea crenata. The sequence goes on along the minus strand of OX451376.1, from coordinate 6,229,505 downwards.
AATGATAACGGCCCCTGTGTGCGATCTTTCTTAGGTGTGCGTAAGTTGTGTATGTATCGCAACAGGTAAGCGCCGGCTCGCAAAATACGCTGATAAGAGCGAAACCTTTCAAAATTAATAACTTTATTCTGTGTTACATCACAAACCATAACGGTTGTCGTTTGTGATTTCAGTTCTGGTAAGTCGGAGTGAGTAGTCGCAGATTGCTGTGACCATGACGACTCAGAGGTTTTTAAGAACTCAGGTCCGCTCCACCACAGATTACTGTCAATGAGTACATCAAGGCTAAGACCGCGCGAGACCAAATCCGCTGGGTTGTTTTGGTGCCTACATGTAACCATAACGCGTTACTTGTTATTTCATTAATCTCGACTATTCTATTTTGGACAAATGTCTTTAACGAATGTGGTGCCATTCGTAGCCAACCAAGTACAATAGTCGAGTCTGACCAAAAGTAAACTTTGTGGAAATTAACACGCAATGACTCGATAATTTTCCTATATAATCGTGCGCCTATTAAAGCCCCACACAGCTCTAGTCGAGGTATACTGACGGGTTTAATTGGTGCAACTTTACTTTTCGCACATAATAATCTAATAGTCACCGGTGAGTCATCAGAGTAGGTGCGAACATAGGCGCATGCACCATACGCACTCTGCGACGCGTCCGTGAATACGTGTAATTCTATGAACTGTGTATGTGCACTCATAACATGACGCGGTATACGTAATTTATGTAAATATTGAAGTGTGTCAATAAATTTCTCCCAGGACAATGCAACATCACTGGGAACGGGATCGTCCCAATTCATCTTGCACAACCACAATTTTTGCATCAATATTTTAGCTACGACGACAGCCGGCGTTAAAATGCCTAAAGGATCGTATATTTGTGCAATTATCGACAACATGGTACGTTTACTTAGTATAGTCGGTCTAACTACTTGTGTGGTGAAATGAAGTTCATCACCTTTGTTATACCAACCCAAACCTAAAGTCTTACTTTGGCAATGTTCACCTAATGCTAATCCTTTAGGTATTTCGTGATCACTGATATCAACGTTAAACGACCACTTACGCAAAGGTAAACAAGCCGAGTTTAGAGTATTTCTTAACTTTTCACAGATATCTAGTAACCTATTTAAATCGTTGTCACCGAGGATGACGTCATCAACGAAAAAATCATCCCGGATCACTCCCGAAACCTGATCATCCTTACATTCCAACGCGAGCTGACGCAAACATCTCATACTAAGGTATGGCGCAGACGCGGTGCCATACGTCACAGTGTTAAGGCGATATACACATATTGGGTCCGACGGAAGTTTACGCCATAATATCAATTGTAAATCCCGTTGGTCTGGTTGTACAAGAAAATTCCGAAACATTTTCTCAACGTCTGCACACCCGACGTATTTATATTGCCTAAAGCGTAGTAGTATGCTAAATATGTCATTCTGTAGTGGTGGACCAATATGTTGAATATCGTTCAACGATTTACCGGACGACGTCACTGCGCTTGCATCGAAAACAGTGCGCAGTTTAGTCGTACTGCTATTTTCATTAATAACGCCGTGATGCGGCAGAAAGTAGTGAGGTGACTCATAAGTTTCAACGCGACTCATATGACCGAGCCTTTCATATTCTTCCATGAAATCTAAGTATTTTTCCCTAAATTGTGGCAAACGAGCGAATTTTCGTTCTAACGATAACAAACGTTTTTCAGCCGCTGTGTAACTATTTCCGAGTACCTCAGCTGATTCCTTTAAAGGAATGCGTACGGAAAACCTACCATCTTCCATACGCTTTGTCGTTTTAACAAAAATATCTTCGCACGCACGTTCGTCAGCACTAAGGATACTTTTAACGTTATTGTTTATCTCTTCGAGTTCCCAAAACATTTTCAACTGTGTGTCAATTGTTTGAGAGAAATTACATTGCACACCTTTAACGTGAAGCGTGTTATTATGTAAAGGTCCCGACACTATCCAACCCAACTTTGTGTTTTGTAAATAAGGACCTTTATTCAACTTAATTTTGCCATCACACAATAATTCCCAGAACTTATCTGCGCCTATCAGTATATCGATGTCTGACGGTGAGTGAAAGTTCGCATCCGCGAGTTGAATATTGTCAGGTATACACATATTATTTACATCGACACTAAATGTGGGTAACTTATTTGTAATGCACGGCAACATTAAACAATCAATGCTCATACAATACGAATTTAACCTTGAACGTAATTTTATTTTACAAATGTGGGTGGACTGAGAAATTGTTTGACCTACCCCAGCTACGTGATAAGTGGACTGTAATAACGGTGCATTTAATATTTCACATAACGATTTCTTTATGAAACAATGTTGACTACCATTATCAAGCAGTACGCGAACAGTGTGATATTCGTTATTATAATCTGCTACATCCACTAACGCTGTGGACAGCAAAACGTTGGGTAATAACGAATAATCCTGATTACTGTTTTGCGAATCTGAATGATTAGCCGTAACGTGTAATGATGCCGAGACAGTGGAGACGTTAGCGGTGACCGGCTGTGCTGGCGCACTCGACCCGCTCACCTGTGATGCTCCGTCTACCTGCCTATCAACGTGAAGCAAACTGTTGTGCTTTTTATCACACAACCTACACTGCCTAAACTTGCATTCGTCAAGCGGGTGGGTTGTGCGTAAACAATTGATACATAGCTTATGCCTTTTAACTATACTATCCCTATCTTGGACAGACGAATTAAGAAACCTTGAACATGAATAAATCGCGTGATTACCACTACACATCGCACACATGCGGCTTTGCTTTGTCTTTGTGATCGTATTACCCTTATTGTTATTATTACTAACGTGCGTAGCAACATGAGCATGTGAATATTGCTTCTTAGATTGTGTTTGTTCGCTGCCTTTGTTCTCGTGGGTTTTGTTATGATTCGCTTTTATCATTTCTAACACGTCGGCCCTGTCTTTGAGAAATTTAAGCAGGTCATCTAGTTTCAAGGCTGACCTTGACTCATTTAACGAACTAGCTGTACCTTTAAAATCTTCCCATTCGCGTTCAGTGGCCTGATCTAATTTGGACACGACCATGAAAATGATTAAAGTGTCCCATGAATCCGTTGGTTCCCCTAACGTTTTAAGAGCACGCAAATTTCTCAACACGATATCTATTAAATTCCTAATCTGGGAACCAGATTCTTTATTTAACGATGGAATTTTAAATAATGCCTTCACATGATTATGAACCAATAGCCGCGGATTATTAAATCTATTCTCTAATAGCTCCCATGCGTGAGTATAGTTGTTAGCCGTAAATTCCAATGCACTTATAACGTGTGCCGCGTTACCTGACAGTGACGATTTTAAATAATGGAACTTTTGAACAGGATCTAAATCTTCGCGACTATGAATCATACTACCGTAAGAATTTTTAAACTCTAGCCAGCAATCGTACGAACCATCAAAGGAAGGTATTTTAATATCGGGTAATTTTATGCCTATCGGCTTACATGTTGGAACACTAGACTTGTCAGCTACCTCCTTTTGCAATAAAAGTTTCGCAGAAGCTACAACACGATAAAATTGATCTTCAAAACGATCTCTCTCTTCCAGCTGTTTTGAAAGATCGAGATCTTCTACTACTTCCTCTTCAATTTTAGTCTGGATTTCACTATACATGTCTATCAAGGTCGAAATACTCTCGACACGTAAATGTAATTCTAATGACTGTTGATCACTCAAGGGTAAACTGAATCTTTTAACGTAATTTTCAAAGAGAGTTAATCTACCTTCTAAAACTCCTCTTTTCTTAATTAAATCTGACAATTTTGCCTCACTCATTTTGGGAATTATGGAAATCGGGAGTACTTACAATTGCCAATTGCAGATGCGCGCGATCCAATGTGGGTGCTGTCGTGTAGGTAGGTACCGCTACTTGAGCACTGGAACTGGAATAACAGAACGAAGTCAACACAAATCGAAGGATAAGATGGGGAAACGGACGGGAATTTCAGACCTGCCACTCCTGTCGATGCCTTAACGTTGCAGTTCTTCGCTCGATACGTGAATCTCCTCTTCGTATTTTCATGCGGCGAGTCTTTCAAGCTTGAACTCCTTATGCGGCTCGATAGGACCAATTTATGTACAGGAACGGGAGGCAGGTGCTCTTCAATGATCGATTTATTGATTTGATTTCGTTGTATTTAATTCGTCCTTTTACAAGCAGTGCGTATCAGGTATTAATAATTATTTTAACAAAAAGATCTTTTAATAATATGGTGGTTGAACGAGAACAAAGCTTGCTGCGATTGGTCGCCGACGTTGGCGAGCCCTCATTCGTGGATAAAAAAAGTGATGTTCCGGTGCGTCGATAGATGGCGTTAGTAGTCGCGCCAACACTGGGTAACAGGATACCCCTTGGTAAATAAACATTTATGATAACGATGAAAATAAGAAGTATAATATCTGTCATGATGATTTTCTACAAATTTTTAGTAATAGGTGTAGTAGTAGTAGACTGATTTCATCAGAATGGTTACACCTATGTTTGTAGAAAATTTAATATTTTGACCTGTCATAAATTAAATATTAATCTAAAATTCACACATAAACTAGAATCCAACCATCAATCAAAACTTTATCAACGTGCGCAAAGTTAACATCAATATTATTTTTATATTGTTTGGATTATAAAACCAACATGTATGTTGATAACCAATAACTGGGTTGTGAACGTTAGATAGGCAGTCACTCAAAGGCATTAAATTATTTTGTACCTATCTTAAATCTCTTTGCAGCCACTCCATGTAAAATACTGGTATTCAGCTGCTTCCAGTTAGACTGGAAGTCGACGCTAATATACATAGTTGGGAAAAGGCTAGGTAGATGATGACGCTGACGACAAAAAAAAAAAAAATTGAAAACCAAACTTATGTTGTTGTCGGATGACTAAAGTTCAGTTAGGTAGTATATACGAACGTTTTGGTATTTTCTCTGCTATCATAAAACATCTCCATCTTTTATTACTTTCAGATCGTTAAGGTAATTAAAATACCTAATAGTAATACTCGTACAACGTGTATCAAGAATGTGTGGTCATATTTAAGAGCGTTTACAACGTACGGCATTTCATACAAACTTTCAAGTCCTTGTTCTTCGAAAGGCATGAACCGATTTTAATGAAACTTCAAACGAACTTATGGTCTGAAATAAATTTATTATTATATTATTATAAGCAGGATACATAGGTCTAAAAAGTTAGTTAAGAACATTTTAGAAATGTCTTATTTAAAAAAAGATAATTGGTAATCTCTGTTTCTATGGAAAATTTAAAATCGGTCGAATTTACATGTAACACTATTTTTCGAAAATATTCTCAATTAAATTTTTAGACCTATATATCCTGCTTATTTTTTTGACATTTTATGATTTTATTATTTGAATTTTATTTTGAGAAGTTGAATGATTTTTGGTATTAACTAACATAATTTTAAGATCTTTGTTACTAACAACTATGGACATGTAATATTTAGTCTGCAATAAATGGAATTATTATTATTATTATATTATTCGTAGGAAGTTTCATTAAAATCGGTTCATGCATTTCGAAAAACAAGGACTTGAAAGTTTGTATGAAATGCCGTACATTGTCAACGCTCTTAAGGATATGGTAAAAACCATCAAAATGGACAACTTTCTCCATGGGACCAATGGTCCCATGAGGGTCCGATACTGGTGGCTGAATAACAAATTATATACCGTCGCCATCGTCCTGCTAGCCACCGCTCGTCGCCGCTGGCTTCGTGCCCGCATCCTCAGACTCACTTTAGAGCCTCTAAACATAAATTCTTTAAGTTACAAAGTCAAACAAAAACATTTTACGAAGTCCACTTATTAAAAGTTGCACGGGAAATCACAAAGATCAAGGGGCAATTTCTGTAATTTTAATAACGTTCACAATCTAAACTCCGTCTCAATCTATCAAAATCATGACTAATTTCCTTACATTTTTGACATTGATTTTCGCTGAGATGAGAGGGGTAATTCTCGTAATTTTAAGAACGTTCACAGTTTGATCTCAGTCTCTATCTGTCAAAAAATACTCTAATTTCCCTACATTTTTGACATTTGTTTGTCGCCGAGATGAGACTGCGACTAGATATTGAACGTTTTAAAGTACGAGAATTGGCCTTCTGATTGCGACTAGATTTTGAACGTTTTTAATTACGAGAATTGGTCTTTTGTTAGCTATGAACAATTATTCCGATATACCAAACAGAGCAGCTCAAAATCCTCCACCATTTCGTTAAATTAGTAGGCAAGCTAATAAAGCAACATACAATATTAAATATCTAATGAACGACCAGCCAAATTATTAAGTCAGCCTCAATGCGGACATCAGATTAACAGATTGGAGAGGACATCCGGGGGGTAGGACACAAAATAGTTTGGTACAGAAGTCAGGCTTCATACAAAAGGTATAAAAAACTCAAAGGTGGCACACAGCTGTTTTATATGCACGCCATAATGGAAGGACGTGCGGTCGTGGGATCGGTCCCATTTGGTGACGGGTCCCGGGCTGATACCAGTCGGGGGTGCGGATATCTTCCGGGCCCCCGACGTATGGTACTGAAGAGAATCGTGGGGTTTTAGTCGGTAAGAGTCCGACATAATCCTCCGGTCTTCCCAGATAGAGGGCATCAGTCGCGTACACGGCAATTTCAAACAAATGCCAGTCGCGAGTGCGCGTGCACTTGTTTGTACGTGAAGCGTGTCTTTGTTCCCTACTAAAAATATCTGATTAAGATGTAAACAAGGCTCTTTAGTCTAAATGGTTTGGAAAACGTTGCCCCTCTGATTAGGATTTGTTTTCACTTTTGAAACATACATTAGAATTGTAAACAAATGCAAGTCACGTGAAGCGTGTGTGCGTGCGTTTTCGCCCATTGTATGGAGCCTACCTTCTGTACGTATTTATTTTGTGGTGTGAATCTGAAATCATGTCCATGCAAGGATTAATCTTGCGTGCGAATAATCTCATGTGTTTTAGTTAATATGAGGTTTAATGCTTCGTGTCAGTTTTGAGTTGGTTTTTCTTTACGCGATTAATTTTGGTTGGTTATTTTGATTAAAAGTGTGATAACATGAAAATTTTGGTGAGTTTTTATAGGTTAGGCTTGAGTTTGACCAATGTAAGATAGAATAGCGATAATAAGGTTGATAATATAATGATGGCTCGTCTAGAAGTAAGCTAGGCGTATCTTGCAGAAGCTTCGCGATAGCGAAATTTGCGCAATAATTATTCTTACATCGCAAATCCGTATAGAGGCTTGTGGCTCAGTAATAACAGCCACACGGGTCGATTGATCAGGTTAAGGTACGCTGGCCGCGGTTAGTCCGTGGATGGTGGCCATCTTTACATACCAAGACCCCTCCGTGCCTCGGAGAGCACGTTAAGCCGTTTGCGCAATAATTCTCCTTTCATCGCAAATCCGTATTATGTATAAGCAATAGCCACACTATAGCAAACTAGTGATAGTGCTGCCTCTAGGGAACAATCAGTTAACTAAAATATGCAATGATTGCATGGTGAACGCGCATACTACGCATGATTTTTGACAGCAAAGCGATAGCCATCGGCGAGAGAATTTGGCTGTCATATTGCGATATCCTTTTTACTTGTTGTTGTTGATCGCTATGTTTTTTTTTTATTTGGGTGTAGTTTTTTTTCAGATACATACATTACGCCTATTTTCCCCGAAGCGTTAGGCAGAGGTGTAAACCCCCACATTTCGCCAATTCTGTTTCAGTCCCATGTACTTAATTGGGAGCGAGCCTATTCCCATCAACCGTCCAAAAAACCAGACGCCAAGCCGCTACTGAGATTTCCAGCTGGAAAACCTAATAACACTTTGCCCGACCCGTGAATCGAACCCAGGACCTCATGCTCAGCATTAGGACTTGTGAACCAACAACAACAAGGACGGTTTTCAGATAGCGTTGCCAAAATGCTTTAATCTAGAGATACCTACGTACCTACATTTTCTGTAACTAACATCAATACAAATTATATTAAAAGCTTCTTAGAAAAACACAAAATAAAGTATTTTTAAGATTAACTAAGAGAACTTCGGTACCTAAGTACTTACTTACTAGCTTTTACATTAATAATAATATGTCAATTCAGCGAAATTATTTCAAAGGGATTGTTGAATTAGTATGTCCCTATTTAGAAACATTTTCAATAATAGTTTGTCCCCAGATTAAATTAGTACTTAGATGTTTAGCTGAAATTACTTAAGGCCTTAATTCTCTTTAGCTGTAATTATTTTCTCAGAATAAGCTTAATTTCTGCGAAAGATTAAGGCTTTTGAAGTTTGGTATATAGACAGGGTCAGATTAAAAAAGAAAATCTGCTTGTTGCGCTTTGAACAGTGGGCTCGAACCCAGGCAAGCGTTTTGTTTTGTGTAAATAATTTCATCACCACGGCTCTCAAATCGGTGAAGGAAAACATCGTGAGGAAACCGGACTGTCCTAGAACCAATAATTCGAAGACATGTGATATCTACCCGCACTGGGCCCCCGTGGATTACTGCCCACTCCCTCTCGAAGAGAGTAGGCCTGTGGCCCAGCAGTAGAAACATTATGGGCTGATTAAACTTACTTAATTAAACGACTAACTTTGGATTAATTTATCATTAAAGTCTCTTTTCTAAAGATCCTATTTACCTTTTCAATTCCCGAAAAAAAAAAACGAAAAAAAAGTGCGTGAAAACAGATCACAGTAGAATCACATCTCCTGGGAACTTTCCCAATTAAGATAACAGGGTAGGGTCTAAATCAAGTCACAGAAAGAAAGGTTGGTCCAATAAATATAGTAGAAAGATGGGTGGTCTCTCCTCAGGGTGGATGCGAGAAAAATGGGCCTATGTTGTCTGCTATCGGAGATCTTTGCTTGCGTATATTATGGCGGGTGGCTACAGTTACACCGAAGGTTTTATCGGAAGGCCAATTTCCGTAATTAAAAATGAAATGAAACAAACTTTTCATTTCATTTCATTAACAGCGCGTGGCTGCAGTTACACCGACGTTTTTATCAGAAGGTCAATTCCCGTAATTAAAAATGTTCAAAATCTAGTCGCAATCTCAACTCAGCGACAATCAATGTCAAAAACTTGTCAAAAATGTAGGGAAATTAGAGGTATTTTAGACAGATTGAGACTGAGGTCAGACTGTGAAGGTTCTTAAAATTACGAGAAATGTCCCACAGCTTTTTCATGTGAAGCATATTTTATTTTATTTGGTGAGTCGGATGTTTCCTATTAGTTTGAAGCTGGATCGGCTCTTGCCGGGCCTTCCCTAAGGAAGTAAGGATCTCACCCAGCACGGGTCGCACGGGCGAGTAAAGCACTTTGGGTGCTCCTACAGTTACACCCCAATGACACACTTCAGAATATGGGGGAGATAAACCCCAGACTGCCGGATGTAGGTAAATCCCCCAGCGACTAGTTGTGCAGTAATCCCCTTCCGCGGGACGGGAAGGAGTGATCCAAAGACGGGTCCCAAATACTGGGGACCGAGAGAACAACGCCTCGGGCAACTGACCATAAAACCCCATTACTGCGAGATAAGCTACGGATTCGTGGAAGAGGGGGTACCGCCACATAACGGCCGCAGTGACGGCCGTCATTAAATGATGGCACCGGGATTTCCCTTTACGGTGTCAAAAAACGCTTTCCAGGAAAACACACCAACCTACTTACATCTATAACGTTTCAGTGACGTCATAACATTTAAGCCATTTTAACACCTCTACAACATTATGGAGTGCAAATAAATAATTATTTGAATTAACTATATGGCTGCCACCGTAGTCTTAGGAAACCCTAGCTTATGTAAAATTGATGGCATCACCTCTTTTTGCATGCATTTTTACTGAGTTTTATGAATATGATATTATGTTTTTGGTGGCCAGAAAGGCTCTTTAGTCAACTGAGGCCGCTCGAACTTATCCCGCGGGATGAGTTGACTAAATGATTAATTTTATTATTTTTCCTTTGTCAACTGATCCCACGTTAAAAAAAGATTAATATTTATACATAAATCTGTACACACGTGAACAAAATTCTTTGGGGTAAAAAATTACACACCATGGCTTGGTTATACTGATATATTAAAAAATCACAGTCGTTTAACTATTACGAAGTCAAACAAAACAAAACATAATTACACTACGGTGTGACTATAGCCTCTAAGTCTTATATTTTCTTTAGGCCTGGTAAATAGATATTTAGCTTGGATACAATTGAAAGATATTGATTATTTCCTCCATAAGAAGCAGAGTGAGTGCGTGTGAGTAATTATTATCGGTGATGATGTACTTACGCTTATTGATGAAGATGTGAACGGAGAACTACTGGGTGAATAAATTTATTGGAAGAGGCTTACAGAAATTGAATGCGTTACTAATCTTAAACTACACACATCAAAAGTGTCTAGGGATCAAGTACATTTTTAAGTATGTATAAAAAAATATCCAATTAATATTTACCAAATTAATATTTACAAAAGTAGATGATCAAAATCAGAAATTCAATACTAATTAACGGAGTTCGCGTCAGAACTGTGTGGCGTCGAAGTGATGTTCTATGTTCTATGTTCTATGTTACGGGTTTGGTTTCCGCACTTAGTCCTGCAAGTGGACCATTGTGCGTGGGCCATGGCGGCCGTCGGTGGTTATTCCAACCAGCCCACCTCCCTCCAGAAGCTTATTAAGTCTCCTGGTCTGTTGAGAACATCTGTGTAAGATCTGGGTGTCCCGAGGGTTTGCGACCTAATCTGGGTGACGCCTGTGCACTCAAAGAGCACATGCGCGACGGTTTCATCAGCCTCCATGCAAGCTCTGCACAGGGGGCTGTCCGTTATGCCTATCGTGTGGAAATGTTTGTTTAGTGAGCAGTGTCCCGTGATGGTCCCCGTCATCAGGCGCAGGCCTTTCCTGTCCAGGCGTAGTAATTTTTTGGTTAGCCTGCCATCTAGTGATGGCATGGCTTCCTTGGACTGCCTGCAGCCTGGTGCCAAGGACCACCAGTTCTCTGCTTGTGCGTGGGTGTGCTTCTGTAGCCACCTGCGTAGTTGATTGAAGGGGATGGGTACGACTGGTTCCGGCCCATAGACTGGCGTGCTGGATGCCCTTCTGGCCAGCTCGTCAGCCGCGTCGTTACCTAGTGACCCACTGTGTCCTTTTATCCATTGTAGTGTCACTGTGTTGCGGTTCGATACAGTTACCTGTTCAAGCGCCTTGTGACATTCTAGTATAAGATTTGATGTGATGCATCCCTTCTGTAGGGATTGGAGGACTGAGGCGCTGTCAGAGAGTATACGAACATGAGTGTCCGTAACTCTCCTGGCTGCTATGGCATGGGCCGCTTGTATTATACCCACACACTCTGCTTGGTAGACCGTGTTGAGCATTCCTAGCGGGCTGGATATGTTTATGTTGAGGTCGTGTGAGAAGACTCCGACTCCAGTTCCGCAGTCGGTCTTTGATCCATCCGTGTAAACCCTCAGCTCTCCCGGGCCTGAGTAGTCACACTGCTCCTCTTTAAGCACTATGTTGTAGTGCTTTTGGAAGCAGTATTGCTTTGGGGCTTTGTCGCAGGGTGATGCCATCATTGGCTGCCGTTTGATCGCCTCGTCTTTTAGGCGTATGTGCTTGATCCTCGAGTCTTTACTCAGGATTCCTGATATATGGAGTCTGAAGGCAGACAGGGTCGCCTCCTCCCGCACGATGAGGTGTAGGGGAGGCAGTCCGAGCATGGCCTGTAGGGCAGCGGTGGGTGCAGTTCTCATGCTGCCAGTGATTGCCACACAAGCAAAACGCTGTAGCTTTTCGAGATCTCTTTGGGCTGTGCTCAGGTCTGTTCTGGGCCACCAGACTAGTGAGCCGTATGTGATAATTGGTCGGATAACTGTGGTGTAAAGCCAGTAGGTAGTCTTGGGGTTAATCCCCCAGTTTTTCCCAAGCATTTTCTTGCATTGCCACAGGGAAATGCTGGCCTTTGTGGTGATGTGGTTGATGTGTTTTGCCCAATTCAGCTGTTTGTCCAAAAATATGCCCAGATATTTGGTTTCAGTTGATAGGCTTAGGGTAGTTCCAAAGAATCGTGGAAGTTGTAGTGTAGCAAGTTTCCTCTTTTTTGTAAAGAGGATCAGTTCGGTTTTTGTTGGGTTCGCTGATAGTTGGTGTGTACTACACCAGTTCTCTACTATTTTCAGTGCCTGGTGCATTAGGTTGCACAGGGTGTTTTCGTGTGTGCCATTTATTATTATGGTTAGGTCATCGGCGTAGCCTACGGTAAAGTAGCCTTTATCGTTAAGTGCCTTTATCAGGCTGTCTACTACCAGGTTCCATAGAAGCGGCGAAAGGACGCCCCCTTGTGGGCAGCCCTTTGCCACAATGGCCCTTGTGGTGTCGTTTACGGTCACTTGTACAGCTCTCTGTTCGAGCATATTGGTAATCCAGCCGCTCAGAGACGGATCTATACCGTGTCTGTCTAAGGCTGTGCTGATACTTTTGAATGTGGTTTTGTCAAAGGCGCCTTCGATATCAATGAAGGCGGCTAGTGCTGAGCATTTGTGGTCCACTGCGCATTCAATCTTGGATACCACGCTGTGCAGCGCGGATTCTGTGGATTTGCCTGTGGAGTACGCATGCTGTTGTTTGTGGAGTGGTTTTGCCCTAAGGGGACCGTCTCGGATGTGGCGATCACATAGTCTCTCCAGGGTCTTTAGTAGAAAGGATGTGAGGCTTATGGGTCTGTACGCCTTGGGTTGCGTGTAGTCGGCTTTGCCTGGCTTGGGTATGAAGATGACTTTCACTTCGCGCCAGGCCAGGGGTATATATCTGAGTGCTATGCAGGCCTGGTAGATCTCCATCAGGCATGGTGTAATGTAGTCGAGCCCCCATTGTAGTAGGGCTGGGAAAATGCCATCCAATCCCGCGGACTTGTATGGCTTGAAGGTGTTGATAGCCCATTTTAACCGGTCCTCCGTTACTAGCCTGTGGGCACAGGTCCAGTCCCGTTCCGTTGGGGTCCAATCCGGTACGTCCTCCCAGGTCCTGTCCTCTAGGAGTTTGCAGTCTGGGAAGTGTGTTTCCAGAAGGACCTTGCTGGTCTCGTGGTCCGTTAGTGTGTATGTGTCGTCGGGTTTTTTCAGCGTGCCGAGGGTTCGGTCTTGGTCGGTTGATAGGATCTTCCTTACCCTTGCGGCTTCATTATTGGTTTCTATGGATTCGCAGAATTTCCGCCATGCTGTCCTTCTGGCGGTTCTGATTTGTTTTTTGTAAGTGTATCGGGTTTCTGTGTATATCTCCCAGTCTTCCGGGAGTCTGGTGTTTTTGGCTCTGTTGAATTGTTTCCGTAAAGCATGTCTGAGTTTACCAAGTTCGGCATTCCACCAGGGATTTCTCTCGCTGTTGGCTCGTGGCGTCCTTAGTTTACAACATGCGTGGTAAGCTTCGGTAAGGTATTCTGATAGCTTTGTCACAGTGTATTCCAGCTGTGCTGGTTCTCTTATCGTTATTTGTGATAGGTGTCTAGCTAGAAGGGCGGCCAGGAGGCGCTTGTACCCGGGCACATCGGTGCGCCGCGGATTTCTTCTCGGTGCGGGTTTCTTAGTGTTGGTGGTTAGTGTGAAGCGGATCCTTCTGTGGTCCGAGCAAGAAGGTTCGTCCGACACGTGCCAATTTGTGATGAGGTTTTTCGCGTTTTCTGTAGCAAGTGTTAGGTCTATGATCGTTTGTCCTCGGACCGTGACCCAAGTGGGTTCGGAGCCTCGGTTAACAATATTAAGGTTAGTAGTGAATAAATAGGTGGATAGTACCTCTCCTCTGGGGTTTGATGTGTCACTGCCCCAGAGCGGGTGATGGGCATTGGAGTCGGTGCAGATGATCAGGTCCAGGCCAGTGACCTCGCAATGCTGCACTAGATCGGCCATTTCTTGCGGCGGGCAGTTTGTGTCCTCGCCCGGCATGTACACCGAGGCTAGTACTACGTCAGGGAGGTCATCCTCGGTCCGGAGCCTGACAGCTGTCAAGTCTCTGGAACAGAATTGGGTGAGCAGTGTGGTAGGGATGTCTTTGGGTGTATACACACAGGATCTGGGTTTGTCTGAGCTCTGTGTGTTAAGGATTAGCTTACCTCCGATGTTACTGAGGCCGCATACTCTATTGTTTCTGATCCACGGCTCCTGGATCAGTGCGACGGTTTGGGGGTTAACCTCTAGCGCCCTGCGTAAGCTAGCCGTGGCAGTCTGGCTATGCTGGAGGTTAGCTTGAATGATGTTGAGTGTGGGCAATGTCGATGAAGGGGCGGGGGGGTTAGTCGGTGATGGATCCATCGGACAGTCCCTCCACCGCCTCTTCCCTGTACGGGCCGTCGTGTTGGTCCCCCGGGGACGATGCGAGGAGCTGCTCGCTCCAGCCGGGAGATGTGGGCGGAATTGTGGACTCGTCGTCAGCCATCGCCGCTCGGGCCATGACCTCTTCCAGGTGGGCGATGTCTGTGTCCGTGTCGTCTGTCCGTGTCTCTGTCGGTGTCGTTGTCTGGTCTGTCTTGCAGTCAGAGGGCTGGGTCGTGGGCCAGAAGCGCACGTATATCGAACCTAGTAGATACGATATCCGACGCTCCCGGTCCAAAACCTTTTGGACTTCCTCCGGTGGCACACCCAGGGTCAAAAAAGTCCCATAGTTGTCACCACCGACGGCAGTTGCCCTGTACAGTGACCACCTGGCAATGTCATACCACGTGTTCTGACGGATCAGAACACTGTGGAGCCTCCGTACGTCCCCCCGAAGTGATTCAAAAGTATGACACTGAGTCTGACATACTTTTGAATCACTTCGACGCCACACAGTTCTGACGCAAACTCCGTTCATTAGTATTAAATTTCTGATTTTGATCATCTACTTTTGCTGTTGACTGTACCTATCGATTCATTCCTCTCGTCCCTTACACATCATAAAAATGAACAAACAAAAACTTCCACCAACTTCTATAATTTCTTTCCCAACTTCAACAATAATAATAAAATATTTATTAACAAAAATAACGGTAACAGTCCAAGTTTACAAGTTGTACTAACAAAAACAGATTGCCAAGAAAAGGGAGTTAACTTTCGTACTGAAAATATTTACTTGTACAGGGAACGCTTTGAAAGTAATATTTATGAAATGAAATAAAGTATAGAAGTGGCGGTTATAGAGCGTGTTACTCTGTCTGAGGGTTTCTTTGAAGTGTTTCTGTGTTGCTGAACTTAGCTTTATAGTAGTAGTAGTAAAGCTCTTTGTGAAGCAGCTCGTCCCGAGAAGTATTACTACTATTCCTGCCACGAAGCATTTGTTAAAAGCTGTGGTTCGGTAACGGCCCTGACTTACGAGATGTAGGTCGTGGGTTCGAACCCAGACAGGTGACTTTGAGCGCTTTACTTTGCGTAAAATTCATTGCGACCGCTCTCAGTACGGTGAAACCGACACCGGAGGAAACCGGCATGTCCTAGAACCAAAAATTCGAAATCATGTGAAATATACCAACCTGCCAGTGCAGCAAAGTGCAAAGTGCCAGTGCATTTATCACAGCCCACTCCCCCTAGAAGAGAGGAGGCCTGTGTCCCAGCAGTGGGAACAATATAGGATGGTTATGCTTATGCTGCTACGAAGCTTGTTTCTTAGACACCACTGACTGACGGTGAAGGGAAACATCGTAACAAAAACCCTGGACTTCGGTCTGAAATCACCAACCCGCACTGAGCTTGTGTGGTCATCAAGCTAATTCTTTCTCTGTATAAGCAGTGGCCAACCAAAACATTGGCAAGAAAATGAGGTTACCTATGTATATACTCGTAAAACCTGTATACAGCCTCAACCTCATTTTCTTCGCTTGAAATATAACAAAAACCTAACATGTTCATAGAGAAAATTATTAATTAAAACAAAAGCATTTTCGCCTCTCTTCATAGAAATAAAGACAAAAATCTTTTCTATAATAAAGTAAGTGGAATTAATGTTTACAAAACAAAAAAGGGCGCAACAGCATAATTATGTCTCATAAACTTCTAGTTACAACGCAAAGATCCGTTTTCTTAAAAAAATAAAATTAAAAAAGAAGTAAGAACAAATTCTCACCATAAAGCTTTAGTCAAAGAAGAATAAGTATAGAAGCGAAACTCGTGTAAAGTCAGGTAACGAAATTGATTAGCAAAATGACTATCAACTTCAATTTTACATATTATATTAAAATTTTGAGTGTAAGCCCTCGTATCCACAGGCGATTTATTATCGCGCACTGAATTTTCAACGCACTGCTTAGAGACAAGACGATTTTCTTGATGCGGTGAGATTTGCTCTGCTGGATTCTCAATACTTGGCTCAACACCGAAAGTTGAAAATCCAGTGAACAATAAAAACTCGTCGCTAGCTCCTGTGCGTACCTAGCTCATTGCGTCACATAAACACCCGTTTACTGTACTTTTCCTTGCATAGTAGGTCACATGTCAGTGGTAACACTGACCTTGAGCTAGTCTAGCATAGTACGGAGTTTCATAGTATATGATGCCAGCTTATACTGGTTTTATTACTACTGAATTACTGCTTGTGGCGGCATCTACATCGCCACATGCGAACTACGCATCACACTGACGTCACGCAAAATCCTGCATCGCGCAAGCAGAGTTTACCGCGCAACTAGCATATATACAACGTCCCGACATCAATCGTCGTGTAGTAGTCCACCAGACGCAACACCCATCTGGTCGGAGGATCCTCCCGGTTCCATAGAGGATGAGAGAACTTTACTCTCTGGTCCTCACACCTCTCCATCATGCCGACCACTTACCTCCGCCGATAACGCCGAAATTATCACCTACCCTACCTCTCCCCACCTGTTACGTCACACACTTGCCAAAGCCAAAATAGGGTTGTCAATATTGCATAGAATGCGCGTTGCCGCAAGCGTTATATTCAAAAATCGTTTATTATTTAACGCATTCTACAGGGTGTAGAGACATTGACGCGCAAACGGTTACCGTGAATTCAGTGCAGTCACGACCGCCAATATGTCAACACTTGGCAATTTTCAATTTCGATTTTTTCGTGAAATAACGAATGCAATGTTGAAATACGACACATTACATAAACATATGGGTTCGAAAATGCTATGTTCGTAACAACATAAAATTTTATTAAAAAATAAAGGAGTAAATCGCTTTTGAATAAAGCCGAGTGTATACATACTTTTGCTCGTGACTGTACATGTTTCTACACCCACCAGAGTTTAAACTTTTCGTTGGTTATTAGAATGCTGTTCCATACCATCAAATCAAGTTATTCTAACTGAAAAGACAGCTGTACTGTGGAGTCTGTTGCGCCACTTCTTCTCAGCTAAAGTGCTCCTAGTGGGAAGGGTTTGGGGGATTGTCTTAGGTAACTTTGACGCTCAAAAACAATTTATGTTTATGTATTTGTGTAGTTTATTTTATTTTATCATTGCGCTCAAAAACAATTTATGTTTATGTATTTGTGTAGTTTATTTTATTTTATCGTTGTTCCTCTCAATCAAAGCACCTGCCATCTCATTCTCTACTAGTTAGCCAATGGTGGTGTAGAGATTACACCATCCTTGGTTGACTGGTAGAGAATGCCTAAGGCATTAAGTCCGCCAGTGTACCTTTTTGTGTGAAAAGTTTAAATAAATAAATAATATTATTCTCAGCGTGAAAATTTTAAATAAATGACTTTCGGTTTTAATCACCATTGCCCGTATTAAGTTATTGCACTTTTGTTTGACACAGCAACCGACGAAAACTTCATGCGCTGGTCTCAAATCATATGCTGAATTCATGGTAGGAGTTAGCGCATCTATGTCCCTTATATTTATATTTATGTATACATCGCGATAGCGGTTTAGCACGCAACGTCGATGTCACATCCATGTAAAACAATGCATGTTATTAGATACGTACGCACATGCCGAAGGATACCTCACTGCGATACTTCTTAAGCTGCTTGGGGTTTTACCTCGATGCCTGATGCTCGAAACTGAACAACTTTCTCCATGGGACCAATGTTATTGCGAAAAATTTATCAACTGTCCCATAGAAAACTTCAATGCCTACTCGACCTAAACGTATGGGACGGCTGAATTCGCGATTACGATGTTGGTCCCATGGAGAAAATTGTTCAGTGTGATGGTCTGTACCCCATCCTTAAATTTGGCTGGTCTTAGATAACTAATCCTGTACATCCTGAAAGTAGGCATTAAGAATGCGCTTCTACATTTTTTTTTATTCTGTGGCTGAGCTAAGCCTGGAGCCATAAATAAGATGGTAATTAATTGTCCTCGTTAGTAGACAGGATATTGAAAATAAAATATAATGAATGAAATTAAAATGGGTGACACTCAGGCGTAAAATGAGATGGATAAATTTTTTTTTGGGGAGTTGGATTAGGAGCTTGTTTACGTTAGAGAGAAAATATAATTTACAGAAAATGTAAAATTAAATTGTCTATTTAGAGAGCATGTTTTCCTTACGCCTCGCTTTTTCTCAACTATGTTTGGGGTAAGATTCCAGTCTTGCCGGATCCAGCTGTTTATTTATTTATGCTGTTTTTTTTTTATTATAATTATGTCGTATCCCTGCTGTATGTACACACAGTAGGGATACGACATAATTATAATATGATTGTATCATACATGTAGCTGCCTGTTTAACTTCCACAGCCGAGTTTTTGGGTAACTGGTACTTCTTCCCAGCGAAAGCACTAGGAAGTGGTAAAGGGCGGGCGTTTTGGGGGACTGTCTTTTGTAATTTTGACGTCCGAAAAGTGCTGACTCTCAGCCTAATTTGAATAAATGACTTGATTTTAAACTCAACATCCCTTGGTAAGGCTGTTTGTCAGACTTTCCGGCTTCTGTCTGACTGACAAAGATCTACGAATGACAGCCCGGACGAGGATGTTATCTATAGCCGGGTCCGACGGCTTAACGCTTCCTGAGATACTGAGGGGTCTCGGTAGGAAATAGATAGTCATCCATGCATGAATCGACCGCGGAAAACGTCGCGTCGTTTAACCTTGGTCTATCGACTCGTATAGCTGTGGTTTGCCACGAGCCCTTCAGCCTTTTCTGAACAAAAAAATACAATACAACTTAGTAAATAATAAGCCACTACTAAGAGACAGGCCCTCCTCTCTTCGAGAGGGAGTGGGCTATAGAACTTACACTAATATAATTTTTCTAGTCTGCACGCCACGTTTTCACGACTAAACCAAATCTATTTTGATGAAATTAGGCAAAGAGCTAGCTTGGTACTTAGAAATGGAAAAAGGGTACTTTCCGGACCCGAAATAAAATGTTAGTTGCCTCCGCTAGGAATAGGATAGATAAAAGGGATGTTGAGTCTAAACCACTTTGGTTCGTAGATTATCTATTTAGGGAAAGTTAGAAAATGCGATCCCTTTTTCATGATGAATAATTTTTTATTTTTAACGATTTTTTTTCCCCAATAAACTTTACAGCATGTTTTAAAAGAGGTTTTTGGCTGAATCCACCATTAACCATGAATTTAGCACGTGGGTGGTACTATAGAGAACACATTTTCCCGCTAGTACCACCGGTGGTACAGTTCGGTGGTACTAGTGGGAACGAACGGGTTCTAGAGCCCTTAACCAGGAAACGACACGTCGGCTATTAAAAAAAAAACTGCTGTTTCATAGAAAGTGAAATACCTACGTGGTCAAAATGTCTGAAACAGCTATTTTTTTTTTAATAAACGACGTGAAATTTCAACTCAAGGACATTCAGAATCCATGGTAACTAACAGGTTGCACGTCGATGTCATCCCACCCTGTATAAATATTATAGTCACTTTTCGTGTCTGCCTGTGTCTTCGCGTTCTCTATTCTCTCTCTACGAGCTAACGGATTTTGATATAATATATGGTTTTCATCATCATTTATAGAATTTCTATCGGAAGGTGTATGCGTTAGATCATTAATTAACTTATAATTAATTAATATCAAAGTTACTAAACGTCGTCAAAACCAGAAAAAAGGGGCCGGGTTTCTAGTAAAATTATAATACTTGCCATTCGAATTTACTATGTATTATTAATTAATTAACTACTATGAGAAAAAAAACTTGATCCCAAAATTTTTCAGAGAAGCCTCCTTACAATTTTTTTTTCCTTTATTTTCCATTGCCCACAGCCAAGGCTAAGTTCCAGAATCCATAATGTCCCTATAACAAAGGGATGACCTTCTAAGAAGGGACCGACAATAAGCACAATGGAGTGCAAGGCTCTTTTGAATTTTCCAACTGATTTTTCCGAGGAATGAAACGAATCTATGGTATTTTTTGGTCGCATTCCTACGTCATTGAGGCGTTAGGCTGTGAGCAGACAGACTGGAACCAGGGATGTCTTTAGGCAGTCCATCGCTCCAAGAAAATAATTTTAGCTTAAAAAATCTTTAAAAAATAATTTCGTCTTCAAATTCGTCAAGTCTACGAAGTCTACTAAGGTCTACTAAAAACTAGTTTTCACTATCTGTTAAAACGAAGCCTTTTACGAGTATATGAAACTTCTAATCTCGTCTGCCTAGCCTTTTCCCAACTATGTTGGGGCTGGCTTCCAGTCTAACCGGATGCAGCACATGGTGTGTCTGTCTATCTAACTTCCACAAACCAGTTACAGGGTAATACGATACCCCTTGGACTGGTTGTCGGACTTTCAGGCTTCTGACGACCTGTAAAGATTGTTAAAAATCCAAGAATGACAGCCGGGACCAACGGCTTAACGTACTTTCCGAGGCACGGAGGTCTCGGTGTGTAAAGATGGTCACCTTTCCACGGACTGATCGCGGCAAGTGTTGTTTAACCTGATCGATCGTCGGCTGTTATTACTTAGCCACGAGCCCTTCCATGTAACTCTGAACCGAACCTGAACTGAAGAAATGTTGGTGTTCTCTGCTACAACCCTCTCGGAGAGTACCAGCGTGATGTTGTGTTTGTTATGTAAGGCACTAGAATACCGTGTCAGAGCTACCATGGATCGAACGGCACTGCATATATTCATGAATCAACGCTTATAGTCTTTGAACGCCGGAATAACTTGTGAAGCAGTGTTTGAAAACAGGTTTGAGCTGGAAATTCTGGAAAAACTGTATTTTTTCTAAACACCGTCAAGTCAAAGGATATTATTACCAACGAAACGATGGATGGATTGTGTGAAAGATTATAAGGCAGAATGAGGGTGAATTTTGAGAAGGTGGCTGATTAAGATGTCTGGAAGAAGAAGTCAAGCTGCATTATATATACAGCCTGTAGTGTTCCCACTGCTGGGACATACATAGATCTCCTCTCTGTGTGAGGAAGTGGGCCATAACCCACCAAGCGGGCCCAGTGTGGGTTGGTAGAGGTCACATGTCTTCGAATGTTTGGTTCAAGGACATGCCGGTTTCCTCACGATGTTCTCCTACACCAATTTGAGGGCAGATGAAATAATTTACACAAAGTAAAGCGCCTGCCCGGGTCAATCCTATCATGTTGAGACATCGATACCCGTCACATCTGCGGAGTTTAACTAGATAATTTAAAATAACCCTGTATAATGAAGAGGAGTATTTTCCTAAATGCCTAAAGGGGTTCAGTAGAGGATGAAAGTTTGTATGAAAGTTCTATGTTACAGGTTTGGTTTCCGCACTTAGTCCTTCGAGTGGACCATTATGCGTGGGCCATGGTAGCCGTCGGTGGTTATACCAACCAGCCCACCTCCCTCCAGAAGCTTATTAAGTCTCCTGCCCTATTGAGAACATCTGTGTAAGATCTGGGTGTCCCAAGGGTTTCTGACCTAATCTGCGATGGTTTCATCAGCCTCCATGTAAATCCTGCACAAGGGACTGTCCGTTATGCCTATTATGTGGAAGTGTTTGTTTAGCAAGCAGTGTCCCGTGATGGTCCCCGTCACCAGGCGCAGGCCTTTCCTGTCCACACGTAGTAACCGTCTGGTTAGCTTACCAAACAAAGAATGGCATGGCTTCCTTGGACTGTCTGCAATCCAGTGACGAGGTCCGCCAGCTCTCTGCTTGTGTGTGGGTGTGCTTCTGTAGCCACCTGCGTAGTTGATTGAAGGGGATGGTCACGACAGGCTCCGGTCTACAGACTGACGTGCTGGCCTTCTGGCCAGCTCGTCAGCTGCGTCGTTACCTAGCGAACCTAGCGAAAGTTCGTCATTACTATCGATGGGAAATCTTATTGAGCACACGGATTGTAGTAATAACTCGGAAATTGCATATGTATTTTTCAGAAGCACGCCAGTCTAATCCGCAACCTGCTGCTAAGGGAGCGTGTTCAAAAACTTCAGCAATAGCTAAAATAAAACAATAAACTCGTTTTCAATTAATTCACAGGTACGGTGCGGTGTACTTGCGAATCATAATTTAATTAGTTCAAACATGTTTTTAATTAAATTTCCTCGCGGAACACACTAGTTATGAAATGTTTGCATACCGTTGTACAGTTATTTAGTCAATAAATCAAGTAGTGTATGTACTCATTCAAAGTTCGACCGTGTTATTATAATATGGACGAGCTATTTCCTGTGTTTTTGGTCTTATTTCAAACTTTACCCCTGAACTGCTCAGAGGGGCAGTTCTCGTAATTTTAAGAACGTTCACAGTCTGATTTCAGTCTCAATCTGTCAAAAATACCTCTTCTTTCCCTACATTTTTGACAAACTTTTGTCATTGATTGTCGCTTTTAATTGAACGTTTTTAATTGGCCTTCAGAACTTTTGTGTCATTTTGTGTGTGGCTTGTTCTTTTTAGGGTTCCGTAGTCAACAAGAAACCCTTATAGTTTTGCCATGTCCGTCTGTCTGTCTGTCTGTCCGCGGTTTAGCTCAAAAACTATTGGTACTAGAAAGTTGTAATTTGGCATGAGTATACACGTTAATGACGCCGAAAAAGTGGAAAAATAAAATTTTGAAAAAACTCACAATATATATTTACTCCGCACGTCCCCAATTGCATACATTCAATCAAGGAAATTTCTGATGCATTGCTTCATAAGTTTGAAAAGTTTGTTTGCTCAGCAACGTAACTAACGCAATGAATTTAGTTGAACTTTTAAAATGAAAGGCATTGCCATTGTAAGTGTGTTACACAAGTACCCCGCAGGTCATCGGTCTACCTTATAAGGGGGCTTACCCACGCTGCGTCTTTCAGTATGCGGTCGCCACTCCAGAGATTTTCTCACGACATGCCCCTTATTGTAAACTAGCTGTACCCGCGACTTCGTTCGCGTACATGTCCGAAAACAAATTGGATTTCATGGGTTTTATTTTTTTGCGTGGAACCTTTATTCATTTTCTAAACTAAAAGTAGCCTAAGTTACTCCTTGTAACATCAGCTATCTGCCAGAGATAGGTAAATCACGTCAAAATCAGTTCCAGAGATTAGCCGGAACAAACAGACAGCCAGTAAGACAAAAATTAAAAAAAAAATAAGTACCTATACACTACTTTCATAAGCATTTAGTAACAAGACAGCTTTTTACAAAATGCTTGTAGCGATATCTACAACGCCACATGCGAACAATGCGTCATACTGACGTCAATAAAAAAAAAAAAAAAAAAATCCTGCATCTCGCAAGCAGAGTTTACCGCGCAATTAGCATACATGCAAACTTTCCGATATCAGTCGTTGGGCAGGTGCCCGCCAGACACAACACCCGTCTGGTCGGAGGATCCTCCCTTTTCTATGGAGGATGAGTGAACTTTACACCCTCATACCTCTATATGCTTATGAAAGTGTATTTTGTCATTACAAACAGCGGCCATGACTTACGAGTTGTAGGTCATGACAGGCGCTTTACTTTGTGTAAACTATTTCATCACAACTGCTCTCAAAACGGTGAAGGAAAACATCGTGAGGAAACCGACATGTCCACCAAAAAGTTGAAAACATTTGTGAGATCTGCCAACCCGCACTGGGCCCGAGTGTTGGATTACGGCCCACTCCCTCTCACAGAGAGGAGGCCTGTGTCCCAGCAGTGGGAACCTTTGATGCTGATTATGCTATAAGAGTTAAAGTTTTTGACTAGTGCAGTGTGTAACTGTTAAAATATACAGATGTTAGTATTTTTATATCAGATTATGTTTAACAACCTGACTCCTTGTAGCAGTGGACACCCGCAATGCATGAATATTTGATCCTGAAGACCGACTGTCGACACTAGCATAAGGTCCTTCATCCACTTCAACCAAAGCTAGTACTCGCTTTACAATCCTGTGAGCACTTTTTCACGAAAAAACGTCTTTTGAAGAAAAAGAATTAGAGCGTTGGGTCGATCACTTTCTCAGGGGTTTTGGAGGAGTTCTACCTTTATAAGGGTGGATGTTTTATTTACAAATGGCTACCATTCATGGTTGCGAGAGGTAGGGTGTCGAAG
Source organism: Apamea crenata (assembly GCA_949629185.1). NCBI lineage: Eukaryota > Metazoa > Arthropoda > Insecta > Lepidoptera > Noctuidae > Apamea > Apamea crenata. Next base: position 6,204,992 of record OX451376.1, on the reverse strand, counting down.
ATATGTGCAGGGTTTGGCCACACGTCAACTTTGCATGAAATAAGAGCGCTATGTGGTGTCCGATTTTGGTTTTTTGGAACGAAGTTCATTAACGCGTTTACGGTGGGAGTAAACTGGTAGAAATCGACGACGAAAAAGCGTCATGCGACTTTAAACATAGACTTTTGAGAGATAGTTTTCATGGTTTTCAAGGGTGCTGAACCCAAAATGAAAATCCAAGACGGCGGCTGCGAACATTTTAAAATGGGGCCTCATGGGTGTTTTTCGTGGTTTTTGGGGTGCTAGAGCCGATAATGACGTCAAAATGAAAATCCACGATGGCGAGAACATCATGAGAGTTTCTGAAAATGTATACTAGACGGACCATAGTGCGTGGATCATGGCGGTCGTCCGTGGTTATTCCAACCAGCCCACCTCCTTCCAGAAGTTGATTGGATCTTCTGGTCTGTTGAGAACACCTGTGCAAGATCTGGTTGTCCCGAGGGTTTCTGATCTAATCTGGGTGACGCCTATGCACTCAAAGAGCACATGCGCGATGGTTTCATCAGCTTCCAAGCAAGCCCTGCACAAGGGATTGTCCGTAATGCCGATTGTGTGGAAGTGTTTGTTTAGCGAGCAGAGCCCCGTGATGTTTTCCGTCACCAGGCGCAGACCTTTCCTGTCCAGGCGTAGTAAACGTATGTATGTTTAGCTTGCCATCTAATGATGGCATGACTGCCTGCACCCCAGTGATGAAGTTCACTTGTGTGTGGGTGTGCTTCCGTAGCCTTCTGTGTAGTTGGTTGAAAGGAATGGGCACGATAGGTTCCGGTCCACGGACTGACGTGCTGGATGCCTTTCTGGCCAGCTCGTCAGCTAAGTCGCTACCTAGCGATCAACCGGTCTCTTTTTATTATACAGGGTAACAGGGAAACTCGACGTATTCCTTGAAAGGGGTTATACTAGAGGTCATTAGCAAAAAATTTAGTACAGTCAACTAGGGGTCAAAACTGGATGGTTAAAAAAAAAAAAATTGCTATTAAGGACCTTTTATTTCTGAGATTATGTAAGTTTTGCAAGCAAAAGTTAGTTTCAAATATTTTTATAGTATAATTAAATCTGAATTCAATAATAACTCTCATTGTATAATCGATTTTCATTAGGCAAAGTTATGTACCTACCTACCTAACATAAGAAAGGATACTTATACCCAAAAGTAGCTGAATAATGTCCACAGAACACATATACTCCTAATGTCAACCCGTACACGCAAAGTTGCCACATGATTTAATTGTGTTACATGTTATTAAAACTTTACATAATTTATTATGTATAATAGTTTAAAATTATTTATGGATAAAAACACAATTATTTTCGAATTCCTCTATTTTTTCTCTACGATTTGGTGCACGTGTACCTCGAGGTACATGTTTGGGCAAAGTTGTATGGGCTTTTGCTGACCTCCTTTAGTCCAGTTACAGGGAAACTCGACGTATAAAATGAAAGGCGTTATACTAGAGGTAGAGGTAGTATTAAATAACCGAGGAATACGGAAGGAATCAAGGAATACGTCGAGATTCCCTGTCATCCTTTAAACGAATGCGAGTGTCGCGTAAGGAACTTCGTAACTAACGGGGGTCCCCCGACCGCACACATTTTTGTTATTGGCTGGAGTGCATTTGAAGAACTGGCACGACTGACGATTCTGAAGTAAGACAGGCTACTTTGGAACTCTTGCTGGCGGGCTATTCTTCTTTTGATATAAATACCATATATTTACATCAGGCAGGGACATCGACGCGCAGTCCACCTTGGATTCAGTACATGATTCCGAATCGCTTTGAAATTGAAATTTTTCCTCGGTTATTAAATGCTTTAAATACCCTGTATAGTTTCATAATTATGCATTTAGTAAAAAGCCGTTATTTTGACATTATTTTAATTTATTTGCATATATATAGACTCTAATTTCTTAGCTCTATGTACAAACATTTCTTAGTAAAACACATCTGTCAGATAACACATCTCTATGCGAAGCGCGGTGGACTTCGCTTTGACAGGATATTCTACAAGTGTGTGGCTGTATAAATAAACTTGGAGGTTTGCATTTGAAATATAAAATGTCTTTCAAAGTTAGGGTTGCTTCTCACTTGCTTGGATCGGCACATTAGATTCAGCAATAATTGCTGACAAGAAAGTCGGCCCGAAGCAATTAATATACTTACATAAACGGCTTTCATTCAGGTCGTGCCGATCGGTAAACTCCGTTCAGCATCTTCAAGCGCTGAGTTATACCTCAGGCTTTAAGTACCTTGTACAGCATTTTTTACTTGTGGGTAAAGTTTTAATAAAACAAATAAATGAAATGTTCGGGTCGGTTGAGCGCAATTCTGCCGCCCAACTGCCGAATCATGCCGAGCCGAACAAGTGTGTAGCACGTCTTATAGAGGGGCTAGTGTAGTAAAAGGAGTAGTCTAGTTATTATTTATGACAGTGTTAACAAATTATGTTGTCAGTTTTCCCTAGAAATATCCAATACCTACATTTCATTAAAACACAGCAGCATGTAATTGCGGTAGGGCGTTCCAGTCAGGATAAAACAAACCTGGAAAAAAACCCACACTCACTACGATAGCTAGACACTCACACTATCATAATCGTACAAGCGCGAGCGGCCCGCTCCTGCTTCACACGGTTTTAACGAATTGAGAAAACATTGAGATTTCAAAAAAAAAATGTTATTATAATATTAATAATTTGTTTACATAAATTATCAAACAATTATGTACATTTAAATTTTCACATTGCCAGGTACTAGATTTCGAACCTTTCACCCGGCAGCTAAAAAGCGGTTTTTCAAACCTTCGATCTACGGAAATATTTTCTAAGCAATCGAAAACTCAACCTAACCGACTAACAAAACAGTTGAAAAGCTAGAAACTTCCCCTCAAACCGTACGAGCTCTGAATTCTGTGTAACTTCATGAATTCTTCACAAATGCTTGCTTCAACGGTATGTTTTCAAAGCATATTTTCTATTGTTTGGTGCACAAGGTAGTGTGTGTTTCCGTCAGATGTCTGTTAGTCTGTACTACCTCCGTTAAAACTCTGGCAGTGATTTTAAAATGCAGTAACAAAAAAAAAGTAACGTAAATGTAGTATTTTTTTAACAAATTTTTTGTGCGAATTCTCTGAAATGTAACTTTATAATATGGTGTCTTTTTGTTGATGGGTGACCATTTTCACATACCAAGACCCCTCCGTGCCTCGGAAAGCAAGTTAAGCCGTTGGTTTCGGCTGTCATTCGTGGATCTTTGACAGTCGATACGGGTCGTCAGTAGCCCGAAAGTCTGACAACCAGTCTTGTATCGTATTACCCAGTAACTGGGTTGTGGAGGTCAGATAGGCAGTCGCTTCATATAAAATACTGGTATTCAGCTGCATCCGGATAGACTGGAAGCCAACGCAGATGATGATGATGGTGTCTGTTTGTTGTTGATGGTGTTAATTTGTGTTTCTTTATTTATTAATCAAAATAATAGCATAGTCGGTGACCCCTAAACTACACATTTGCCTGTATCTTGGGACTCAGAGTTGCGACATTTTCAAAGTGTAAAAATCACTGAACAAAACAAAAGTTCCCAGTGGTGGGTAAACGTAGTTTTTCAGTGTAAAAGTAATTGAATGGCTGTGCACAGACCTTAGGGTATAGACAAAGTTACATTCTGTTAGCGATAACGTTGACGCTACGGAACAAAAGTAAAAGTGTGTGGGACTGACATAACTACTTATCGAAAAAAAAAAGTTTTTAAGTAATTATTTGACCATTAACAATGATATATCATTATTATCATTAGCTATAAACTAAAATTCGATCAAAAAAACACATTTTGCAAAAAATAAACCATTAGTTACTATTTTTAACAATTGTTTGAGTTAACTACGGATCAAAAAACCGACCAAAATCCAAAATTAAGACAATTTTTTTTTCTAATAACTAAATTACACTAACTAATTACAATATTACTCCGAAATAATTTACTAATATCGTCTCATCCCCGCTCTGCTAATAAAGTAATAATTCCCTACTTCCGCTACTCTTAATTTTATCAAAACATTATTAGGTACTTTTAAGTATAATTTGCGTAAGTAGGTACATTAATAAAATCAGAGTGTGTAATAATGAACAGGAAGTCAGGAACTTGGGTCGATGTCACTTTCTTATGCAAATTGGATTTTATATTACCTCCCCGTTTACCTAATTTTGATAAATGGGTCAAATTATGTTGAAGGACATGATTGGGATGTAAACTATTACATCCCAATCATGTCCTTCAACATAATTTGACCCATTTACCTATCAAGTTACCTCCCAACAGGCCTGTTGGGAGGTAACTTCCTGAAAACTGAAATCAATAGGGTAGGTAACCACAAAACCGGTTACGTTAGATCAATGTTTTCAGAGATTCCAATGACAGGTGCCATCACTGCTCTCAAAACGGTGAAGGAAAACATCGTGAGGAAACCGGAATGTCCTAGAACCAAAAATTCGAAGACATGTGACATCTGTTCATCTAGTAATCATGTTGATTACGGCCCACTCCCACTCACAGAGAGGAGGCCTGTGTCCCAGCAGTGGGAACATTATAGGCTAATTATGAATGACAGGTTCTGTTACCACAGAAACTGTGCTGTAAGATCATTCTTGAAAGATAAGAAGACTTCGTTGTGCCTGTGTTCATGCAATGCAACAAACATAGTTTTTGAAGTGATAACTTCTTATGGAAGGGTAAACCGCTTCGTAACGTAACGCGTTACGGCGCCAGTCCATCTGGCTTCCCTTTCTCTCACGCATACGGCAGCGGTAGGCAGGCTCTTCCTCTCTCACTCTAACGCACAGTGCTAGTCGTATTTCGGACAGACGCTTCCCCCTCTCTCTACTCAGTGTTTAGTATTCGATAGACAATATACCATAGCCCTACTGCCCCCCGCCGCGTGGACGTTTGAATGGATAGATTAGTTTAAGTTATCACTTCTGTCGGGCGTCCCGAGACGCACACGTTTTTTTGTTTACCCTAAACCTCTTAAAGGCTGACCCAGTTTTGTGTAAGCTCCACCGTATTGCAACAATCCTATAAAAACCTTGGTACATTTTATATGAACGATTGTACACATACACTACAGACTGGCCGCACCGCACTTTTGTGTTTGAAAATGAGTTGTGCTGCAGCCCAATGCGGCTGTAATGTGCACTTTGGTTTAGGGGTCACTTTACCTATAATTATGAACGAGTTTTAGTATGTGAACAAACCTGAAATTGCGAAAAAAATCAGCATGACCGCTGTCCCAAACATTCGTATTCACAAAAATTAACAAAATGTATCAGACACCTGATTGCCAGTTCCCGTAATTAAAAACGTTCAAAATCCAGTCCAAATCTCATCTCAGCGACAATTAATGTCAAAAACCTGTCAAAAATGTAGGGAGATTAAAGGTGTTTTTGACAGATTGAGACTGAGACCAGACTAACGACACGGTTGGCGCAGTGGCTGAGGGATCGACTGCTGCGCTGCGTGTCGCGGGTTCGATTCCCGCACGGAACAAATATTTGTATTGCCTACAAGTAATTGTTCCGGGTCTGGCTGTTTGTGTATGTGAGTTTAAATGTTTGTAAACGCACCCACAATACAAGAGTAATTCCCAGTGTGGGGTAACGTCTTTTAAAAAAAAAAGACTGTGAACGTTCTTAAAATTACGAGAATTGCCCCTCTGGTTGTATAATTTAGTTTAGGTGGATTGGACCCATATTCCAGATCCAGGTTCAACATACTGCAAATAGTTCAACATACATGTTAATATCTTAGCCACCACTTTTCAGGTTGATGACCTAAGTGAGGTCGATGACAAAGCCTTAGGTGTCACAAAATATGTAAGTGTCGCCGCGCACTAGGCAATTTTGCGTCAGCCACTTATTAGGTTGCTTAGCTTGGGACAAAAGGTGCTGTGTGAAATGTCCAGGGATATTTATTTATTTATTATTTATTTACTTATATGTTCTAAAATAGTCTTATCAACTTGTGTCTGTGCTTAAAACCTTGAGTTTATTTTGTTTATACATGGTGGTAGGGGTCGATCGATCGATCGAAGCGCAAACTGAAACCAAGAATTCATCAGAAATAAAGAAAGAAAATACATTTATATGCCGCAAACATGACGCATAAGAAAGAAAATAAACACACAAAAAAAATAACAAGTTGGGGGTAAACATGAGTCACATCCACGCAAAACGGCCATCGCTCAGCATAATGCTAAGACCCTATACGAGATTGAACCCCAGCGCTGGATTTCAGCGGCAGCCGGCGTTGACGTGATGACGTCAACCAGTGCAGCATACAATCACACGTTTAGACATCACTGACATTAGACGTAGAAATTTTGCGTCGGTTATAAAAGAAAAAATCTGCGGTTTCACAAACTAGAGCAAAATCTACGCGGTCAAAATGTATAGAACGGCTATTTTTTTTTAAATAACTGACGAAAAATTTTAGACGTAGGGAGGGGGCTTCAGAATCATTTACTGAATCCATGGTAATAGGATACGTGGCGATATCCCTGCCACCCTGTATGGTAGCTGGCAGAATGCACACAGTGGAGCATAGTTGCTGATTACTTTTTTTTTGATAATAGACGATTTAGACCAAACTGGCGAATGCACATTCTATCCCTACTCTCCCAATTTTTATTGTGTTGACAGGGACAAAGCATTCTTTCGACTTACATAATATGTTTTTTCTTCCATTCGTCTTTATTAATCTTCATCTCGGTAGTCACTCCCTTTCTAGCCATATCATCTTTCACAAGTTTAGTTGTTCCATAATGTCGCAGAATAATTTCGAAATAGCATCGTGTCTCAGCTAGATCACATCGAAGTAAGATATTGTCGAAGTACAGCACGCCGGAGTAGAGTACGTCGAAATTGACTAATGTTGGACTACCATTGTGGTCGAAGAAGCATGTCGTCGAAGTCGCATCGTTTCCTAGTTAAGTCATGTCGAAGAAACGCTTTGTCGGAATATAGTAGTCGGACTCAAGGTATTTCAACTAAAGTATTGTCGAAATAAAATCTTGTCGTATCACGGTTTGTCGAAATTCAGTTGGTAAGTCCATTCTTTCGCTTGTCTATTCATACTAAAATGTCAAAAATATTAAGAAATTCATGCTTTTGCTCTTGTTCTGGTTAGATGTTTTCATTTGGTCTAGACCCACCTATGGGAAATTAATAGAACAGTTGTCCAGAACCACTAGGTACTGTGACCTCTGAGTTTGATTCAGAGAAGACAGTTCTTTTTCTTCTTGGTGTCGCTGGCACGACTGTATTTTAAATCATGTTTTCCCAAAACTTTGTCACTTCCACGGCGTAGTCGGCGGCAGCGCGGAGTAGTCAGTTAAGAAACGCCGACCTCGTCTAGTTTTTTTTTTAATGACATGACGTGTAAAAGTGATTCCGATATCTTATTTACATCTTATTTACAGAATAAACCATTTCATTTCATTTGAGCAGTGCGATTCTGTAACCATCTCACCGTGAAAACTTAGGTGAAGTCAGCGTGGAGTGAGCTGTCATTCCAACTAATGCTAGGGATTGACACTATTGGCAGCTCACTCTAAGCTCACTTCACCTAACTTTTCACGGTGAGATTTTTACAGAATCGATCGGCTGGCCGCGACTGGTGGCCACTTCTAGCTATTCGGTCCAGTCGCCACTCGCAGCCAAGTTTGCGCCAAAGCTAAAATATGAGAGTATACATAGTTATAAGATAGTATAGGGGTGTGTTAGCATTTTAATATAAAAAATGATTAATGTGCAAATTTCTCGACGGTCGCGAACCAAATTGGTTTTAATGAGATTTTTTATGTTATTCTCAAAAAATGATATTGCTTTATTAGTCCGTTATGATAATGTTTGGACGTCCGGAGAATGAAATTTGGAGGGATATTATGTACCTAGTGATTTTGTTTGTCTAATTTTAATATAGTAGAAAGTTTTGATTTTGGATGAAGTTATTAAGTTTTATGAGTTTATTACTTGAAAATATTGTTCTTTGGTAAGTAAGTCTTCTATTCTGTGTTATTGTTTAATCATTTAAAATGCCGAATTAATGACTATGGGCTGATTTTTCCAACGTCAGATAACTTTTATTCGAGGAATAAAATTGACGTTTGACAGATTTTGAATGGAAGAACTGTCAAAAATTCAAAATCATTCCTCTGATAAAGTGACGGCACGGTTGGCGCAGTGGTTAAGCGATTGACTGCTGCGCTGCGTGTCGCGGGTTCGATTCCCGCACGGAACTAATAATTGTATGACCTACATGTATTTGTTCCGAGTCTGGGTATTTTTCTATCTATAATATGTATGTATCTGCGTCTGCATTCCCGAGTTCATACAACCCTAATCTCTTCAGGGCGAGAGTGAATAGGCTTCTTCTGGGCAAGCTCGTTCCACCGTAGATCTCATCCCTGCCTCTGGGCTGGATTGAGGTCAAGAGTGAGCCCATTGTCAATAAAAAAAAAAAAAAAAAAAAAAAAAAAAAAAAAAAAAAAAAAAATAATTGTATATAAGTAGTTTAGCCATCTTGTTACCATAACACAAGCATTAGGTTGCTTAGCTTGGGACAAATGGTGCTGTGTGAAATGTCCAGGGATAAAAAAAAAAAAAAAAAAAAAAAAAAAAAAGTTATTTGGCGTTGGAATAATCAGCCCTATGTGATTTGCTAGACGTGTACTGACTTTTACTTCTATTTGACATTGTCTGGACTTCAAAAGAGACTGTGACATCTGAGTTTGTTTCTTCTCAGAGTAGTCAGACAGGAAACGCCGTCCTCATCTAGTTTTACAAATGTGATTGACGTGTAAAAGTGCTTGTACACACCTGCTAACAGAAATAAAATCACATAGCATTTATCACTCAAAAGTATAGGTACTTCTATTTTTCGTCAGTCAGTACACATCTAAAGTAAATAATCAGATTCAGATTTCAAATTATTATGTTGCGGTGGGATTTTTAAATTTGAGTTGATACTTTATGACAAATACATAATTACATAGTTAGTAGGCACCCTATTTTTTAAATATCCAAAAAAAAAACATAATAAAAACCTTTATTTTGTGGTACCAAATAGTGATTCTAGGTTCAGCAAAATCAGCCTATAATGTTCCCTCTGCTGAGACACAGGCCTCCTCTCTGTGAGAAGAAGTGGGCCATGGGATGTCACATGTCTACGAATTTTCGGTTCTAGGACATGTCGGTTTCCTCACGATGTTTTCCTTCACCATTTTTGAGAGCAGTGTTGATGAAATAATTTACACAAAGTAAAGCGCCTGCCTGTGTTCAAATCTGTGAAACACAACTCGTTAGTCCCAGCCATTATTTGTTTTATGATTTGTTTGTTGTTTTAAAAAACGTTGCCCCACACTAGGAACCACCACCACCACCACCACCGTTACCACTGGACCACCACTAACTTCGCCACCACGCTTTCTAGGTACACCTCTGATTAACCCTTCGAGCAATAAAGGTGGAAGTCTGTATCCCTCGAAGGTATAATCAGAAGATAACTCTTTTGATTACACCTTCGAGGAATACAGACTTATGTAGAATTTATATAGAACTTATATAGAAGACTTATGTAGAAAAAGAAATAGCTGTCGATGGTTACCTCGACAGCTACCCATTTCTATTTCCGTACGTACCCTAAAGTTATCTCCCATACATTTATCAATTCTAAAACATGGTTTAATTAATTTGCCCATCAAACACCAAGAAGTTGGAAAAAGAGTATCTAAATATAGAAGCTAAACGTACGGCTATTTGAAACACAAAGTTATTGGGTACTTACATAAAATCAACAATCATCGCTCGTATAATTTTGGAAATAACACCGGTTGCCACCGGGTTGCCCTGGAAATGGACGCTCCACTCTTCTAATGTCCAACCTTTTCTCATAGGTGCTAAGTTATAACCGGCAGCGGATGAACTTATCATTTTTTCACAATGTGTCTATTATCAATCTTCTATCTACTTTTCTCATTAGAGTAGTTGCGACACAGGTTGCGTCGCACACCAGAGGTCTACCCCTCTTACAAGGCAACAACGTCATCATGCCGTGTGGTCTCTTCCCATCGCCATGTACCAAGCCGTTTGGTTCTAATACCGCTGGCATGCCGGCGATGAATAATATCGTCGATGCTGGCGTTCCGTGATATGTGACTTGCGCTCCTGCAGCAGGACAGGCCATGGTTCCAGAGATTGCCGTCAGTCTCACCGCAGTGACACCGATGCGGAGCAACACAAGAAACGATGAGTCATCCATCATAGTACCTATGGTGGACGGGAGTGCCTAAAGCCAGAAGCCAGATTCTCAAACAGCCAGCAGACGCTCAACAGTATTACGTGCGTGTACTTTTAAAAAAATTATTACGTCTACCAAAAACGATACACCCAAGTATGTACTAAGAGTATTAGCAAGTGTACAACATTGATTTTTTTTAAGTTAATTTTCTTTCTCTGAAAACAACAAAATAGCAGTCATGAAGAGCGAGATTGAAAACCTTGCGCTCTCGCTCTTCTTTTCACCACGGCATGATCTGGAGCTGAAGCCGGTGCCGATATATACTTTCACAGTACACTTAGCAGTATAAGAACATTTTCGATAGTTACCATGTTCCCCAGAGATACTCTGTTCATTCATTTCTATGTACATTTTCTTCTTCCCTAGATAATGATTAGTTCATGGGCTACACTTTTAGCTAAGCTTTAGCTGTGTCGCCACAGTTGCTTGTCACTTTTCCCTTGTACCATCGACTAGGCAATCCAGCAAGTCATGTGACGCGACCCTTGCGGTGACTTTTACTCAGAACCACTCCACATTAGGACAACGACTGACAGTGCTGATGGTGGCCCGGTGTCCTAGGTATAAGCGAACCAATGCGGTGAGAATGAAATAGTGTTTCAAGACACTATGTTTCACTGCTAAGGCAAATTATAGCGTTGCATCTCGACTCTGAGTAATACTTTAAGAGCTGATCCAACCTTCGTATGTAAGAGCCATCATGACAAGATTTTGATGAAACTTTTGCGTGAAAGAGTAACAAACATCCATCCAACCTCACAAACTTTCGCGCTTATAATATTATTAGTAGGAATTAACGTTGTATAACCGCCTGTATTCCTGGGGTATAGACAGATTAGGGCCATTTCATTTCATTTTAAAAAACATTTCTTATATTTTTGAGCAAAACTGCAATGCAGTGACACCGGTTTCTACATATAATAATGATTCCTTTATCCATAATTGTTATTGCAATGGTGAAATCGAAACATAAATATAATGTTAATGGTATACAGTTTTCATAATTATTTCGAAAACGAATTTTTAATAAAAAAAAAAAAAAAATGAAGATAAAACTAAAATATCAAATGTCACTGCAAGAGATAAGTCCACAAATAAATATATCTTTCAAAAACTTGAAGAATGAAACTTCATTAATAATCGTCTCTTTTCAGAGCGTTACTTTTATTTTTTTAATATGCTGCAAACGACCCGTGACATCAAAGGCACGACCATGCAAGATACTTCCATTTTCAATATGGCTCAGTCACTGTACCACTTAAAGTAATTGGAAAATTCTTCACACCTCTGTCTGTCTTCGCTTATTTATTTTGTAACTAGATTTTTCGTACATAAAGAACGATACGTGTGGACAATGTACTTCGTCTAGGCATAGACGTGCGGTGTATGTGTCATGGATGACACGCGGACATGGCGCGGATGATACGCGAAACTATTGTGGAGGTTTTGTGTATTTTGTTCGTGATAAAAAAATGAAAAAGTGTTTATTCACAGAAATAATGTTTTGTTAAGTTCACTTCACCGAAGTTTTCACAGTGAGATTTTTACAGAATCGCTTGGCAGGTGATTCGCCCAACGGGGGTCGTGCGGTCCATGGCCCTTTATGGGGCACCGGTATAGGCGCGTTCCCTGAGGCGGCGACCAGCTCGCCGGTTGAACGCGTCCCAAAGGGTCCTGGCTGTCCGGCTGGCCCGAGGATACCGCACGGTCTCCGCTGAGGCGGCGAGCCTCCTTGCCGGATTGCCGCCGGGATCTGGAGGCCAAAGTCCTCGCCCACATATGGGAGCACATATGGGGTAAAGCATTTTATGATTACCCCTACATAAAAACTTCCAAACAAAATTTTCCTCTTTATAATATTAGTAGAGACAAATCTTTATAAAAATAAATTTAGTTGATCATTTTTTTTCTCTAGTGAAAAAATATTTTTGCATTTGATAGCACCATTCTTGAGGAAGGCTATATAACATCACGCTAGAACCCTAAGGAGATAAGCAAAAATAAAAAAAGTCAGAAAGAACTGGCAAGCGACGCGATGCGACGCGGTTGTTGGAAAAACAACAAATTTCACGTAGACGATGTTGAGGTCAGAAGCTTTTTATTTACAAGTAAGGCTGATGTAAGTTCCATATGGTGCTTATTAGGGGTACTCCAGTACCCCTGGATACTATTACTTCAATGTTTTTACTGATACGGTTCTAGGGTAAAATTCCTACCTGTACATCGTCTATTGATAGAACTATTTATAATATGCATTTTATGACTCCAAGCAATAAACTTTTAATAAAAGTTATAACCCGAGTTTATAGTTTAATCTTAGTTTATAGACTAATATTTTAAGGGGGACATATCAAAATAAAATACTACGGAAGTTTTTATTGAAAGCAGTTTCTTATGCAATTACTGAGGTCGAATTATCTGAAAGAACCTCAGCTGGCAATGAAGATTTAAATAGCTGGAAATGCTCTTTTTAATGGGCATGAACTACTAGTATTTCACAACGATTTGAGGACGTATTGAAACGATATTATTTATTACGATTACGGCAGCCTGAGTAGACATTGTGAATAGAGATTTGATGTGGTTTTCCACTTACTTACTAAATGTAATGAGTTTTAAATAAGTAAGCTTATTTTTAACAGTTCTCCAACATTTGTTTCTCCGATGAACAGTTCACCGGCAAAACGATTCACTTATCATCGTTTCACCAATACAACATTTCAACGACGAACGAGTTGCCGACAGAACGAGTCACCAATACAACATTTCAACGACGAACGATTCGCCGACAGAAAGATTCACTTTTCAGTGTTCCGCCGATAGAACGTTTCAACGGCGAATGATTCGCCGACAGAACGATTCACTTTTTATCGTTTCACCAATACAACATTTCAACGACGAACGAATCGTCGATAGAACGATTCACTTTTGAGAATATCATCGATATACATAATCTTTCAATGGCGAACGAGTCGCGTTCGCGCGTGGATATCGGAATGTATTCCACGGGAGCATGTTACCGGGACAAAAAGTAGCCTGTGTCCTGCTCCAGGATGCCATCTGTCTCCATGCCAAATTTTATCGAAATTCGTTCAGTAGTTTAGTTGTGATAATGTAACATACATCCAGAGTTACTTTGGAATCAATACAAATCAATACAATTGAAGTTTCTGTTTGTAATGTCAAAATAATAAATTTTTACTACATGCATATAAAAGTATATACGCTAGTTTTAGCAAAAACTTTTATTTTTTTAATTTTCTGTCTATAGATCTCGGCTTGAACGTTTAAAGAATGATCACTCATCCACGCACTAACCGCAGCAACAACAACTAAACTTCACAGATTGAAGAGCCCACGTGTGTTTTTGCTTTCAAGGAAAACAATACCAAAACCACTACTTATCCTTGTTCTACAAAAGAAAAACTTCGTAATATAACAAACATAGAGCACGGAAAGCCGCCTCGGTATCTAGAGATGGCATAATCAGCCTACAACGTTCCCACTGCTGGGACACAGGAGGAGGCCTGTATCCAGGTGTAGGCCTGTGTCCGTCTATCTGTTTGTTCCGGCTAATCTCCGAAACAGCTGGACCGATTTGAATGGGACTTTCACTGGCAGATAGCTGATGTTCTGGAGTAACATTTAGGTTTCTTTTTGTCCCAGTTCCCAAGGGATAATTTCTGACATCCACGCAGGCAAAACCGCGGGCAGAGTCTATTTTATAATACAAGTAAGTAAAGCATGTATACATTTTCTAACATTTACAAAACAAGCAGGAAATTACCAAACTAAACACTGGCGCCGATTCCCTTGTTCACAAACTAAACTAAAATTAAGTGCAGTGCAGAAAAAGACAGAAGATAAATATTAGTGTAGTCCTGTCAAATTAAGATAGTCCATAGACAAATTTTGACGTGATTAAAAAATTGGCTACTAAAAATACGTCAATTTACGTCAGGCGCGGACTAATTTGACAGGACTACACTAATATTTATCTTCTGTCCTTTTCTTAATGAAATAGAAAGAAAAAGATGCACTGAACCGAAATTTTGTGAACAAGGTAATCTAGGCAATGGCGCCGATTGCCTTGCTTGATTTTAGCGAAGACGGGCATAATTACTTTTAACGTCATTATATTTTATCATGTCTTTAATAAATCTTTCAGTAAATTGTAGTGCCTAATCTACTAGATTTATAATTTTTGTATACCAAAAGACTTCGTAATGAAATGGCTAATAAAGTGCTTAAGGCCTTGATAATGTTTAAATATTATTTATTGGAGTAATATTTTGCTAAGGACATTTTATTTTGGAAGTTTATAATTTTCGTTGAAGCCTGCCTAAATTAATGTTTGATATTTGTCAATATAAAACGAAAACAATTTGCTATTTATTTTTATTGAAAATACAAGGAAGGAAAAAAAGAAAGAAAAATAGTAAGAAGACAGTGAGACCTGGCTGCACCACTTCTTTGTTTTGACAAAGTCTTTTGACTTTGCTAATTTTTACAATATCGAGGCTGGAGGAGCATGTTTGAATGATGATATGGTTAGAAAGGGGGTGACTACCGAGATGACGACTAATAGAGAAGTATGGAAGAAAAAGACATGTTTGTGCAGACCACAAATAAATTTGGATAGGTGCAGGATGATCGAGGGTGGACGCCTCGTGGCTAAGTAATATCAGCCACACTGGTCGATCGATTAGGTTAAGCTACGCTCGCTGCGGTCAGTCCGGAGATGTGTGACCATCTTTACATTACGAGACAGGACAGCACGTTAAGCCGTTGGTGCCGGCTGCCATTCTAAGATCTTTCACAGTTGTTACAGGTCGCTAGAAGCCCGAAAGTTTGACAACCACTCTTTCCAAGGGGTATCCTGTTACCCAGTAATTGGGTTGTGGAGGTCAGATAGGCAGTCGCCATGTAAAATACTGGTATTCAGCTGCATCCGGTTAGACTGGAAGCCGACCCAACATAGTTTGGAAAAAGCTAGGCAGATTGATGGAATTTTGAACCACATTGTTAAATAATTATCATTTTTAATAGAGATAGAAGTATGGAAAAATATACATGGTGTGCCAACCCCAAAATAAATTGGGATAAGAACAAGAGCATAATGATGATACCCATATGATACATAATCAGCCTAAAATGTTCCCACTGCTGGGACACAGGTCTCCTCTCGATGAGAGGGAGTAGACCATAATCCACCACGCGAGCCCAGTGCGGGTTAGTAGATGTCACTTGTCTTCGAATTTTTGGTTCTAGGACATGCCTGTTTCCAAATTCAAATTCATTTATTGGTGTGATTTTTGGTACATTTTACACGAGATCTAAATAATAAATAACCAGTTCCTCACGAGGGTTTCCTTCACCGTTTTGAGAACAGTGGTGATGAAATAATTTACACAAAGTAAAGCGCCTGTGTTGGTCCGAACCTACGACCAGCGCTCGTACCATTACGCTATGATCCCACTGCTGGGACACAGGCCTCCTCTCAGTGAGAGGGAGTGGGATTGGTATGTCCACCACGCGGGCCCAGTGCGGGTTATACTAACCCGATCTCTAAATTGTCGTTAATGGCTAATGGAAGATACCAATTTCTTACAGACATTAAATAACTCAATATATCCCGTATTTCCTTACAAATATAAAAATGAAACCTTTTATCATTCCTTAGCTTAATTTTTTCTCCAATAAAGATTACACGGGCGGGCAATTTTATCGTTTCTACCATCGGTCCTCTCAAGGGTAGCGAGATTAACAGATTTTAATCTTAATATTGCTCTTAGGCGACAATTTTAATAACAAAGTTGAAAGAACTCGTATAACGCTAGGTCCTAAAAGATTTTGATAACAGGTAATTTTTTACTGAGGATTTTTTATTTGATAATGTGACGGTACCTAATAAGTTAAGCGGTGAATATTATTAACAAAATGTGGTGATGGCCCAGTGATTAAGGCCTCGCCTCTCTGTACAAGATGTGGCTTCAAATCCGGGCCAGAACCAATGTGACTTTTTCAATTCATATTAAAAGATTAGATAGGTCAATGTACATCGGTGAAGGAAATCATCGTGATAAAACCTGGGCCTGCATGGAAGTGGAGGAAACTTAAGATGAATGAACTTTCAGATGTTACACAGAAGTTCTCAACGGCCCAGGAGACTTAATCAACTTCTGGAGGGAGGTGGGCTGGTTGGAATAACGCCCACGCACAATTATCCACTTGAAGGACGGAGTGCGGAAACAAAACCTATAACATAGAACATAAGTACTCTGGAGGGTTTTCGACCGGTCTTTTAGAGATGGAGGTAACGATGCCCCCTTCCATGAGCAGGTGGTGGTCTTACACTCCACAAAGCACGTGAGAATTTTGAAGGTTTCCCCTCGAAACCAAAAGAAAGATACTGTCTAGACTTACTACTACTTAAGAAACAAAACGTCCTATAATATTTTATTATGATTGAGGTTGAATAAGTAATATTGTACCTAATTAGCATTTTAATTAGCAGTCATTAAGTACTCAAGCGTAAGACGAAGGTAGGGAGAATAAAATTGTTCAAAGATTTGATTTCCATTTAGAGGTGCTTTGGAAGAATAATTGCGGTTCCATTTTTAATAATGTCCACGATTCTGATAATGTTGGACCAATATTGGTTAATTCTGAAAATGGAAGAAAGAAAATAATTAAGTATATTCTGCACAAATATGATGCACATCACAAAAACAATAGACAAAATACGCATAAAGGAGCCAAAAGCCTCGTATTCAAAACCGTAAAAGTTTGATCATGTTGTCTATTGCCTGATGACAGGGCAAGTCACCATTTATTTAATAAAAACATGCATGTGTACACAATACAAAACACTACTCCAAATCCTATCAAAATTTTTAGATGCCATTGACTTAAAAATGTAGTTCGGTGTGTAATAACCATTACAATTATTGTATATCTGTGTCATTTTATAGTACAGTCACGGTAATTTATTTATTTATAAAAAAAAATACTTACTAACAAAACTTATAAATTGTGTTTTCAGCACATTAACAAATAAAAACTGCCACAAAGTGCAACGCTTGACGACTCATCTTGCTGTGTTGCTGTCACTACATGACGTTGGCAGAATAGTCGAGATCAGCTCAGTTGCCAAAAAGGAAAAAAAAATAACACTAGATAGGCCAGAAAACAAAATAAACAAACATGAAGTTATTAGATAAGGAGTCATGTACTCGTCTATCCTATTACTAAAATGAAGTGAACTGAAACTTATAACAAAGTTTTGTGTAAACAAACGAAAGTCGCTCAACTATCCCTAGTGTTATACAAGTAGGAGCAATTAATACACGGTACATTATATGTACAAATTGACGGTGGAACGGCTAAGTAACTGAGATTAGGGAGTTGTCGTAAGTTTGGATGCGGGTTGTTTACGGAGGAGTTAGCTGATGGAGTGTTAATACTGACATGAATGAACAGATAATATATATTATAATTATGCTCTTTGAAAAGGTTTCGTTGCCTTTTGTGTGAGACACTTGAACTCTTAGAGTAATTGTTTTTTGTTGTTGTTTTAAAAAATACTGTTTCTTTTTATTGTTTTTATTATATTAGCGTAACTGTCATGTGTGTGTTGTATTTATTAATTGTAATCTGTGAACAGCGCTGTGGGTTACATTATTATATAAGTAATTTATGTTTTTCTGTTTATGATATTGCATAATGTAGCTGTTTGTTGTTCCTATTTCATAAAATAAAATGAATTGGCTCAATCGGGACACTATAATAAAAGAAGTAGTGGACTGTATTAAAATAGGTGTAATAATTTACATAATCAACTTTTATATAAAATAAAATAATGAAATTCCCGTAGTGGAGCGCCTTTGTGAGATGAGGGGGCGTACCGGGTTCGGCGTTGGGGTACGACGCCTCTCGCCTTCCCCTCGGTCAATCACGCGCATTGTGATGCGCCGAAAAACACATACACTGTTCGTAATTAAACTTAATCAACTTTGACGGTATTCCAAGACAGACTAATTACTTTAAATTTAATTCAAACATTCAATTGAATGTCTCAAAGTTGCCTCAAAGAAAGACTTACTTTTCTACAGTACAAGGGATTCGAGGGCATCATTTATCTAGTCGATGTCCCTTATCTAGATGAGTCCAAGTATATTTACATCCTTGGAGTTAGGGAGCCAGTTTTACATGGTTAACGTAACTAGCCATGTCATAACATACTATGTGGTATCGCCGTTTTATTACTGGGTGTCAAAACATATTCTAGGTAAGTCTCTCTTCATGAAGTGTCGATAGCAATCTAAATGAACTTGGCCCAGAATTCGGCCATTTGTCTGGCGTCATCAACACCGTCCATCAGTTCCTGTAACGTGCAGCTGACAGGATACGCATGACATGATATTAAGTGTCCAATCGTTTGTGGAACAGCACCAACCTGGGTCCAGAGTCTATTTCAAGACTTGGTAAGTTATACCCACATTGTCAGGATGGCAAATAAAGAATCGCATTGTTCGTCTTATTATTCCATTTCCTAACTCTTCCGTGTCGCGTCTCTTGTCCCACAATTTGTCCTTTACCCACAGACTTCGCGATGTAAATATATTGTCGCTAGTTTCGGGCACAATTTGCCTAAATTTGCGACGCGGATAGATTAAACGGTCGTTAATAAAATTGTTGTGGAATTTAGGTTTAATTATCTGTAGATTTTAGCCGTTTCCGCGTGTAAGTTGTGGGGAAGTAATTTGTTTGTTTATCTTGCGTCTGTTGTTAAGGGTTTTCTTATTTGTCGAATGTAAAGTCGACCTTGTATTAAGATTGCTTTACCGTTCAATTTCGTTTGCACGACCAAGTTAAAGTGATATTCTATCAGCGACAAAAAAAGATGATGATGATGATGGAAAAGTCGAAAAATAATTCACATAAGCTACCGAACAGGTTTTATCAGACCTGTGGAAAGTTGTTGTAGAAATACGAAAGGTCTTGAAAGCTATTGCCACTTTTCTAGGCTCGAATGTGTATTTATCTGTGTAAAAGTTACCAACAAAGTTTCAACCTTAGTCATCATCTGCCTAGCCTTTTTCCAACTATGTTGGGGTTGGGATATTTTAGATGGAGCGACTGCCTATCCGACCTCCACAACCCACTTAATAAGTTACCCGATACCCCTTGGTAAGACTGGTTGTCAGACTTTCGGGCTTCTGACGACCCGAAACGAATGTGAAATATTTGCGAATGACAACGGCTTAACATGCTTTCCGAGGCACGAAGGGGTCTTGGTACGTAAAGATGGTCACCCATCCACGGACCAACCGCGTCAAGCGTAGCTTAACCTGATCTATCGAATCGTGCAGCTGTTATTTCTTAGCTACCAGTTTCAACTTAGTGAAGATTACATTTTCTGGAAATTGTTGATAAGAAATGTGGTAGAGCAATAACGAGGTCGATTACTAACAGCTTGTAGCGTCGGCTTATTAGTCGATTCGCACGAATTTACTCGCCCGAAACGGGTGAATCGTCACTTTTTAATATGATTTAATCATATTAATTACTAGCAGCGCCCCGCGGTTTCGACCCCGTGGGAATATCGTGATAAAAAGTA
This sequence comes from Apamea crenata, assembly GCA_949629185.1. Taxonomy (NCBI): domain Eukaryota; kingdom Metazoa; phylum Arthropoda; class Insecta; order Lepidoptera; family Noctuidae; genus Apamea; species Apamea crenata. The sequence continues at coordinate 6,184,980 of OX451376.1, read as the reverse complement.
TCCTATAATTATGTTAATCTTGGTTATAAACCATCGGTGTGCCAAACATCCAAATCCGTTCAGTAGGTTTTGCGTGAAAGAGTAACAAACATCCATCCATCCATCCATCCTTTCACGTTTATAATATTATTATAGTAGGATAGTAGGATTTTCTCTAGGTATAGGCGACTCGCACGAATTGGCACATTTTGAATTTTATGCAATAAAGTATTTCAATATGTGTGAATTCGTGCGAGTCGACTAATAAGCCGTATGTTCAGAATCTAATTCATCACGTCCATCTGCCCAGCTTTTTCCCAACTATGTTGAAGTCGGCTTCCAGTCTAACCGGATGCAACTAAATACTAGTATTTTACATGGAGCGACTGCCTATCTGAACATGACATTTACTAGGCAACACGATACCCCTTAGTACTCGTAAGACTGGTTGTCAGACTTTCAGTCTTCTGACTACCCGTAACATTTGTTTGGTACCGGTTCAATACCGATACTGATTAGAAATACCAATGTATAGATACCACGTCTGGAACCAGTACTAATAGTACCAACATATACTACTCTGGTACTGGTATCACACCAAGGTCAATGGTACCGGTTCCCAAAAATACCGGTATTTCAAGCGCTAATCTTCACACGTAGGTAGCCCTAAAACCATACGCTAATAACCTAACCTGATAACCTAATCGCTGTCATCATTTAACCCTCAAAAGGTCAAGTTAACCTGACCACTTCCCACTCACCATCGCAAATAACCATACTCCGCGATATAAAAACAAATGATGTTCAATAAAGGTCATTTTGTTGAACATTTTATTAGTCCTAACGGTAGGATATGTCACATAAATTCTTCTTTGGTTACCGCAGTGCGGAAGTTTGTACTTGTCTTCGCTGTTCTGTAAGAATTAAAAGTGGTTTGAAGTAACTGTTTGTTAAAACCACATTTTAGTTAGCGCTGGTAGTTTGTTTAAGTGACTGCGAAAAGGTTTTGAGTTATATTGTATTTTTTTCTAATGTTATCGCTTGTATCGTGTATTTTATACCCGATTTGCATGATTTTTTTTTTTATTTTTTTTTTATGTTATATCTGAGGGACCACTTGTAAAAAATGTAGGGACATTTTTTACAAGTTTTTGACATATATGTTTGTCGCCGAGACGAGACTGTGACTAGATTTTGAACGTTTTAAATTACGAGAATTGGCCTTCAGGTATCGTGTCTTATTCGTTCCGTTTTTTTCAATACTTTACGAAAAACTTCGGAAATAAAGAATCCTTCTCTGGAATGAAGAACAGCAAACGAATCACAATCGGTGCAATTGCCATGTACCTATTGTCTCTCTTCTGCTTAGGCTTAAAATACAGGGAGTAAAGTCGTCAGCAGAAATTGTATTGAAGAAAAATGTAGACTTTACAAACTGTTTCTGTTTTTATTGTTTGAGAGTATGTCATGCTCACTCTAATGTCTCGCTGATGGTGGCGCGTGTGTTGGATCATCTAACTCCTTTCAAAATAGTTGAGCTGAATGGTGCTAATCTATGCGTCATGTTCGTGAACGGGCGCCGTCAGTAGGGACTGGTCAACTCTTTGCTGCCATGGCTTATTTTTGATTTAATTTTATATTAGAATTGCTTTTTTTTAAATCTGTTCATTACGGACGCTTTTAATGTTCTGCATCGTTCTCACATGCATAATTTCTAACATGAATGATGTAACCAATACTTTGTAACCATATTATTCTGATTTAAAAGAGTGTCCATGGAGTTTCTTGCCCGTTCTTCTCCATAGGTACCTACTACGCTTTAGCTAGAATGGGCAATTAGCTTCATTTTTCTGACTGATCGACTCCTTGCCAATTCAAATACCTGTAATTGGTTTAATTGAAATAAATACTTTGAGTTTGAGTTTCACACATCAGTTTTATGTCATTTTATGTTCATTTCGTAGATGTGACGGCTTGAAAATAGACATGTGATCGCTATCTATTGTTTTTGGTAGCACAAATGCTAAAAAGCAACCGAGCAGTGGTGGCCCAGTGCTAACGGCCGAGACTTATGAGTTTTAGATTAGTAGGTTCGAAACTAGAGAGGCGCTTTACTTTGTGTAAATTATTTCAACATCACTGCTTTCTAAACGGTGAAGGAAAACATCATGTGCAAAATCGTGTCTTAGAACTAAAAATTCGAAGACATGTGACATCTACCAACCCGCACTGGGCACTCCTCACCGAGAGGAGGCTTGTGTCCCAGCAGTGGGAATATAATAGGCGGATTACTGCCTTTTAACTCACCTTCACTATCGATATTTTATAACAAAGACCTAAATTCCCAAATCAATTTTTCGCCTCCATTGTCACGACAAGCTTTAATTTTCCAGTACACCACTAGCATAGTCCATTTCACCCTCAAATGACTCCATAGTACAGTAGCTTTATCATGAGTTTGCACAGTGTACTCTGTGCAAAACTCGCTAGCATCTCCGTAAATAATATATACTCGTATGAAATACTGTACAGCGCCCCTAGCGCCCAAAGAAAGAATTAAAATATTACACTAAACTATAAATGTCGATTGGTAAGAAACCTAACGTAATAATCTATTCGATAGTCACTAATGTTACTCGATGACACAAGAGTGAAATATGTATAAGGAATAAAAATTCAATAACCACTAACCGCCACCAACCTTTCTATTGAGTCGGATTATTGACTGTCATAACATTTTTAGCATAAGGGTTGGCACTACATTTTGAGCATATATGCATGCCCTCTTCTTATTCCTGAGAAAGAAAGAAACAAAACTTATCTCTGCAAACTTAAATAGACGACACTCGACACGTTCTATCGAGTTTACCTTAGCGCCTTTGTAAGACTCCGTAAAACTCAAGCGTTATCGTAATCTATCCGATCCACGTTAATACACTAGCGAGTTTCACGCTAGCAAGTAAGTTTTCGATAACAACTCATGGTATATAGACGTATTGATGTTTGATTAATTTAACCCCCGACTGGGAGGAATTAATAAAATTTCAGAGCCTTTGTTGAAGTTGACAACCCCAAAGGGTTGCTTTTATTATCTGGACCGAAGTCAGAAGAAGTTACACTCACTATTGTTGCCTTTATTAGTGTAGAAATGTATGAGATACGTATATTAAAAATACATTGTGGTTCCTTTGTTTTTGAAGAGGCGGTGTTGTTACTTTTTAACGGACTTCTAAAAAGAAAGAGGTAAAACCTCTTTCTTTTTAAATGTTCGTTTGTATGTATTTTTTATGTATGTTTATCGATATTTTCATCATAGGCCAGTTATATCGAACATTAAAAAACTAACGGCTAGTTCTGATTTTTTTATATGTTGTTAGGACCACTACCAGTAGCGTTTATACAAGTTTGTAGCTTCGAAACACCTGTGCTAATTTTGCAGCACTCGAAAAAGCGTGAAATTTTTGCACGTTTTTTTGGTATTCTTAATTCAACGTCTTTCGAAGCTTTACACTTAGATATACGCTACTGATGGTAGTGGTCCTAACAACATATTAAAAAATCAGAACTAGCCGTTACTTTGCGATTTTACCGATTTCTAGAGTGTTAGATGTGACTGGCCTATCAATTGTGGAGCGGTTTTGAAAAAGCTTGCGGTGGTCTCATACACATTTTATTTACTGGGCTTGGGCAGTTTTTGAGTTAGCTTTAATAATACGTATTTATTCCACTTGTTGTATGTTGATGGTGTTATAAATCTTCCTCACACACTGTTGTTAACATAACAAGTAGAGGAATCGCCTTTTTGGCCTCGCACAGGCTTTTTTGTTTTGGTTGTTTTTAATGTAACTTTGTTAGTTTTAAATGCTCCTTTTTTACTACTTGTATTTCCTGTGTATGTCCCAAATAATTTTAATAATTTTCTTTCTTTAATTGGTGTGTTTAAGTGAAAAAAAAAACTTTTTTCCTAAACAAATTCTCGCTTAGAAGCCATGCTTGCAATTAGTTGCAAATCCGTTCTTAAACAAATCTAATAACTTGGGAGTAAAGCTACCTAAATTCCAATCTGCAAAAGAGGATTTCGTTGCCAAAGCCAGATATTAATACTGGCCATCTGAAATAATCCATAAAGAAACCAACAACAAAAAAAAAGTACTGGTTGGAACTGATATTGTTGAAAGGTTAAACTTTTGGCTGGGGCGTTGTATTGTAGATACAACTTTTTAATTGCTGTTATTGCAACATTTTGTTCGAAAAAATATTCATTGTATTTGTGGTGTAACTTTTAAATTTATTTGCGATACTACTTTGGCGGTCGGTTCTGGAAATTGGTAAAAGATCGTCTTTTGTTTTGACCAATGTATTGTACTTATCTAAACTAATAATAAATCTGATGAAGCGATCATTGTGCCGATAGTCGTGACAGCCAATGGATTAATAGCCAAGAGCTTCGACCAACACCTGAGGAGGGTCTTGTTGAGCAGCTGGATCAAGGGCTTGATTCAGAAAACGTTACTTCTGGACACAGACGGCATTGTTAGGAGGTTCCTCTCTCTGGAGCCCTTACCGCCGGTAGCTTGGACCCTGTTCCCGATCCCGGTGGGCTACTATTTTTAAATGTTTTTTATATTCTAATGTTTAAAAATGTAATGTAAATGTCATCATCTGCCTAGCCTTTTCCCAACTAGTTGGGGTCGGCTTCCAGTCTAACCGGATTCAGCTGAATATCATTTCACATGAAACGACTGCCTATCTGACCTCCACAACCCAGTTCCTGGATAACACGATACCCCCTTTGCAAGACTGGTTGTCAGACTTTCGGGTTACTGATACCCGTAACGACTGTCAAAGATACGAATGACAGCTGGGACCAACGGCTTAGCGTGCTTTCCGAGGCACGGAGGAGTCTCGATCAATGAATTGTTACAGACAATCTTCATTTTAATATCTATCAAAGCTCAAAGAACTTCAATCAACGAAATGTCCAACTACCTACTTTATATGTCTAAAACAATTGCCGATCAAAGCCATCCTTTTTGAAGATTATCCCCAAAAGATAGAATAGAAGGTGAACGTTTAGAATAAATATTTCATCGCCATTTAATCACACAATCAAAAGCATTTTCAGAAGAAAAAAAAACGGGCAAGTGTGAGTCGAGCTCGAACACGAATGGTTTCCTGCCACCGTACAATATTTAACACTACATTTTTTCACTTTCACTTTCACTACACTACTTTTTTAAATACCTACGTAAGTAAAAAAGCATGTTTCATGTGAGTTAAAAGTTAAAGGGGGTCCGGCCCAGAAAGCGGTGGCGAGATGGCCTGGACGCGTACCGCGAGGGCTGGTTCTAGAGGAAGGACTTAGGGGAGATCTTTTACTTTAAATAAATAAAAAATAGAATAGCATAATCAACCTATAATGTTCCTACTACTGGGACACAAGCCACCTCTCTTCGACAGGGAGTGGGCTGTAATCTACCACGCGGGCCCAGTGCGAATCGGTTGATGTCACATGTCTTCGAATTTTTGGTTCTAGGACATGCCGGTTTCCTCACGATGTTTTCCTTCACCGTTTTGAGAGTAGTGGTAATGAAAAATTATTTACACAAAGTAAAGCGCCTGCCTGGGTTTGAACTCACGACCTACTTTTCTTGGGGAAATCATCATGGATACCCTCCGTCTGGAAAGAACGGAAGGTCATGTCGGACTCCTACCGACTAAAACCCCACTGTTTCTTCTAGTACCATGAGTCGGGGGCCCGGGAGATACTTGTACATTCACCTCACCCCGGGTACGGGTACGGAACCCTAAAAAGACAAGAGTTTTTCTTGAATATAACAGCGCCATTTTTCACAGGACTCGGAAGGAAAATGATCAGTAATGAGACATTCAAAGTACCCAAGAATTTCTAATTAAAAGGCTTCTTCATAATACTTTTGGTCCTTAATTGTACGATTTGTTGATTAAAAGCTTGAGAGGAGCTAAAAATGTTTTTTCCGTCGTCTAATCGCTGAAAAATTGTGAAGGATAAAGACTTTTCTTGTTTGGGGTTTTGTGAAGGGATCCGTGCAAAATAAACCAGCACACGTAGCATGACCACCATAGAAACGCAAGAGCAGACAAAATTACAGATGTGGAAAGATTTCTACCGTCTTATGCATGGCGATGAAGAGAATAAATGTTTCTAGAGTCTGCGCAAACTAAGTCTTCGCGCTGTCAAAGTCGGAAATAATCGTTTGCCGCCGTATATCAAGTGCCAAGAGAGTGTGCTGTGTTCCGTGTTTTCAAGAGTATGTAAATATTTGTCATCATTATGCCAAATGTGATTACAAGTGCTAGCAGGGATATAGTCTTGAAGTTCAAACACACGCCCAGACTTAGCTTGCGCGCACTCTATTCTTCAATCGACAAGAGTCTACAATGTCAAGCTTGGCGACCAATTTCCTCTACTTCTGACACCTGGGGGAAGAAAGATTTCTTCTCTACTAAACAAGTGTTTTTGACCGTCAAAATGAACCGTATGGGTGATACCGACCACATCAAGGCCATGTCGAAGTCACATTGCAAGCACCAGTGAGAACGCTCACCAGCAGCCAGCCACATCGCAAACACTACGATGATGTCTGTCTGCAAACGCTATCGGCAACGTAACCACATCGCAACTAGACTAGCGACCAATTTCTCTGTAGCAAATACTTCTTAGAAAACATCTAAGAATAGCTTCAATTATTTGACAGAGTTTTGCCTCAATTAAAGTGAGTAGTCACGCGAAATAGGTGGTGTACCTCTTTATTAATTGCTGGCTGGAAACATGCTAATTCAAACTTCTCTTTAAATAACTTTTACTAGGTAATGAATTTCGGTATTGATCAAGGTTTATACATAATACCATACTATATCCCTAGGGTATAGACGGAAATCTACCTACTTATGTATATGTAATGCACCGAGATTCTGCTGAGGGTGAGCATATTCATATTTATCAGGCACAAATCCAGAGTAAAATCAAACTCCATTTATACAAATTAGTCTGAGAAACAGCACTTTTCGAACGTCAAAATTACAAAAGAAAGTCCCCGAAAATGTCCGCTCTTCACCACTTCGTAGTGCTCTCGCTGGGAAGAAACCAAATTCTAAGCTGTTGCTGCAAAATTCCTGATTAAATACCTCATTAGCCAAAAATGCGTTCGTAAAATGCGTGCGGCTGAACGTGGGGTCCTCCGGTTCGGAAAATGATCTAATTGATAGACTGCCTTATGTAGTTGTCTACATAAGGCAGTCTATGAACTAGATCATTTTGACTCGACTGCGACGGAGCCCAATTGAACGGTATTTTCCCTGCATCTTTTAATCCACACAATAGTCCCCAATTTCAGTTTTTTTATTGTTCTTGGGCCACAAAAGGGATGAATGAAAGGCAATTAAATGTAGCTGAGATGAGAATGCTAAGAGGCATGTGTGGTGTTACACGAATGGATAAAATAAGGAGGAAGTATGAAAGTCATACCGGTAACTGAGTAGTTGTGTGGAAATCGGTTGCCATGGTATGGGCATGTGATACGGAGGAATGAAAAAATTGTTATGAGGAGAGTTTTGGGTATGAACGTCGATGGCTGTAAGAGTAGGGGAAGCCCAACAAACGATGGATGGAATGTGTGAATGATGATATGGTTAGAATGGGCGTGACTGCCGAGATGACGACTAATAGAGAAATATGGAAGACAAAGACATGTTGCGCCGAGTCCAAATAAATTGCAATAATGGCAGGAGAATGATGATTACCCAGTAACTGGGTTGTGGAGGTCAGATAGGCAGTCGCTCCATGTAAAACACTGGTATTCAGCTGCATCCGGTTAAACTGGAAGCCGACCTACAAAGAAGAACAGAATCAAATCTACGATCAAAACCTCTTCCTATTCACCTAACACTGCCACAAGAACGTAATCCTATTCCCCTAATACCTTGTTCCGTGCTGCAGTATTCAGTTTGAACAAAAACCGCTCTAAGATTTAGTACTATCGTTATCTCTGATGGTTTTTGCTGGCTATAGTATAATAGTGGTGTGCAAGCCTATAAGGTGTCTCTAACTGTTATTGGAACCTGGTGTTGTGTGTCGGTAATACTATTTTAATCTTTTCATTACAGTTTTTTCTCATTTGTTCCCACTAGTACAACCGAACTGTACCACCAGTGGTACTAGCGGGAAATTGTGTTCTCTATAGTACCACTATTTACTTAGTGGTACTAGTGAGACTGTTTGTTCTCAACCTTTGTTCCCACTAGTACCTCCGAACTGAACCACCGGTGATACTAGCGTGAAATCTCGTTCTCTATAGGTACCACCATTTATATTAATTAGTATTAGTGGTACTAGTGAGACTGTTTGCTCTTGACAAGCAAGTATAACGTACGTGTATGTAATTTCTCAATAACAGACCGTGGTCTGGATTTGTACCCGATTGATGCTCAACTCAGCGTGCTCTGCTGGACTAGGCCTCTCCCACCCTGCGCCACAACACCCTGTCCTCCGCCTTTCGCATCCAGTCTGTACCAGCCACCTTCTTTGAGGAATTTTAGGTCGTCCGTCCATTGTCGTCGTCGTGGTTGATGGTCACCCAGAGCTTATTGCTATCAGCCTGATTAATGAACCCGAGAACCCCACAATCAGCTGTCACACTAGCTAGACCAACAAAGCCGTCCATCAGCTAGATAATTGTACCAGACTACGACGGACCCCAATAGAACGGTAATGTTTTTTCTGCATCTTTGTAGGGCCCGTGGCTGAAGAGAACTCCGTGGCAAAGGAGGATCCTTGGGTAAGGAGGACCCTCTGGATAAGTAAAACAGCCGATCGATCAGGTTAAGCTATGCTTGCCGCGGATGGTCTGTGGATGGGTAACCATCTTAACATAACGAGACCCTTCCGTGCCTCGGAAAGCACGCTAAGCCGTTGGTCTTGGCTGTCAGTCGTAGATTTTTGATAGTTAGACGCAGACAAGATCGTTACATACAAATTACTGTATGACCGCGATAATGTCGGATATACGAGGCTTCTTAGATCTTCAGGGATGTTAATAAGCAACCAAACCATAAGATCGTGCGTGATCCATCGCCACTCGTTCGATGTCCACCGCCCACAGGATGGAAGGAAAGCAGCACATGAAGTGATTTTTTGCTCCATTGGTGTAATTGCTGTGTGGCGTTCCAGTGTGAGAATAAATAAATAAATAACAATAAGAAATCGCTTGCATGAAGTAAATCTCTGTTTCCGAAGGCCGCGGCGTGTACCATCTATTGAGCCCCACAATCGCACCTACCAACTTACACCAGGGATTCCTGACTATTTATCACTATGACAAAACTGTTCGTAAACTCCAACATACTAAATATTATAATGTGAGGAGGGAACTTCCGGATATTATCCGCATTCGTACGTAATACAGAATTAGTTGTGTAAAGCGACGCGTCGCATTTATCATTCGTAAGTTAGCGGATTAACATTCGAGAAGTTTTTACTTAAGCTTCTAGAGAGGTGGTATTATAAATTGTGCTTGCGGATACGAAGGATTTGAATCAATAAACAAGTATCCGCGTGCATAATAATGTGTAATATTTCATTCTCCTCTATGAAGGTTGCTACACACTTGTGCGGATCGGCAAATTGGATTTGGCAGTATTTGTTGTACAACAAAGCCGAAGCAATTGCAATTTAATTAGACTTGTGCTGATCGGCAAGCTGTTCGGCATGCCTTGTTCGATCAACTTTCTCCCGAACATATTCGATTTTGACGCTCCACTGTGCCGCATCATGCTGAACCGAACAAATGCGTAGCAGCTTTAACTTTATTGCCTAATATTTTAACATTTCTGTGAATGGGATCGTATTTCTGTCTTACAATAAAATACATACTGGTTTATTTAGTATCTGTTAAAAAACATTGCAATGTTTATTTTTGTTGACAATTACAAACCTCCAGACTAGAAGAAAAAGGGGAATTATAAAACGAGCGATTAAAAAAAAGCTTTGCGACTGATGATGACATACTGTATTAATAACTTGAGCGGTATGAATTTGAGTAAGCGAAAAATTAACTAAACTAACGACGAATATTGATTTAATAAAATCCAGAACAAGCTTACAAAAAGTGGATTGTGATAAATCCATTTCATATATTAAAATTTTATCCGAGCGACTACATTACTAAGTGAGCGACTGGAAATACAGAGAGGGCAAAAAGCTAGGTTAGGTTAGGTTAGAACTGTGACCACATAACGCACGAGCCGAGCGAGCGAAGCGAGCGGTGCCGCGGCAGCGGCCGGCGAGTGCCAGAAACATTTTGCTATAGGAAAATCTGCTCATTAGTGTATTTTTCAAAGTGGTTTTTGTATTCGAAACACTTCATTTAAGATAAAATGCCGCTCAGTATAAAAAATACATTTGCCAAATATTGAAAAAAATGCAGGACGTAACGTTGACACTCAAACAAATATTAGGTCGCTCAAATATTATGAAGCTGCTCATTTTGTATTTTAAGTAACTCAAATTAATGTTTGTAAGATACTATTCTGTTGATTTTTCGTCACTTACAGTCAGTCGCTCACTTAGTAATTATATAACCCAAATTAATTAATTTTGACACTTAAAATTGTAATTTACAGTCACTCGTTTTATTGCTACCCAAAGAAAAATAAGATCTAAACAGCTATTGATTCGACTCGGCAGACTAAAAAAGTTTTAAAGGTTGTCAAACGCATTTTAACGACCAATTCTTTATCATTGTTTTCAACTTTGTTAATCATTTTAGAAGATTAAAACTTTAAAGGTTTTAAAAGTTCTTAGTAACTTCAACAGGTTCAAGCGCGGTAAACGAGACAGAATAGAAGTTTTATTGTTATGACGGCTCTATAGCCTTATAGTATTCTTAAAAGTGTTAATTGGGTTTCTATTAATTTCGCTTACCTATAATTATTATATTTCTAAAAACTACCAGGGGCTCTAGTCTTGACATACATAGCGATCGTTTTACGACTGAATTCTGTCGCAAGTCTCGACTCTCAAAGTTATCGATTGTCATCGTGACTTTGTCGAAAATTTTACGATTTTCTTTATGTTTACGAATATATTTTGCGAGCATTTTTGACTTTGCGACCGAATTCGGTTGTAAAGCGATCGATATGTATGTCGACTGCAGCCCCTGGGGTGGTGCATATGTTTGGTTTGATTCGTCATGATTCGGCTCGGGCTAGGTGGCAAAGTCGAATGCTTTATTTTGCCACCCAGCTGTGCAGAATCGTGTCGATTCATGTCGCCCGCCGTCGCCAAATAAGTATGTAGCACGCCTCACAATTCATTTTCTTCCTATCAATTTTACACGCTTCAACCGCGAATATCCGCAATATCCGAAACGTGTCACATCACTAGAAACAAGTGAGGACAAAAGCAAGCTTCGCGCGTTCCGCTAATATTGTTTTCTGAGCCCCTTTCCGTGATAATAGACCCGTACAGCCTGGGTTTTTGTTGTCACCACGAGGATGGTAGTGACAATTTTACTCAGTACAGACGCCAGCAGGTCAAGCTACCCGAAACTGTCAAAATTATCCAATCAACCTTGAACCTTATTGCTTGAGCGATAATGTTGAAAATCTATTACAGAAATTGGACAGATTGTAGTAGCTTGATGTGCTGGCGTCTGTACCTAAGTATGATGATGTTATGTTACAAGTTTTAATTGTGTACCACTGGTGACTAGGGTAACACACTGGGCCCAACTTTGTATTAAACGTGACTGAAAAAAAATTGATGTTGCATACATTTCGACCGTGTATTGCACATTTCTATGTTTTAGTTTAGTTCTATTTTTACCCTACGGGAGTTTAGAATCATGTTCTGAATTCATGGTTACAGTTTGCGCGTCGACGTCCCTGCCACACTGTATCGTCCCATGTTACTTGGGGCCGGCGCAACATGTTTTTTTCATCCATTCTCCCCTGTTAGCCGTCACTCCATTATTCACTCCTTTTTCCTTCATATCTTCCAAACCCTACATTACCTGGCTACCTCACCACCAGAAACTCCCATCAAACAAGACATAACTTTTAATAAACAAACTGTAAGTGAATTCGAGCATTTAATATTGACGGCCATTCTGCGCTGCGTGGGCCATTCGAGCCACCTTAGGCCCCGTTCACGGTCTCGAGCTATGCGACTTGCGTCAAGCGACAGGCGCTCGTACTCTGTTCCCGTCCGTCGCTCCGGAAGTCGCGTCGCGATGACTCGTGGCTCTTTAAACATCATTTTCTTCTCTTTTTGTTTTATTGTTTTTAATCTGTGTGTTTATCATTGATTTTATGTTATATATATTTTTTTTTATCGTTGCCCCACACAAGGAATTGCTCCTGTATCGTGGGTGCGTTCACAAACATTTAAACTCACATACACAAACAGCCGGACCTGGAACCACTACCTGTAGGCAATACAAATTATTTTTTCCGTGCGGGAATCGCACCCGCGACACGCAGCGCAGTAGTCGATCGCTCAGCCACTGCGCCAACCGTGTCTTTGTTTATGTTTACGTTTCGTCAATTATGTTTACATACCATGTGGCGGGACCCTGGTGATATGCTATACAGGTATTCCTAGTGCAGACGACAGTCTCTCACTAACTAGTTTATAAGATTGCCTGAATTTACATGATGCCATGGTTTGTGTAGAGAAAATAAATTATTTGAATTTTTATTTGAATTTCATTTGTTTTTTCGCACTCGCTGTCGCAATACGTGTGTCGCTGGAGCGTGTAGCTCGTGGCCACGGGATTAAGCTACGGTTTTCTAAAATGTCATGAAAATGATGGCATCGGGATTTGGCTTTACGGTCAACGCTCTTAAGGGAATCACACCAACTTACTTTCATAAGTAACGTTTCAGTGACGTCATTCGACTGTAAGTTGCAGGCGCTATGTGTGGACCAGCGCAGTATAAGAAAACCCCAGCGTTACCGGCAACGGCTGCGGCCGTCTGGCGACGTTCCAGATATTTTTTAGTAAAAAACATCAACGAACAACTGTCCCGGCACAGTTTCGGCAACTTCTCGACCAGTTTGCGAGCCTTATTCTTGAGAGAAATATTAATCATGAAGAGAATTAGGTCCTATTATAAAAGTCTTTTGAAAAGTTTTTTGTGTTAGGCAAATACCTATTCAAGAGAAATTGTTCTCTAAATAAGTTATTGGCTTCAGTTATTTAGCGCAATTTTACTGTAATTACTTATCCCCTCGTCAGTTTTGCAAGCTTGTGTACGGACGTTTTATCCATTTACCCATAGATGGCGTTGTGCAATTACGTCATTTTTCTGAATCGCGTTAAGATTTTCCGCGGATTAATGACCCTCTCCAGTTATAGTTATGTAACAATAGAAAAAGTAATTGTGTCACGTCAGTGACAGTTGAGCTCATATATGTTACTTATGGGTTAAGAACATTGAATAAACGGATAAAATATAGTTTGCAAGCAAGTTACGAGTATAGTGGCTGCGTTTCCATGGCTACAATACAGAACGATTATAGCGATTTTGATATCATTTCTTAGAAGTAGTAGGTACCTATCACAGTGGCTAGTGAAAAATTAATATATATTAAAGGGAAGTTCTAAGGTAGCCGCGAAATTCAAAATTTCTTAAGTTTTTTGCAATTTGCATGTCAGTGCAAGGTTGTATGTTGATCTAAATTATGATTCGCGACCGTAACAAATATGGCTTTACAGAATTTTAATCATTAGAATCAGCAATACAACTCCTTAAGTTAGAATTGGCCTCAAATGTCATGATTTCATGAAATAATCATTGAATAGGGTAATATGAACTTGTTGTATTGATGATTTGTATGATTATAATTCCATAAATAAATATTGGTTACGGCTACGAATCATAATTATTTAGGTCAATATACAACCAGACACTGACATGCAAATTTCACAAAACGTAAGAAAATTTGAAATTCGCGAGCTACGCTGACGCTTTCACCTTAAGTAGAGGTACATAAAAACATTGACACTAAGGCGAAGCAGCGGGCACATTAAGTAAACATATATAAAGTAATTTTATGTCAAAGGACTCATTATATTAAATGTAGGTACCTACTACTTTAAAATACATTGTCATTTAATTTTAACTTTAATTTCAGTTCCCCACATTGCCTCATTTAGGAATTTAACACGTACACAAATTCTGAATATAAAGCCCTTTGAATTTATATCAAGCACTTTTGTAATCCCCCCCCACCGAGAGAAGACCCGTGTCCCAGCAGTGGGAACATTATAGGCTGATTATGTATGTTATATTATGTACGTTTGTAATTGAAAATGAGATTAAAGTCAGTTCACTTTCGTTTAAATTAAATCTGCTGATAATATTTAAAATATTCTTGTTCTTTTTATTATTAACTAGCTGCGCCCCGCGGTTTCACCCGCATTAGTGTCGATCCCGTAGGAATATAGGGATGAAAAGTATCCTATGTGTTAATCCTGGTTATAAACTATGTGTGTACCAAATTTCATCCAAATCCGTTTAGTAGTTTTTGCGTGAAAGAGTAACAAACATCCATACATCCATACAAACTTTCACGTTTATAATATTAGTAGGATTACATTTTAATATCTATGTATACTAACAAAGCTGAACAGTTTGTTTGTTTGTTTGAACGCGATAATCTCTAGAACTACCCGTTGGAATTTTTTATGTTCTTCTGCATTTTGATAGCCCAATTCTTTAGGAAGGCTATGAGCTATTTATCATCACGCTAGGGCTCTCAGGAGCCGAGAAAAAAGAAAAAAAAAACAGAAAGATCGCTAAGATAACGACCCGGCGGACTAAAAAATTTTACGCGAATGAAGTCGCGGATAGAAGCTAGTCTAGTATAAAACCATTTATATTTCTTTAGTAAAAATATAAGGAACATTAAAACCGGTTTTAATCAAAAACTGCTTTCGTAAACTAAGTATTTCAAAATATTTCATAATGACACTATGGAGAACTAATGGGAACGGACTGTCAAAGAGTAAAGCTTGTGTAAATATCATCTAGTTTCATAACACTTCACTTCACACCCACAGGCACCAAGTATAGTCCCTTGGGGAACGCCGTCTATTTCGAACGTTTAAACAGCAAATCAATTGACCTAATTACTTCCATTCTTTCGCAAATCGAAACATAAATTTAATTGCAAATTGAAAATGACGCCTCCTATTCTCAAATCACTTCCTTCAAGCATAAGAAATGAAAACGTATTTTTCTTCCTCACTCAAATCTATCTTTCAATAAAAGATTCGTTCTCCTCGCCATTATTCAAATGGAAAGAAAAAATTATTCAAATGAGAACAATTCAGTATTTAAAATTGGAGTCGGGGCGGAAGGTCCGATGTGAACATGGCACCCGAATATAGCAACGCTTGGGGCCATAGAAATTATTTGTTTGGTAATGTAAAAAGAAAAGTTCGTGAAATTGAACGAAGTTTGGGCGAAATTATACTTACTTTTGGATTCAATGATGGAGTTCTGGGAAGATAATAAAAAGGCAAAATTTGACAATGATTAGGTACTGATTGAGGGGAAAGAAAAGATTGATAGAAGGAAGAAAAATCCCAAAAAGCTACTTTTTCTCAAATTTTTTTTGTCCTAAAGTAAGGGGCTATGTTTTTATATTCCATAAGGATATGACGTTCTTATCTCTTCTTTCGTGTTCATATGACAAATCATATCTAAGCATGTAAAAGGTCTCATGCCGAAGTAAAAAAAATACTATGTGGGCCAAACCTACTTGCGTTACCTTAGATGGTAACTTCTGAAGATTTTATACTCCACCTAGATTCTACTGACATTGAAACTATATTATTTAAATCTATACTTTAATATTATAAAGAGCGAGAGAGAATTTTGTGAGTGTAAATGTAGAGGGTAATCTCCGGAACCACAGCTCCTATTTGAAAATTCTTTCACAACTTTAAAGGTATTATTCTAGACGGAAATAAGTTATGTTATGTAAATATATACTAAAAGACACAGATACAGAGACTTAATAATACTAATGAAATAATATCTTGAAATCAGGCAAGCCAAGTAATTTTGTTAGGTTATTGCTCAGAATTCGCTCGTGCACCGTGTCGTGAACAGAATACCGTCTTCACATGTAGACTCGAGCGAAGCCGGGGCGGGTCCAAATTTCTTTGTATATAAGGGTAATCTTCGGAACTTCCGATCCAATTCCGGAAATTTTGTCACTAATAGGAGCTATATATAAAAAAATGCTATTAGAATTGTGTTCGAGAAAGTCTGCTTTACACGCGGGCGAAACGCTGGTCCAGAATAAAGGAAACCATCCAGAATACTCTCCCAGAATATGTTTTAAGTAGTTATCAGTAAATTTTGAAGCGGCGCCCGTCTTGCTTGTTTTATATTGAAACTTCTTCCCTCCATAGTGATAAAGTTGCAAACTGAATTTTGATGGGCCGCCGACATATTTTCATCTTTTGCTTATAAAAAATAAAATACAAGTTTTCTCTTTTAGCGTCGTGCAAGTTTGTTTTTTGTTGATGGGGTTTTAAGTCTGTTATTTTGTAGGTGTATTAAATACGCCTACATGGACTGCCTCGGTTGGTTGAGACTGCTGTGCGTGAGGTCCCGGGATCGATTCCCAGGTCAAGCACAGTGTTATTGGGTTTTTCCGTCAGGAATTTCTCCTCAGCAGCCTGGAGCCAGGATTAGTGTCTAGCATAAAAACCTATAATGTTCCCACTGGTGGAACACAGGCCTGCTCTCGATGAGAGGGAGTGGCCCGTAGTCCACCACGGCCCATTGTGAGTTGGTAGATGTCATATGTCTTAAATTTTTTGGTTCTAGGACATGCCGGTTTCCTCACGATGTTTTCCTGCACCGATTTGAAAGCATAATCAGCCTCTATTGTTCCCCTGTTGGGACACAGGCTTCCACTTGGTGAGAGGGACTGGGCCGAAATCCACCACGCGGGCCCAGTGCGGGTTGCTGGATATAAAATAATTTACACAAAGTAAAGCGCCTATCTGAGTTCAAATCTACGACCTACACAACTCGAAAGTCGCGGCCACCACTGCTTCACATTAGTCACTGGTTCGTTAGGCTCGAGCCTATTATCATGAACCAGGAGCTCAAGCTCATATTACCTAACCCTTCGGAGAAGAAGGTAAGTAAATTTAAACGTACAAAAGAACCCTTGAAAACAAGCGTGATGTTTAATACACCTGTAGTCCTTGAAGGAGAAGGTAGAGTTGCATACCTACCCTGTTTTACTAGGGTTATAAGGGATTTTTGCCAACAAACAGGCATAAGTTCTCCGAGTTCATCATCATCATCTTTTCAGATGAAAGACGACTGCTGGTCTTTAATCTTGGAATCGCAACAAGGACCCCATTTGCAGCTGTCTTCCAAGGAAGTCACATCAATCTACTTACCCTTTTTCCACCTATATTGGGGTCGGCTTACAGCCTAAACGGATGCACCTGAATACCAGTATTTTATATGAAGCGACTGCCTACTTTACCTCTACAACCTAGTTACTAGGTAACACGATACCCCTTGTTAGATTTACGTACTTTCATGCTGATATAGGAGCCTTTTGGCCTCGTACAGGGCTTTCTGTTTTTTCTTTCTTTTTATATAATTTAGTTTAGTTTGTGATCTTCCTGCCACAATAAATACTTTTCTTTCTTTATTAGGTGGTTTCAAGAAAGTATCAACGAAAGAATACTGTTATTTTTTTCAGTACGTTCTTGAAAGACTGAGACTGACTTGAGAGGGGCTTGTGGTTAAGTAATAACAGCCGCACCGGTCGATCGATTAGGTTAAGCTACGCTTACCGCGGTTGGTCCGTGGATGGATGGCCGTCTTTACATACCAAGACCCCTCCGTGTCTCGGAAAGCACGATAAACCGTTGGTTCCGGCTGTCGTGGACAGTTGTTACGGGTCGTCAGAAGCCCGAAAGTCTGACAACCAGCCTTACCAAGGCGTATCGTATTACCCAGTAATTGGGAGGCGGAGGTCAGATAGGCAGTCGCTCCATGTTAAATACTGGTATTCAGCTGCATCCGGTGAGACTGGTAGCTGACTCCAACATAGTTGGGAACAGGCTAGGTAAATGATGATGACCTAGGTATACTGCGAACTAAATTGAAAAATAAAATATATGACATTCTTATCGTGCAACTCGAACCTGAAAAGTTGAACGAAGTGAAGAGTACATATATTCAATAAGTGAATGTGTGCTTGCAACTTACGTATACAAACTATACAATGTAGTTTTAAAAACTTCAACCTCGCTTGTGCTACAGGTATGAAAGTTACTACGTGGGTTTCTTGATACCTAATACATAGTTCATAACGTAGTCTGAAATCTGATACTTATGAAATTGAATAGCCGTTGTTTCTTTTCAAATCCTTAGGTTATATGTTACTTGCGCTTCATAAAACCACAAGGTGTATTTTGTCTATGTAACAATTAGATAGTTTCAACCTTAGTGAAGTTATAATTTTATGGTAATTGTTGTCAAACTTGTTAAAGGAATTGGGAGGACTATAATGTACCAACGTAAATATTTTTTCTTAAAGGTAAGTTTTATACAGGGTGGTAGGGAGACGCGTAACCTATTACCATGGTGGATCCATGGTAATAGGTTACGCGTCTCTACGCGTCTCCGTTCATGATTCTGAACCAGTGTTGAAATTTTTCGTCGGTTATTAAACAAATCAATTGCTGTTCCATACATTTTGACCGCGTAGGTATTGCACTTTTCTATGAAACGGTATCTTTTTTTGTGATTACCGACAAATAATTCCCACACTTGGGGGTCTAGAATTATGTGCTGAATTCACGGTTACAATTTGCGCGTCGATGTCCCAGTCACCCTGTATTTTGTTAATAAACGTGCTTATTGCTATTACAACTTCAGATTAAGCTGCCTAAGCGAGCAAACCTAGATCAAAAACACAACGTTACGTCAAGTCTGTTGTCTGCGGAGGGTTAGGATTTAAGTCCAGGTGAGCCTATCGCCATCAACCGGGTACACGTCCAAACTCTGGGTCGCTACTTAGAGATTCCTGAAAAAAAAAATAACAAGAAAATGAAAGAAGATTTGGATTACATTATTGCTACGCATACTGCCAATTCTGTTACAATTATTTTGCTTCAGCAGCACCCTAAATGCGTAAAATAAGTTGAATCTCAATCTGAATCATTTTAAAGGATAATGCAAATTCAAATGCCATTCAAATTCAAATTCATTTATTGGTGTGATTTTTGGTACTTACATTTTACATGAGATCTTAATAATAAATAATCAGTTCCTCAAAAATCTACATTAATGGTGTACACTCTTTCACTTTCACACAATTAGTGATTATTATAAAAAGAACAATCAACACCTGAAAACTGTCTGCTCTTCAACGTAAATAACGCAATTAATGTTGTTGAACTGTTAAAATTAAAGCCATTGCTACTGAGCTATAAGTATAATGGAACAAAACTGATTTAAATAAAAATAAAGCTTTCAGTAAAGCAATAACATAAAACGGAGTACATTTTAACAAAATTCGCAGCATTAAATATTTTATTGGACGAAATTAAACTGAAATCCCTAAAAGAATATTTAAAATATAAATATGAAATTTGCACCATTATCACAGCCCGTGAAATTATTCAAAGACGCAATCAATCTTTTATGTAACATTAAAGTCAGGAAAATATCGGAGTATCGACGCCTGGCCCGGTTCTCCGTCATATTTCCTTCAAATATGTATACGTTGACACACACGCTTTGATTTGATCCAACCTTTGCAATATTCTTGATTTTTCTTGTGTTACAAGCTGTGCAAACTGAAGTGGCAGGGGTTGGCCATTTCTGTGGAAGGACCGATGGCCGCTGGAGCAGAGGAGTCCTGAGTCGAGAACGCGTAGTGTGGGACGCCCACCAGCTAGATGGACGGACGACCTAAAGAAGGTGGCTGGGGTAGACTGGATTCGGAAGGTGAAGGACAGAGTGTGGTGGCGCAGTCTGGGAGAGGCCCTATGTCCGGCAGTGGACTGCGATAGGCTGAATTGATTGAATGAAGCTGTGCACTGAATGGAATTTCCCATTGGCCAAATGTCGAACTTCCATTCAAACTTTCAGCACCTATTTGGGTTGAATTGGGGTGGGGGATGAATTTTCAAAACTCCTTCTTTATAGCTCACATCTAATAATATAAAGTTCTCGTGTCGCAATGTTTGTTACCAACTCGTCCGAAATGGCTGGACCGATTTTATGAAATTTTGTGTGCATAGGTATCGGGTAAGTCTGAGAATCGCCCAACATCTATATTTCATACAAAAAAAAATATATTTTCTAGAAATAATGTATATGGCAAAACAACGTTTACCGGGTCAGCTAGTAATATAATATAATATACTTACGAGTAGCAGGAAATCTTTTTGAATAGTTTTCGTACGGAGAAGAATGGCAATACGTATAACATGTACGTGGTATTACGTACTTTTTACTCATTATAACAACGATACGATTACAATATCCAGTTTGCTTAATTCGATGAACTCCTAATGTGGAATTAGGACTTTCAGTGCTTACCTTTTATTCCTTTACAATTACTTAAACTACAGGTAATCTTGTTGCCCAAACTATACTCCCGTAAGTCCCCAGAATTCACCAAAAGCCTGTACATTTTTATTATAAATCGAGCCGCTCATAGTTGCCGATCGATCAGGATCCGCGGATGTTCTCAACTCAATGGATTGAGATAAATGCACCTCACTTCATTCTGGGTGTTGGGCTGCGAAAATAGCAATAAAATGGAACAATACACGTCATATAAGATAGATTTGGGGCTATTGCTATTGCTCACTGATCAGGCGAGATTATCAGGAAGTTTCTTGGATGTAATTGAGCAATTTAGCAAAACTGATGTCTTCACCATTAGTCACACATTACACATGTTATATTTTTAAAGGTACCTAATGCCGTATGCGTGCAACTTGGTCTCATTATTATTTGGATTTTTTTTAAGACAAGTAACAGTGATCTTGTTGTTTTGTTAACTCAGTCTGTAGTGTAATCCTACTAATATGTATTATAAACGCGAAAGATTGTATGGACGAATGGATGGATGTTTGTTACTCTTTCACGCCAAAACTACTGAGCGGATTTGGATGAAATTTGATACACAAGTAGTTTATAACCAGGATTAACACATTGTATACTTTTTATCCCGATATTCCCACGGGATCGAAACTAATGCGGGTGAAACCGTGAGGTTCAGCTAGTATTAACATAGTTTTAAGACCTTTGTGAATAACAATTATTATGGATGTACTAACACGAATGTTTAAGTTGTGTATGTAAGTACTAACAAATTGGATTTTATGATCTGAAAAATAAATAAATGATGACGATGATGATGATCTCGTACATAATCAGCCTATAATGTCCCCACTGCTGGGACATAGGTCTCCTCTCTGTGAGAGGGAGTTCGCCATAATCTACCACGCGGGCCGAGTGCGGGATGGTGGATGTCACATGTCTTCGAATTTGTGGTTCTAGGACATGCCGGTTTCCTCACGATGTTTTCCTTCACCGTTTTGAGAGCAGTGGTGATGAAATAATTTACACAAAGTAAAGGCCTGCCTGGATTCGAAATCACGACCTACAACTCGTTACACGGGTCCATTACCACTAGACCACCACTGCTCCCCTGATGATTAGTTCTTGATGATTAGTCCCCGATGATTAGTCTCTGATGATTAGTCCCCTGATGATGATGATTAATCTACTACAGTGGCGGTACTGGAGCAGTGGGGGCTAGTGGCAGCGGCCTCAATTTACCAGTTTGTAGGTCGTGGATATAGATAGGCGCTTTACTTTGTGTAATTTATTTCAACACCGCTGCTTTCAGAGCGGTGAAGGAAAACATCGTGAGGAAAATCAATCGTTGGGCAATTGCCCGCCAGACATAACACCCGTCTGGTCGGAGGATCCTCCCTTTTCTTTTACCAACTAGCACTGGGTCCGCGTGGTGGATTACGGCCCACTCCCTCTCACAGAGAGGAGGCCTATGTCCCAGCAGAGGGAACGTTATAGGCTGATTATGCAATAGCGGCACTGTATGATAGCTTGTACGTGTAAACAAATGCCATACTAAATTTGAATCGCGACATATTCGCCAAAAATGTAAACAAATATGAGTTTATGGAAAAATAACTTTAACACCCACACAGTAAAGTTCAGTTTACGCTACAATTTCAAACATTTTTATGACTTTTTCAATAGTGCTGGTCACTCTGAAATCAACTTAATTGCCATTAAAATAAAGTTGATATTAGTTTAACTTCAAATAACGTCAATTTGAAACATACATACAATTTGAATATACATTGTTGTACGGGCCGAAATAAGTTTTCTCAACTATGTTGGGGTCGCCTGCCAGTCTGACCGGATGTAGCTGAATACCAGTATTTTAAGTGGAGTGACTGCCGATCTGAGCTCCATAACTCAGTTTCTGGGTAACACGATACCCCTTGGTAAGACTGGCTGTGCCACTTTCTAGCTTTCTAACAATAATGACGTACCGCTGGAACTATAAATTATCGAATTGATAAACTATTTATATTTTAATAACTTGTAATCTGCCTCAGGCGCCTTTATAGACTGCTGCTTGTTTAGTCACAAGTGCGACCAACTGCCTCAGGCGCCTTTATAGACTGCTGCTTGTTTAGTCACAAGTGCGACCAACTACTGAGCGTAGGTCTCTGCACCCTAGCTACGTAACACATTATCAATTTCAATTTGAATAATTTTGAAGTATAACGCTAATCCAATGCTTCATAATTATGTTGTAGCGGGATCGTCCGAAAGGGTTACCGCTGCCCTGGAACAGAAAGGGCTAAGGAAGGAACACGGGTGGGTTTTAGTCAGTAAGAGTCTAACACTCCCTTCCGCTCCACCCAGAGCGGGAGGGGTCATTTGATGATTTCCCATCAAAAAAAAAAATGCTTTATATGTTTGGAAAATATATCTACTCAACAACGTAAATAACGCAAGGAATGTTGTTGAGCAGTAAAACTGTAAGCCATTGGTACTGATAGTGTAGTGGTACGCAATTACCCCGCAGGGTACGATCCTTAGGCCAGACAGTACCACTGCTAATTGAATTTCAACATCTTATGTCGCTGATTTTGAAGCTCTCAGTTTTGGCGGAATGAAAAAATATGTTGTATGAAATGAAATGAAACCTTCAATACAAAGCGAAGATAAAGTCCGAACTAAGTGAAGAAAGTTAATATACGAAGCAATATTTCAACATAACTCCAACTGATTCTGATAAATATTTCGTTTATGCTAAAGTATCTAAGTAGTGAGCAATTGTTTTGGAACAATAGAAGGCTTTTAAAACTATTCTAATACCAAAAGGGTCTTAAAATAAGATTAACTTCAGTTTCAAGAATTCATATTTCAAAAGAATATTACAGACAGGTCTTATTTCAAAAGAATATAATTTTAGTAAAAAATGATTTATACCATCGCAGTTTTTTAATTCAGTGGTCTTTTTTGGCATTGAACCATCTAAGCCTACCAAAATAAAATTATAAAGTTATCTAATAGCTGCCCTACTTCAGAACAAAGGCTTCTCGCACAGAGAAGAAACGAAACCCTGAAAGCAATGATGTAGGGTTTTAGTTTTACCAGAAATTATGTAAGGCTTTAACATTACACAGAAGTTGGTCCCCTTATGGTGGCATCTGCCACCAGACAGCACACCAATCCAGTTGGACGTCCAACTAATAATAATAATAATATCCCTGGACATTTCACACAGCAACATTTGTCCCAAGCTAAGCAACCTAATGCTTGTGTTATCGTAACAAGATGGCTGATAAACTACTTATATACAATTATTTTTTTGTAAATACATACATATTATAGATAGAAAAACACCCAGACTCGGAACAAATACATGTAGGTCATACAAATATTTGTTCCGTGCGGGAATCAAACCCGCGACACGCAGCGCAGCAGTCAATCGCTTAACCACTGCGCCAACCGTGCCGACAAAACAACTGGATGGGTGTGCTGTCTGGTGGGCTACTGCCCAACGATTGCTGTTGGGACGTTGTATATAATATGCTATATCGCGCGGAACTTTGTTTGCGCGATGCAGGATTTTGCGTTGTTGTGAAAGTTTAAATAAAAGTAAGGGTATAGAGGTATGTATGTATATACGTATATTCCCTTACTTTTATTTATTTATTTAAACTTTTCGCACAAAGAGGTACAAAGGCGGATTTAATGCCTTAGGCATTCTCTACCAGTCAACCAAGGGTAGTGAAGAGATGGATTAGATGGCAGGTGCTTTGGTGGAGCCGACTTTTCCAGCTTTATTCAGCCCAATTTGTCAGCCATTGTAACTATACCAGTAACTCTTATAATACTTTTAAAATTTACATAATCTAAATAACAAAATGCCAAAACCCAAACCTTTGACGGTATATATTTCCCCACAAGACCAACTTTTCGATTAAACCATTAAAACAGGTTTATAAAATGTATGAAACGTCAAATGTGAACGACCCCTCTTTCAGTTCCAATTTAAAATCCCAGGATCACCCCTGGACGAGCAAAAGCATTTATCATTCGTATTTCAAAGAAAAGAAATATCAAGGGACGTACATAGATTAGAAGCTATATTAGAACCTTCGAACGTGTGCCAGTTACGAATGATATGAAAATTTAGTCTCTGATCGCGATTTTAAACTTCAAGCGTAGATTAATGATTCTTTAATATACAAAGTAGAAGGTAATTGACTGGTTCAATGATAATGGGTCATGACCATAGATATATTACATTTCTATGATTATGACTAATTAAAATATAATATATAAATTATTAGATTAGATAAGGCGGGCTTGTGGCTATGTAATAACAGCCGCACGGGTCGTTCGATTAAGTTAAGCTACGCTTATCGCGGTTGGTCTGTGGATGGGTGACCATCTTTACATACCCAGACCCCTCCGTGCCTTGGAAAGCACGTTAAGCCGTTGGTCCCGGCTGTCATTCGTGGATTTTTAATAGTCCTTACGGGTGGTCAAAAGCCCGAAAATCTGACAACCAGTCTTACCAAGGGGTATCGTATTACCCGGTAACTGGGTTATGGAGGTCAGATAGGCAGTCGCTCCATGAAAATTACTGGTCATCCGGCTGCATCCGGTTAGACTGGAAGCTGACTCCAACCTGTGTATCGGTCGCGACTCACAAATCAGAGTGGAGGTTGTCAGTTCGAACCCAGATGAGCACTTTACTTTGTGTACTTCATTTCAACACCACTGCTCTCAAGATGGTGAAGGAAAAAATCACAAGTAACAACAATCGGCATGTCCTAGAACCAAAAATTAGAAGACGTATGACTTTCGCAACCTGCACTGAGCCGATGTGGTGTGTTATGGCCCACTATCTCTCACAAAGAGGAGGCCTGTGTCCCAGCAGTGGGAATATTATAGGCTGATTATGCTAGATGGAAAGGTAGACAAAAAAAAAGTGAATGAAAATAAACTAAAAAGAAGTTAATGAGGTGAAGGCAGATAGAAGTGAATGACAGAGAAAAACATTTTAAACCGACCCTAAGTAACAACAAAAGATCAAGAACAGACAAAAAAAAAACGTTAATGAATGAAATGGTTCTTCCTACTTAGATACCGCTTACCCAAGGGAAAAATTGATGATTAAATAGCAAAACCCCAAATAACTTCCAAGCAAAAGATCATTATATTAATGACAACAAGCAGAAAACGAGCGACGTATTAATTTATACCAGGAAACGTGTTTATTATAATGTTTTATGAGGGTTAAAATTAATTAAAATTTTAGCGTCTGCCTTTAATTTGTAAGCTTTCGTATTAAAGACCCACAGAGTTGGGAAACACAGCACAATAATAATCGCTGTGGTTAAAAATACGGTGAAGTTTCTTGCAAAAAAAATCTTGTCGGTAAAAAATTGCGAAAAATGGTGAAAATTTTATTTCAGAATCCGGTTTTCAGTGGAGTGTCCATTTTTGTGTTAATATTGAAATAGTTTAAATTCTGTTGATTTTTATAATTGAATTTCAGCATCAATTCAGAGCTAGGGTGGCTGGTAGCAGCTGGATGAGAATAGCTAAGGATTGAGTTAAGTGGCGTGTGATAGGAGAGACCTACCTATGTCCAGCTGAGTACCGATTATAAGGAAGTCTCTATATTATTAAACATGCTGAGTTTTGACATTACATTAGATATTAAATAATTTTCCATCTATAATATAAAAATCCGGTCAAGTGCATGTCGGGCCACGCGCAGTGTACGGTTCCGTAGTTTTTGTAACAGCCAAGTGCGGGTCGTATTCGCTGACTGAAAGTTTCGTACCATGCTCTAACTAAAAGCCAAACATGACTAGCTACCTAATTTGACTTCCTATACAAATCCTCACCTGGTCCGACAGTTTGCACAGAAAGTTTTAATTTTTTTTTTGAGATTTGGATAAGACTTGTCATGGCCGGTGTTTTGAATTTAAATACAGGACATAGAGCTACACTACTCACTCGTCACAAAAAAATAAAATTGAGGAATTCTATGGAGTTGTTCGAAATTTTCGAGTCAAATACAATTGGTCGACTATTACTCGTAAACTTGTAAAGCCCACTTAAGTGTGATAGTTTTCCTTTAAACTTCGTTATATATAGGTACTACTGCCGTAACATTTGAATTTCTAACTACAACCGTTTAGTTGGTAGAGGGGGGGGACATTGGTACTTTAAAGCTTAATAAGTCACGAACGGTTTACTTATTCAAAAATCAGTCATTCCAAACCCCTAATATTTTTGAAAGACCTATCCAACGATATCCCACACTATGGGAAGGACGAAAAAAAAAAATTATCATCCCCACTTTACATGTTGGGGGAGGTACCCTAAATAATTGTTTTTTTCAAAATTTTATTTTACCACTTTTTTGGCGTCATTAACGTGTATACTCATGCCAAATTACAACTTTCTAGTACCAATAGTTTTTGAGCTAAGCCGCGGACAGACAGTCTGACGGACATGGCGGAACTATAATATAATAACTATAATATAATCGCTGAATGTGTTGCTAAGCGCAAATCTCGAGAACAGCTGAACCGTTTTTCGCTACTCCTTTTTTTAGAATATTTCTTGAAGTACGAGGATGGTTCTTACGGAAAAAAAATGTAAGAAAGTTGCTTCACGCGGACGAAGTCGTGGGCAAAAGCTAGTAAGTAATAAAATGTTGACAATGTTCCTTACATGTACGAGTATTTATGTTGAAAACTTTTTAACGTTTCTGATACCAATATTGCCCTTATCATATTTGGTTTTATTTTACTACTGCCTATCTGCAACACCTAGGAGATTAAAATACATTGACAACTATAGAAATACGCGAAAATTCCACATGTGTATTATATGTATTTCACCGGCAGCTTTTGTACCGAAACAGATCAAAAGTATTGGTCGGCAGCTAATAAACATCAGACGTACGAATGTTTTCGATATCGGAAAACGAGCTATGGAACTCAAATGGAGTTCGGCAGGGCACCTAGCAAGGCGCAGTGATGATAGGTGGAGTAAGAGAGTAAGATGGTGCCCGAGTGGCGCTCAAGGACTGGGAGACGAAGTGTCGGTCGTCCGGCGGCGAGATGAGAAGACGACATTGTTACCATCGCGTGTAAATCCTGGATGAGGCTGGCACATGAGTCAGGCCTATGCTAAGCAGTAGATGAAGGTCGGGCTGTGGATGATGATGAAATAAGTATGATGAAATAATTCTAAGGTTGCCTGGAAGAGATCGCAGTAATGCGATAAGGCCGCCCATTGTATATTGTGTAGTGTTTCATGTATTTTTTATGCTATGTATGTTTGTGGCGTACAATAAAGTTTATACAACGTGGTGCAACAATGGCGACATTAATTTAACACACGGGTAGGGCTAGTGGCCAGTAATAATAAAAATTATAATAACATAAAAAAAATCATAACTTGAAAACTTCCACCTGCGCCGCTCGCCGACATAGGGCTCTCTCTTTTTCCTTCAATTCGCCTTCTTTTTGCACGTTATTTGTTTTAATTACATTGATGCGATGTTATGATCCGTGACCCCGGCAAATGACCCCTGCGCTTCAGTTCTTTAAGTCAGGTTGCTCTAAGATGCTATTTTAGAAAATTGTTGGTAAATAAATAAATATTAATGTTTAATTAAATTAAAATATATTCATGAAACTAAAACGCGAAACCGTGTGTTAAATTAATGTCGCCACGCTGTATAAATAAATAAATAAATATCGTGTTTGGTAATACCACTACTTCCACCCTACTTCATCAAAACATTGGCTTGTCTTATCTAAGATCGAATATCAAAATTGAATCAAATTGAAAACTCATCTTCATTAATTTTCTTCATACTGATTGCATTTTAATTTTCCAAATTATTTACGGTTAAGAACCGTTTTGTCGCTTAAAGTGATTGCTTTTGAATGTCTTTTTAATTTAAGCGAACAGAGGAAGTATGAAGAAAATTCTGGTGATTTGTTTACGTAAGTAATAATGCAATATATTAGATTTAGCCCAGTACCCTATTTAGCCTAGCTAATTGAGTAACATACTATCAATCTCAATCTGAATCATTATGAAGGATATTGCTAATCCATTGCTACATATGTTCGAAAAATTTGTTTGCTCAACAATGTAAATAACGCAATGAATGTTGTTGAACTGTCAAAATGAAACCCTTTGCTACTAATAGTGTGTTACGCAACTACCTACCCGCCGGTTCGTACGGGCGTATTTTTTTCGCGGTGAATTTTTTCCACACTCTATTTTCAACGCAATATTTTTGACGGCACGGTTGGCGCAGTGGTTAAAAGCGATTGACTGCTGCGCTGCGTGTCGCGGGTTCGATTCCCGCACGGAACAAATATTTGTATGACCTACATGTATTTGTTCCGAGTCTGGGTGTTTTTCTATCTATAATATGTATGTATTTACAAAAAAAAAATAAAAAATATAAGTAGTTTATCAGCCATCTTGTTACCATAACACAAGCATTAGGTTGCTTAGCTTGGGACAAATGGTGCTGTGTGAAATGTCCAGGGATATTATTATTATCATTATTATTATTAACTCTCGGGATTAAGCCAAGCATTGAAAATCCAACAGAGCGCATCCCAGCGCATCAAGAACACACACTGCTTGGATATTGAATTTTCGGCGCTACGCAGAGTGTTGAAAATCAAGTGCGCGCAAAAAATTCACCGCGATAAAAATACGTGCGGCCCTGGACCTGGAAACTAAAGAATCAGCTAATTAGTAACGTTGATAACGGGTCTGTCGGTTCATGGTGCATCAAAAGTACCTAGTTATTATGTTTCATTGAAGATTTTATGTCACTGAAAGTCCTCCAGACCGAATTTCGACCATGGTGGCCAATTTCAGCGGAGTCTAGCTATCTACGCGGGAGATATTATAGTGCAAAAGTGTATGCGCAGACACAGGTGCACTCACAACTTCCTCACTGTCATAGTCCGATGGGACGGCAATCTGACACGACCGGAGAGAGATCAGGCACAAGACCAACGGCTTAACATGCTTTCAGAGGCATAGGGGTATGTATGACACCGCCAACTTCCAAACTCTGGGCTGAAAACCCTTTTGCCTGACTTGGGAATCGAAACCAGGATCCTACGCTCAACAGTCGCGCTTGCGACCACGATGGCAGTTATATAGCTACAGTGATTCTTAATAACAAATGCGGCTTAAATGATAGCAGACATACAAGTTGCTTGGTCAGGTTAAGCTAAGCTGGCCTCGCTCGTGCCTCGGAAAGCATGTAAAACCGTTGGTCCCGGCTGTCATTCGTGGACCTTTGACAGTCGTTACGAGTCGTTAGAAGCCCGAAAGTCTGACAAGCAGTCTTACAAGAGGTGTTTCCTTATCCAGTAACTGGGCTGTGGAGGTTAGATAGGCAATTGCTCCTTATAAAATACTGGTTTTCAGGTGCATCCGGTTAGACTGGAAGCCGACCCCAACATTGGGAAATAAGCTGCTACGCTTCAGGTCAAATGTTCGATCCTTACACTGGAAAATAGTTTTCTGACGTTAACAGTCCTGGCTCAGTCAGGTTATATTATGTCAGAAATTATTTTGTTGCTTCAATTATATTGGGCTGATTACCGTAACCATTGATACTGAGTAATTAGAAAAGGAATAATACATTTTATTCATGATGTTTACAGTTTTCACAAAAATAACTCAATGAAAATGTAATAAAATAATATTTTTTTTACAGAAACGGCGCTTTTTACCATGACATGCTGCGTAATGTCCAAGTATGTATCTAAGAACATTACACCCGACAACATATATGACAAAGCAATGCGTCACGGGTAAGTATATAGAGGTAGAAATCCATGTGATTTAGTAGAAATCCAGGTGATTTGGTACAAACCCCAGTGATGTGGTAGAAATCTTCGTGATTTAGTAAAAACCTTAGTGATGTGGCAGAATTCTTAAGAAATATTAGTGATTTAGTAGAAACCTTAGTGATGTAGTAGAAACTTTATTGATGTGGTAGAAATCTAGATGATTTAGTAGAATCTTTAGTGATTTAGTAGAAACCTCAATGATGTGGTAGAAATATTGGTGAATAAGAAGAAACATTAGTGATTTGGTTGAAACCTTAGTGATGTGGTAGAAATCTATTATGCATGATTGCATAGATTTTTTTAAGTTATTTCGGAACGCGGTTGGCCTTTGAAGGGCTTTTTAAAAAGACCTTAGGTACACACACATTTTACTGGCCACTCGTCTCAGTACTTATTATTAATTCTAGAGTAGTATTTTGCCTTTTAGGGTCCATAAAAAGTGTTCGCAGCTGGAATGTAGCCAACTAGTTGGGTCTATACCTAAGAGCGGTGTTTGTTTTTCATGTTAGGCTGTGGCCACGGGTAGGCGGCGCGTTTTAAGTAATATACGAGTATGTTGTGATATTTTCTGTAAAAATCTCTTGCTAAAAGTGAACTGTCATTCCACCTGATGCTAGGGGTTGACACTATTGACAGCTTACTTGAAGCTCATTTTATATAGTACTTAGTAAGTAAGCTAATCCGAATTTCCGAATTTATAGTTCTGTACATGTGGTGTTTACCTTTATGTAATTGTTGCGCTTTAATTCAATTTTAAGGATGAATTATGTTGCTGTATCCAGTGTGAACAATTGTTGGTAGACGTAATAAAATAAATATAAATAATATCCAAGTTTTCACGGTGAGATTTTTACAGCTTGTCTCTAAGCTTGGCTCATGCCAAAGGCCTATAAGTGGCAATCGCTTTCAAATGTTTCGTATGTCTACAACGTCTTTCAATATGATTGACATAAGCTTTTTGGTAGCTTATGTCATATTGCCAATACAAATATTTTTTATATGAAGATTTGAATTTGAATTAGTTACATTTTTGGCTTTTCCAGCAACGTCATCGCTGATAGAATATCACATTGTCCAGGCACCGATAAAAAAAAGTTATACCTACAAAGACAGTCTCTTGGGTAACACTAACCAGTCGACAGAGATGCGAAGGAACTTTTCGACGCCATATTTTAGTTTGTTAATAGTTTTAGTTAGGTGAGATTAATACATTTTTATTTTAAGAGTTTGTTCGTTAATTTAGTATATCATAACCAGCCTATCTCGGTGAAAGGGAATGGGCCATACTCAACCACGCGGGCCCAGTGCGGGTTGGTAGATGTCACATGTCTCGATTTTTTTGTTCTAGGACATGTCGGTTTCCTCACGATGTTTTCCTTCACCGTTTTGAGAGCAGTTAATGAATTAGTTTATTTTATTTTATTTAGTACATGTAAGAAGTTTATCCTATGTATGGATATACTTTTATCCTCTTTAATATTTTATTTTTGTAAGGGCCAGTTATATTATTGTGTTTGTATACTACTACCGCAACGTGTCAAATCTCTCGAACGCCAAACGTGACTGTGACGTGTTTCCTTCTTGCACGTCTGTAGTACTGTGAGAGACCTCGGTCTTGCCAAGCATGACAAGCATTGCAAAGCGGGGCTTCTTGGTAGATTTTTTTCCAGTCATATAAAGCGAGTGTTAAGCATAGCGGGATTAACTGACATTGGCGCCGATTCCCTTATTCATAAACTAAACTAAATTTAAGTTCAGTGCATGTTTTTCTCACTATTTCATTAAGGTTCATTAAGATAAGGACAGAAGATAAATATTAGTGTAGTCCTGTCTAATAAGTCAGCGCCTGACGTAAATTGACATATTTTTAGTTGCCAATTTTTTAATCACGTCTAAACTCTCTATGAAGTATCTTAATTTGACAGGACTATCCTAATATTTATCTTCTGTCCTTTTCTTAATGAAATAGAAAGAAAAAGATGCACAGAACTTAAATTTAGTTTAGTTTGTGAACAAGGGAGTCGGCGCTATTGAAACGGATTCAAATTGGTACCTCGTATGCGGTCCAAAATGTTGTAAAACAAATGAAGATAAACAATTGAAGACCTTCTCAGAAGTTTCAAATTAAATGTTGTGATTTAAATTAAAACTTCTGGGAAGGACTTCAACAAACTGTTTACTGTTTCATTTGACTTTACAACATTTATACAAAACGTTTAGAAGCTTGTCTCGGCCTATTAAATAGAATTAAGACCGTTAGGTAATTAAATATAATTAAGATTATCGCGTCTTCTAATTTAAAGTCCACTGGGTCGTTGCGTAACCAGTCTCATTTATCATAGCATTTTATGGTCCATCTTTGGAGCGAACTTCTTTAACATGGCTTGCGGAAGGAGTAACCTGGTAGAAACAGTCACGTAACGAAAAGGGTTGGGCCACTTCCATGCGACTTTTCCTTTTGAGATAGTTTCGAGTTTTTGAGGGTGCTTACGCTGATAGTGAGGTCAAAATGCACATCCAAGAGGGGCTGCGAAAATTTTTCGTCAATGGCGTCGTATTCATGGTTTTCGAGGGTGCTAAAGCCGATAATGAGGTCAAAACGAAAATCCAAGATGGCGGCTGCGAAAATGTTCAAATGTTTCGTCGTGGGTATCGTTTTCATGGTTTTCGAAGGTGCTGAAGCCAATTGTGATTTCAAAATGAAAACCAAAGATAGCGACCACTTCATAAGAGCTTCTAAAAACTTATACTAGATGGCTCTGTATTAAAAACGCGTATTAAATTCACACTTTCTATTTCTGGCTACTATATACGAGTGTGTCTGCGTGTGAGTATCGCAGTAAGAAATCTTGTTCATGACGGGGGTCCCCCGACCGCAATCGTTTTGTATTAATAGAAAACGCGCCCGCGTTAATGTGACCATGGCCTTAGCAATAA
The DNA here is from genome assembly GCA_949629185.1 of Apamea crenata. Lineage (NCBI taxonomy): Eukaryota > Metazoa > Arthropoda > Insecta > Lepidoptera > Noctuidae > Apamea > Apamea crenata. The sequence continues at coordinate 6,151,534 of OX451376.1, read as the reverse complement.
AGTAATACATGTGTTTAAAAGAAACAATGTGTTAAAAGAGCCTTTGCAGTACATTTTTCAGATTTGATGTCAGAAAACGACTGAGTAAAGTTGGCAAAAAATTTTAATCCATCTTGTAAACTGTTTATTTTGTAGAGAAAGATTTACTTAATCAAAATTGACAGCACACCAAAAAGTTTTTAAAATCATTTTGTGAATCATAAATAAGACTAGGTAGGTCCCAAATAGATGTCTTAAAAACTGCAACAGTTTGGCAGTCCCTAATTTCAGGCGGTAGTGAATTCCACAACCGCACCGCGTGCACTGTGAAGGAGTAGGAGTAGAAGTTGGCGGAGTGGGGAGGGGAGAAGGTTATTAAGATGCGACCTGCAAGGCGCATCTGAAGGACTGGCGTGGGAAAAACGATCCCGCAGATAAGATGGCGTTATAGGATTATGAAGGAGGTTGAATAGCAGACACAATATCCGAGAGTTCCTGCGAAGTCGAATGGGGAGCCACTTGAGTACCTTGCGAAAGTTGAAAACATGATCATACTTTTTAAGGTTTAACACAAAACGAATACTGATATTTTGCGAAAAACTTGAACGTTTGCTTGAAACTTGAGCGTTTGCTCAAGTTTATATAAAAGCTCCACGGTGGCATCCAGATAGTTAGTTCACCTCTACTCTTTTTTAGAACATAATTTTCCTCTACGATAATGTCATTCAGTCAGTCATTGAACTATTCAAAATGTATCAGATCCATGTCTATCCACAACTTATAAGACCCATTACAAAAAAGAAAAAAAATCACAGCAATCAAGATTAAATCTAAAAGCCCTCGTCTTTTTTAACTCAGAATGGAACCTCTAGCGGAATAGGCTTAGGGCACTGTATCCAACTTTCGCTAAAGGAAATTCGTCCGAAAAAAGTTTACGTTGAAGGCCCTCTTAATTTGAGTGACTCAATCAGGAATTATTGAGAGGGCAGCTGTTTTTTGCTCGAGATTCGCTTACTTCGGCCATTTTATGTAAGAACATACATACGCATAGTATTTTTATCTCACGAAGCGACGCGCGGTTTACTTGTGGTTGCCAAGTGTACAAACACGCTGTAAATGTGTGCGTTCAAAAGTGCCTGTTGTGCCTATTTGAAATAAATTATTTGACTTTGATTTTTGACTTCAGTTATTTCAATTACACCTTGTATAGAACTCATTTCCTACACATAAAGGTACACATTTCAGTAACAGCACAAAAACATAAAGTTGATTGTCTTGTCGTACGTACTGTTATGTCTATCAAAATCACAATGATCTTTATTGTCGTTACAATAAGGTTGCTTATGGGTTTCTGGTATTGACAAGTCTGTCAAAATCACAGTGGATCTTTAAGATTGCTGATAGGTTGTAAGAAAGAAAAATATTTGATTACACAGGAAATAGAAACAGTAAAAAAGGAGCATTTAAAACTAACAAAGTTACATTAAAAACCACCAAAAAAATAAATAAACCGAAAAATAAGACTTGTGCGAGGCCAAGAAGGCTCCTAGCTCAGCATAGTGCTGCGATATTTAAAAATTAAATACCGCAGCGCTGGTATTCTGACAGGGCCCGGGGTGGTGCTTCTGACAAGTCTGTCAAAATCACAATGATCTTTATGCTTGTTACAATAAGGTTCTTGTACGCTGACTGCTGTCAGATGTACAATATCCGAGAGAGGCCTATGATCGCAAGCAGCTATCATCAAAATATTTCTGCCAATTTTTTCAATAAAACGAATAATCCTTCAATATGACGGCACGGTTGGCGCAGTGGTTAAGCGATTAACTGCTGCGCTGCGTGTCGCGGGTTCGAAATATTTGTACGACCTACAAGTAGTTGTTCCGGGTCTGGCTGTTTGTGTATGTGAGTTTAAATGTTTGTAAACGCACCTACGATACAGGAGAAATTCCTAGTGTGGGGCAACGTTTTATTAAAAAAGAAAAATGTTTTTATCAAAAAAGCTTTTTGTATCTTTGCAGGAACGACGACGGAATAAATCCTCGATACACAAATACAGAGATGCCTCCTGGACAGTACTGCCTATGCTCCAAGATCTACGACCCAGTATGCGCATCGAATAATGAGTCCTATTTCAACTTGTGTTACTTGGAGTGCAAAGTGCCGAAGGGTGAAAATGTCAGTGTGATCCACCAGGGTAACTGTATACCGTATTGAAGACAGTTGTGAAAAAAATATGGTTTAGTTATAAAATAATGTGTTTTGTTTGTTTTGTTGAAGAAAAAAATATCATAATTTCAGCCCGGAATAACCCACTTCTACACGTCCTACTAATATTATAAATGCGAAAGTTTGTATGGATGGATGGATGGATGTTTATTACTCTTTCACGCAAAATCTACTTAACGTATTTAGATGAAATTTGATAGTTTATAATCATGATTAACACATAGGATACTTTTTATCCCGATATTCCCACGAGATCGAAATTTATGCGTGTGAAACTCTGACATCATCTGTCATCAGAAGACAGCCGCCAACATAGAGTAATACAGTCCGTTCACGGTAATTTTACCTCTGAAAGCAGCAACCTTATTGTGACGAGAACAAAGGTCACAATGATTTTAACAGACGTATCAATGGCAGCAAGCCAACAGCGACCTTATTAAGATGAAAATTAAGATCACTGTGATTAGAACAGTAATGCAAAATCAGTGGTACGATAACTGTGAAAGAACTGCACTAATAAAGCCGCCACGCAACCATCGACGCGTCGATCCGCTAGATGACAGTCACCAGCCAGTGTCACTCTTATCCGACCTCTTCAGTGAATCTAGTAACTTCTTAACAAAACTAGACGGCGCCACTTGCTTCGTCGTTATAATTATATGTAAAAGGCCAGGTCTAAGAGGCCATTAACGTCAACCAGAGCGTCTGTAAAAGCTGCTGTAACTAAGGCATACCACAGGGGAGCATGCATGATGAATAATATCATAATAATTTACGTAATCCTTCACAAGTTTTCGCAACGAATACAAAACTCATATCCATTAAAATGCAGTGAATATAATTTTTCATTCACGTTTTAATATTAAAATCTAGCAAGTTTTCATGCAATTAAACTCGGGAAAGTTAAAAACTGCATTATGCAGGTTGTGAGGGAGAAAGAATACATTTATTTTATTCGCTTTACGACTTCGTTAGGGGTTGGTGCTATAGTAGTTTTATTTTCTTTAATTAGGAGTTATGTCGTTTCTTTACTCGGGGGTATCGTAAAGGTGACATAGGACTTTTCTTAAGAGGATGAACGAAATCCTGTGAATCACAGAGAAGGAATTTTAAAGAGAAATCTTCATGTACTGTTTTTGTAGCTGGGGAGTTTGTTGCGCCGCTACTTTATCTCAACTAGGAAGTGGTGATGGGCGGCTGTTTTGGGGGACTATCTTTGTAATTTTGACGTACAGAAAGTGCTTGTTCTCAGCCTAATTTGAATAAATGAGTTTTGTTTTTCATTCAGCCCATAGTTACAATTTTAGCCGTAATGCCAGAAACTGAGTGTTAATTAAACTAGTAAACAAACTATTCTAATTTGCTTTGATTTTTATTCGAGCTAACTTATGTTTTTGTATCCACGTGTTTCTGTGACAAATAAGGTGTCTACATGAAAGTTTTTTTTTGCACAAAAATCAGTAATTTAATAAACCTATAAGTCCACTGTTATTCTCCTTGTAGCGGTATCTACAACGCCGCATGCGAGCAACGCGTCATACTGACATCACGCAAATCCTGCATCTCGCAAGCAGAGTTTACCGCGCAATTAGCATACATACAAACTTCTCGACCTCAGTCGTTGGGCAATTGCCCGCCAGATACAACACCCGTCTGGTCGGAGGATCCTCCCTTTTGCTATGGAGGTTGAGTAAACTTTACACCCTGTTCCTCATACCTCTAAATCCTTTTCTATTCGATGGTTATGCACATAAAACCACGCCTGTATTCCCCGAAGGGTTGAGTAGAGGAGCACCTGAGCTGAGTACACCCATATTTCGCCAGTTATGTTAAAGTCCCATTTAATAGGGGGCGAGCATATGGCCATCAACTGGCACGAATACGGACTACGACCAGCTCTCGAGAAATTCCAGACAGAAAAACCCAAAAATGTTTTGCCCCACCTGGGAACCTAGCAGTACCGCTTGCGACCACTCGACCAAAAAGGCAGCCACGTAATTAATTTCTGCTGACAGCAAAACAAAATGGCGTCGTCCGGTCCTGGAATAGTTATCACCAACATCCAACACATTTAGCAGTAAGTCGAACAGCTTTTTAAAGTCCCGTAGTCCCGACTCGTAAGTTTATACCAAGGAATGGGGTTTGGAAAGAAGAACTTTAAGAAACAGAGGACTTTGTTACAAAGGAACGAATTCTTTGTATATAAATAGATGGATGTTTTTTGGAACTAAGTTGTTTATTTTGAGAGTATTTACGGTCAGAAGTTGTTTCTGAAATAGAAAAGGTTTTGAAGGTTCGGAAAACGGACGGGGTTCGAGGTTTGGAGTTCGAAAAATAGTATGCGTAGGGTGGGTGTCTGGAGATTGAAAGGACCGCTTTTGCACCTTCGAAACGTACATAATCAGCCTATAATGTTCCCACGGCTGGATCACAGGCTTCCTCTCTGTGATAGGGAGTGGCCCAAAATCCGCCACGCGGGCCCTGTGCGGGTTGGTAGATGTCACATGTCTTCGACTTTTTGGTTCTAAGACATCCCGGTTTCCTCACAATGTTTTTCCTACACAGTTTTGAAAGCAGTGGTGATGAAATAATAAGTGTATAAGTGTGGTAAAAGTACATTATTATTTTTACCGTATTTTAAATGTGTGAACCAAATGTATGAACGTAAACGAAGCAAAAGGACTGTGTAAGGATCGCAGCTGGTGGCGTTTCTGCCGATCCCTGTGGGATGAATGCGTGAGCTTACGTATGTATGAACTCCTTTCATTAAACAAGGTCAAATTAAATTAACTGCTGAAACTTCACAGACGTGGTTATCGATATCTAATAATGATAAAACAAAAAGGTTTTCGTCCCTCATAATTTCAATAGGCTAGATGCCTAAAAAAAATCTAATTAGTCCGTCAGTTGGAATATCAAAACATATTGGACCCGTATTTTTTCTTTTGTCAATTATATAAAAAATTATGAAGATATCGCCCGTTAAAGTTTCGCGTGACGTCATGCCTTGCTACACTTTTTAGCATGGCGTGACGTCACGACCTCCCTCTCCCAAATTTAGACGCGCTTTATCTTTTTCATTTTTAGTTTGATTGACAAAAGAAAAAATACGTGTCGATTATTTTTCGATAATCTAACTGACGGACTAAATATAATTATTATTCTTTTACCCAGGCATCTACCCTATTAACTGTGGATGAGGTTGGCACAGGAATGTAGGGATTAATACAAGCAAAGGGAGACCAGCTAGTCTATTCTAGTCTCTCTCTGATTAAATCTCAGCGTGATAACTCAGGTGAAGTGAGCTGACAATAGTGTTAATCGTGTTAATTAATAGTGTCAACCCTGTCTATTAGGTTAACCGTTTTTTGACAGCTGTATTAGAACGAACTATTCCAGATTACGTTAACTTTAAAATGCGTAATAAAATATATATATATATTTTTTTTTTTTTTTATCTTATCTTATTGAATTATCTTATTTATGGCTTCTTGCAGACATTATAATACCGTACTTGTAACAATCAATGTATTGTGTGTTGCTGCAGTCACGAGTTCCATCTGTCAAAAAACGCTCCTGTTGCACGCCATTCAACTCGATTTTCGGCAACTCTCATCCAGCTGCTACCAGCCTTCCTGCGAAGATAGTCGCTCCACCTAGCCTGAGGGCGTCCCACTCGCCCATTCGCGGTCTCCTCTCAAGAACACGTCTACCCCAATGGTTATCGGTTCTACGGCTAATTTAGTATGAACGGCCCAACGGAATAGTTCAAGTTTTCCTCCTCGCAATAAACCCAGAGTGGCTGATCGAGTGCCGGCTAAAGAACTTAATTTCCTATCACCTCGAGTCACGGAAACAATCAGGAGCTCGCGATAACGATAACGTGATTAGACGTGATTCAATAATCGATTCTATGTTAGGGATCGATTCAAGAGATAGTCTTGATTAAGACATTATGATTGTAAGGCAAACTGTTGGGTGTTACTTTATTTGATTGCCTTCGTCTTGATAAATTGGGTGTGAGCACGCAATCTTGGCCGAAAATAATATCTAATTTGTTGGTGAAATAGAGAGTATATAGAAAATAAATATTTTTATTTTGTGTGTTGATTACTTGATTATCGGTCTAGACTCTTCCCAATTATATTAAGATCGGCTTATAGTCTAACCGGATGCAGCTAAGCTTCTAGTATTTTACACGGATTGCCTACCTATCTAACCTACGTATTCTAGTTTCTGGATTTAACAAGATACCCCTTGGTAAAAGACTTTCAGCCCTCTGACTACTTGTAAAGACTGTTAAAGGTCTATGAATGACAGCCGGGACCAACGGCTTAAAGTGCTTTGCGAGCCACGAAGGGGTCTCGGTATGAAATCGATGGTCACCCATCAACGGATCGACTACGGCAAGCGTAGTTTTACCTTCGACGTGCTTTCCGGTGCACGAAGCAACGAGAAGCTACATATAATTCAGTAAGTTTAGTGTGAAAGGAAGCGTGAAAATCAATGCAAAAAGACGTTTGGCCTGTGGAGTGAGAGCTGTAGTCACGTATTTCTATCGTTAAAAGCAAAAACAGAACAATAAAGGAAAATTATTAATTGATTCCATAAAAACTTATTGACTTTTTAATTAAGTACGCTTTTTTTAAATAATTGAGCCTCTAAACAGCTTTAGCGCTTCTAAAGATGCCGCTAAGCTGAAGTGGGACTGGGCTGGCCACCTCTGCAGCATGGCCATCATGCGGAGCCCTGACACAGCTAGAAGGCGTTGTGGCAGACCCCGTAGACGATGGCGGGACGAGCTGGACAAAACAAACGACCAGTGGTCCACTTTAGCCCTGGAGCGAATGAACTGGAAGTCATGGGGAGAGGCCTTTGCCCAACAGTGGGATGATGCAGGCTAAGAGTGACAGTAAAGATGTGCGGTTTTTAACAAATGTGCCTCTTTAACACCAATTTACATGGCACTTATCCCATTGACAGTGATGCGGACGAATTTTTTTATGCCCAATGAGCTCCTGCGTTTTTATATATTTTTTCGTATTATATACTTGTATATAGTATGTATTATTGTTAGTTTGAAAATTAAATAAAAATAAAAAAAATTAAAAAAAATTGAGTATTTACATGGCCTTCACAAGATTATGCCTGGACTTTAAAAGAGGCTGTGACCTCTGAGTTTGTTTTGGCCTTTCTTCTCAGAGTAGTTAGATAATTAGGAAACGCCGACCTCATCTAGTTAAAAAAAAAATGATTGACGTGTAAAAGTGTTTGTACAAACCTACTTATAAAATAATCTATCATTTATAACACTTTTTGCTTTTTCTCAAAGTCAGTCACGTTTACTAAGCCAGGACAACTCGACCAAATCGGTTACGTTAGGTTAAAACCGCTGTACTAGATGCCGCGATAGCTGCCGGCGAGCGATTCGATTACATACATGTCAATAACAATCTTATGCTGATGACACAACCCTAGTTTTTCATGGTGATTCGTGGGACGAGGTCAAGCAAATAGCTGAGGTAGGACTTCACCGAATCAGTCGATGGCTTAGCATAAACTTATTAACTCTAAATCTTGCAAAAACCACGTACGTACAATTTCCGTTTGCCAAAATTACACCACCTAATGTTTGCCCACAATAGTCTTGACTCAAATTTACTTGAAATACCCTATTTTCTTATGTTTCGCACTGCAATATAGCTCAGCATCTGCTCTCTGTTAAATTGCTGTAAATTACGGAAACGTTTCTTAAGGTATAATGCGAACGGCGTTGAATGAAGACTGTGTAAAGGGAATAAGTGAGGATTTTGTCAAGTTATTTTTAGTCAAAGACTAGATAGTATCAGCATAAAGGCAGCTCTTTTGGAGTTTTGCTTTCATTTCATAGAATAAAGGCAGGATCTCTCACTGTAACCCACGGCCAAGCTACGCGTGGTTGAGTGGCTGGCAAAACAAATGAAACGCGCAGCTCAACTCAACCCATTTATTTCAATTAAACCATTTACAGGCACTTTTGCATTGTCAAACACAAATAGTTACAAAGTTAGAAAGTTGAAGCTAGTTGCCCATTGCAAAACGTAGATGTCTATGGAGAAGAACGAGCGAAAAACTCCACTGATGTCGCAAACCTCTTTGTGTGCAGACGCAAGCACATCAAGTTACAAAATGCTGCAATCTGTCTAATTTCTTTAATAGATTTTCAACTTTATTAACTAAAGCATAAAGGTTCAAGGTTGATTGGGAAAATTTGACAGTTTCGGGTAGCTTGATGTGCTGGCGTCTTTACATCCTACATAGCAGTGGGCGATCGACTTTATCTATTTCGTTTTAGAAGTTAACAACATTAAACTTAATTTGCGATTATTTGGTAACAATACCAAAAAGTTTGTGTCGAATTGTTGATATTGTAAGACTATTTGTTTATTTGACACGCAGTCATGGTTATATTCAATAATTGAATCAATTTTCTACAAGTTTTTCTGTTATTGGGTGCGAATAAACAGGCGGCCTTCAAAAAATAACAAATGCATTGCAGTTGCGTTGCCATCCCAGAGACAAAGCTAAACTGTCTCATTTGCCTGTAACTATACTACATGCCTTTAAAACAACAACAAATGCCTTACTACTCTCTTTCCACCTCTCTCTGTCCAGAGCTGTCAAGGATCAATTCTTAGTAAAGAAGTCCAGCTCATCCCGCTATCTCCGTCTGGGCCTGCCGCAATTTCGTTTGCCATTAAGCAAAGCTGATTAGCGACATAACAAATAGGTACCTACTAAGCTTTGGATTGGGCAGCTAGCTTCATACTGTTTACCGATTTCGTCGTATCAATGGCGTGATAATATATTAGATTTTGTTGGCCCAAAGCTTCGCCACTTCCCCGGTAACGTCAGTAGCAGTGCAGAGGTTGCTTTGGCTTAATTTATTGGAGCACAGAAAACAGGATAGGAGGTGGGACATCGTTTCTGATTCCTTAACAATTCAAAAGTGCTTGCATAATCAGCCTGTAATGTTCCTACTGCTGGGACACAGGAGTCCTCTCTGTGAGAGGGAGTAGGCCGTAATCTACCACACGGGCCCAGTGCGGGATGGTCAAAAGTGCTTGTAAATGGGTAATTGAATCCTACTATACAGGGTGGCAGGGACATCGACGCGCAGCCTCTTTGGATGGATTCAGTACATGAATCTGGACGCCCTTGCGTTGAAATTTTTCGTCGGTAATTAAAAAAATTGCACTACATTTTTTTTTTTTTTTGATAACCGACGAAAAATTTCTACGCTACTACTAGAATCATGTGCTGAATTAATGGTTACAGTTTGCGCGTCGATATCCCTGACATCCTGTGTATTATATTTATATTTAAAAAAATATTATAAACGTGAAAGATTGTATGGATGGATGGATGTTTGTTACTCTTTCACGCAAAAAGTTCTGAACGGATTTGGATGAAATTTGGCACACAGATGGTTTATAAACAGGATTAACATATAGAATACTTTTTATCCCGATATTCCCACGGAATCGAAACTTATGCGGGTGAAACCGCGGGGCTCAGCTAGTGAATGAATAACTGCTTTGAGTTTGACTTCGCCGGACGCTCCTTCACAAAGAGTCCTAACTCCTTCCGTTTCTCTAGCCAAAACGCATTACTGTAGATTACATCCTCAAGAAATATAGCAACAATTGTTGCAGTTGCATAAAGGAGTTGGTGTTCCAAGACTTTCCCGTTGAGTTGGATTAAGAGACAAAAGACAGTCATTTCTGGAACGCGACGGTCCTTCGTTTTAAATTAGTTGACGTTATTAAACGTTTTGTGGGGAAATGGTGAGATAAGAAGTGAAGATTACCTTATGACAAGTTGCATCAATGGGAATGAAGGCTGTAATCATGTTGTAATTAGGTTTCATTCTTAATAATTTGTGTCTCTAAAAATATAAACAAATGGTAAAAAACGTACCTGTGGATGCCACTTGCAAATCAATAAAAATAAATTGATTGCGTGTTTTTTTTTACACTTTCAACAGATTATTTTCGAACAGACTATAGTTTTCGGTTTATTGGAGCACAAGAGTCGTTGACGTAAGACGTAGCTAAAGATTTTGTAAGGAAGATAGGTAAAAGTGTCTCTTAAGGACCGACTGTGAGACCGTGTGGTTGTAGACCATAGTTCCCCCAGCATACGACAGATGAGACCAGCCCAGTTCCATTTAAGCATGGCAGTTGTGTGACCTACATCTACATAAGGTAATGAAACGCTGGAATGACTTCTTATGATTAATTATAAGCAGAGACATTCCAAAAACTTAAATAAGTTTGTCCGGATGAATTATGATTGTAAGACTGCAGACTTGATGATCAAATATTATAACAATTTATATAGGGATAGTAGTTTCTGGGGAAGGTATTATTATTTACACGGCAGATGTAAGTGGAAACGCTGCGAGGGGAGGCCCTAGAAGGACATAATTATGTACATTTAGTAACATAATTGATGATGTTCTTCAGAAGGTCAGGTACATAGTACCCGCAAGCGTACGTGTATGACCAAAATGTATGAACGTAAATGAAGCACTTGCTACGAAACTTATATTCAAATTTTATTTAAGTTTCAAATTGACGTTATTTCAAGTTAAACCAATATCAACTTTATTTTAATTGAAATTAAGTTGATTTCAGAGTGACTAGCACTATTGAAATAGTTATAAAGTATTTGAAGTTGTAGCGTAAACTGAACTTTATTTTGTAGGTATTAAAGTTATTTTTCCATAAACTCATATTTGTTTACAGTTTTGGCGAATATGTCACGATATTAGATTACACTCCTTGGTATGTAAGTATCGTAGCAGATGGCGTTCTGTAGTTTCTGCCCACTCCTCATGGAAAGACGGTGTAAGTTCATCTAGTATGTACAGTCACGAACACCAATATGTCAACACTTGGCCACTTTCAACTGCATTTTTTCGTAAAATAAGGAGTGCAACGTTGAAATACGACACATTACATAAACCTATGGGTTCGAAAATGCTATGTTCGTAACAACATAAAATTTCAATTAAAAATAAAGGAGTAAATCGCTTTTGAATAAAGCCGAGTGTATATATACTTTTGCTCGTGACTGTATATGTACAGTGTGGCGATTAGATTATCACATGAATTGAAACCACGTATTCCACATAACGTAAGTATATTAAACATACACAATTAAAAGAATTAATAACAATTAACATTTTAGTCGCGGGACCTTTTTTTCGTTTCAGTATTTACATAACAACATTAAACTTAATTTGTGTTTACCTAGTAACGATAACATACAGTTTGTGTTGAATTCTTGATACCATTGCCTCACGCGTGTCTTGTGACTTATTATCAAGGATGGTTTATTTCATGACATTTTTTACGGTAATTATTTTATTTGTTTTTTTTTTCTATTTTTAGTAAAATTTAAATTTTATTATTTTAACAGACTTTTAACAACTTGTAATGACCGCTGTATTATTTAATGTGATAACCTAATCGCCACTCTGTATAGGGACAGTCCAAGCTAATTCTAGAAGCCAAGTGCCAAGCAAAAGTAATTTTGTACAGAAAAGATAGTTACGAAGAGAAATAGAAAAGCACAGTAAAACATTAAAGAAATCTGTTTACAAGTCCACCATAAACGTTTTGATTAATTGTAAAAATTAGCAAGAGTTTCCACTTCATAAAACTCGGGGGCTCGAAGTTTTATCGACAAGAATCTATGTAAAAGAGAAGCGAGTTTACAAAACTTTTTATGGATTAACTTTCCCTCGTTTTGCGAGGAACGCAGATGAGTTTTTTAAATGTCTAATTGCATTCCCCATTAATAACACTGTATATATTTTTTTGTGTAAGTGCCAAAGAAAATGACGTCGAAATAAATTTTTCATTCAAATGATAGTTGGCTATAAAGTTGTTTAATATTTACTTTGTGACATACAGTAGGATTGTTTGGTCAACTTAAATAATTACTATTATTTTAGATGCGTTATATTATTTAAGATATATTATTATATGTGTTCTATTCGCGAGGAGCTTGTAGCTAAGTAATAACAGCCGCACGGGTCGATGATACTCATCACGTCTGCTGAGTTTCGCTAGCTAATTTAATTTCACCCTGTATAGATCAGGTACCAATCTACTAAAATGGTATACTATAAATTCGAAAGTAACCATGTCTGTCTGTATTTTAGAACAGTTCGTTACAATTTAAGGGTGAACGAAATTCGGCATTGCAATAATCGATTCATGATAATGTGGTTGTACTGCCAGTTCGATCAAAATGTACAGAATACATACAAAATCACCCCTTTTTCCCCATGGAGAAACTATAAAATGCCATTTGCTCCGATCCTTATATCGCCTTTTTGCTTCGTTTACGTTCGTACATATGTGGCCCAAGTACGAAAGCGTGGAGGAGGTAAACATGACGTGAAGTCGAACGATTTTTAAATTGAAACCATTCCCTACCATACCATGGTTGATTGGCACCAAGAACTGGGTCGGCACGGGTCATACCTGCACACTGGTTGCGAGTTCTACGCACCTGACCTTTCTGAAGAACATCACCGTCAGCTTATGTCCTGAAAAGGCTTTCGATAAAAAAAAAGATTTCCCTAGCTTACCAGACTCTAGAGCAGTGTTTGACCAACCAAGAAAATTCAGTTAAATTCCAAGCTCGGAGCTAACCGTATTAAATTAAAGACAGACTGACTATGAATAAGGATTTTATTCAGTCAATCAGAGCTGTAATTTATAAAATAAATAACACAAGATTTAAATACTAAGAGAGAATGGATTGATTTATATTACGAGTATAATCTCTTAACAAATACAGGGTGGCAGGAACATAGACGCGCAACCTATTACCGTAGATTCGGTACATGATTCTGGAACATAATTATAAAGATTACCATAATCAGCCCATAATGTTCCCACTGCTGGGACACAGGCCTCCTCTCTGTGAGAAGGAGTGGGCTGTAATGTACCACGCGTGCCCAGTGCGGGTCGGTAGATGTGACATGTCTTCGAATTTTTGGTTCTCGGACATGCCGGTTTCCTCACGATGTTTTCCTTCACCGTTTTGAGAGTAGTGGTGATGAAATAATTTACACAAAGTAAAGCGCCTGTCTGGGTTCGAACCTACGACGTACAAGTCGTAAGTCGTAGCCGTTGCCGTCGTGCAGTGGTGGCCCAGTGGATATAAAGATTAACCGATGAAAAATTTCAATGCGGCTATTTAAAAAAAAAGGTAGATTCAAACCCATGTAAGCGCTTTACTTTGTGTAATTTATTTCATCACCACTGCTCTCAAAACGGTGTACGAAAACATCGTGACGAAACAAGGATGTTCTAGAATCCAAAATTCGAAGACATGTACCTCTACCAACCCGCACTGGGCCCGCGAGGTAGATTACATCCCGATTAATCAGGCATTTGATAGCCCAATATTTAGCAACACGCTAGGGTCCTTAGAAGATGAGCAAAAACAGAAAAAAAGGCAGAATGAACGCTAAGCAAAAACAAAATAATCGCGCAGACAGGCGATGCGATGCGTCGGGATGGGTCCGGGAACAAGAAATTTCACTAGGTCGAAGTTGCGGGCAGAAGTTAGTGTGGCAATATTTCAACACAGTGTAAGCTCTAGGGAGTGAATATTCTCGTCTAATTACGGTAACATGCTATGTTATGAAAATATTTATGAAAAACTAGAAATGTAAAGTAATACAAAACTTGTAACAAAGTGTTTGTTGATGTTATAATCCTGAGAGATGAACATTTCAGAAATTGACGTACAATTCTGAAAAATGGAAAATCTTTGCGAAAATAATTCATTTTTATACAAATTACCGCCCTTCCATTATTGTCTTGTGGTGTGGTTGTGGGTGTGGTGTGATTGTGGTTGTGGTGTTTAGCTTTAGATAGAGACTGTCAGTCTGTTGAGAGTGGCAGAAACGTAGCCATAGATATAGGGACGAATCTCTACAACGAGAGGATTTCAAGTACCTGTTATGTAGAAAAACTACGATGGTATGGATTGTAGTTTTTCTACATGTTTTCATTGGTTTATTACCCATTACTTTTCGTCACTTGTTTCTCATTCCATCTTACCTGGTCGTCTTGCTGACCATAGTTTTATTGTTGTTATTAGTATTAACTTGTTTATTAATTTTACTTCGATGGTCCTAGTTTATCATTTGTGACTTCAAGTGACAGCAAAATGAACAGAACCCAGTAATGCATAAATATGTAAGCTGTCACGCCTTTTATGCATGGAGGCTTTTATTTAGGTAGTAAGTTTTTATTTACATTTTATATATATATTAATTATTTTTTAGCTTGAGTACGTAAAGTTTTTATTACATTGGCGTGGCTAGCTGACATATGGCAAACAATTTAATTTAATGTTCTGTGTCTTGTAATTTTAATTACTTAACATAATAAATAAAAAGCCTTTTATTTCTTGCTTATTCGACTTACAGTTGCAATAACAATGTGCATGCAAAATTATTCCCAAATTCAAATATTTAAAATAAAAATATTAAAATATATTTAAAGATTTAAAATAAAAATATTAATATTAAATATATTGATTTAATTAATCTGTAAGCAAGAACCCTCTAAATGAAAGGTAAAGGCCTCCTCCAGAGATGACCAGTACTCTCTATTCTCTGTCGCTCCCGGCCATTGAGTACCTGCTACTTTTATGATGTCGTCTGCCCAGCGTGCGTTTGGTCTTCCTCTTTTTTTTGTCCTAGTGGACCTGCTCATGTTGTTGTCTTTTTAGTCCAGCGATTATCACTAAGTCTCGCAACATGTCCAGCCCATCGCCATTTAAGCTTTTGTGAATAGCTGAGAGCATCAATGGCTCTAGTTTTTTCTCTTATATCAGAGTGGCGGATCTTTTGGATTTTCTTAATTTGCTTCTCTCCATACTCCTTTGGCAGGATGTAATTTTATTTTTTGTTTTTCTGGTAAATTTCCAAGTTTGGCAGGCGTATGTTAATGAGGGGAGAAGACAGGTGTTCATGACTTTGGTTTTCAACCGTATGGTCATATCGCTTTTGAGTATTGCTTTGAGACTCCAGAACTTTTTCCATGTGATGTTGATTCTTCTCTCTACTTCTAGTTCTTGATTTTTTTGATTGAATGAAACTTACTTTCCCAGATAAATGTAGGCATCGACATATGTTAAAGATGAGTTTTCGAGATATACAGGTCTTTTGGTGTGGTTCGTCATGATATTAGTTTTTGATAGGTTGATTTTTAAGCCTAATTTACGACTTTCTTCGTGTAGAGTGTTTATCATTACTTGCAGTTGATTTGTACTTTCTGATAGCAGGACTATGTCGTCGGCAAATCTCAAGTGATTCAAGTAACATCCATATCTATGCCGAATTTTTCCCAGTTTAGTTTGCTAATGATGGCCTCCAGCACCGGTATGAAGATAGTTTTTATTATTTGTTAGGGACAACAAACATAGTTGGCGAGAGTGGGTCTCCCTGCCGTACACCTTTTCTTATTTGTATGGGTGGCCCTGTAGTTTCCAGCTTCACTCTGCTAGTACTGGTTTCGTAGATATTGTTTAGGACTTTGATGTAGTCTAGTGGCACTTCTTGAGAAAGTAGAGTTTCCCATATTGATGAGTGGAGCAGAGAGTCAAATGCTTTTTGGTAGTCGATAAAGACGATGTAGAGTGGTCTCTTGAACTCTTGGTATATTTCTATCAACATTTCTAGCGAGTGTATGTGATCCACAGTTGAAAAACTTTTCTAAAACCCGCCAGTTCAATGGGTTGGTATTTCTCTGTGCTTTCTCTTATTTTTTTCTCTATTAATGTGGAAAATAGTTTATATAATGAAAGTAGTAAGCTTATCGGTCTGTAATTGCTCATGTCATTTGGGTCTATTTTTTCTAGAGCAAAATGATTTGAGATTCTGACCATTGACGGGGAGTGTCCGAGTTGTTCAGTATCAGATTGAACAGTAGAGTAAGTGGTTTTGCTAGATACGCGCATCCAGTCTTTATGATTTCATTTGTGATCCTGTCGGGGCCTGGACTTTTCTCCATTTTTAGTGATTTAATCCCTTTAATCAATTCGGATTCGTCTATGACTGCTCTCGTCTCTACTCTATTTGTATCCGGTAATTCATTTGCATGCTGATTTGGTGCGCTACATAGTTTCTTGTAAAATTCTGTTGCTATTTAAAAAACAAAAAAAAACTTGACATAGGTACCTAGTATTGTATACAATCAAGTATTTTCTAACTGAACAGCCAGCTGTGCTGCTGCGGAGTTTGATGCGCCACTTCTTCTTCCCAGCGATAGCACTAGGAAGTGGTGAAGGGCAGGCGTTTTAAGGGGACTGTCTTTTGTAATTTTGACGTTCAAAATGTGCTGATTCTCAGCCTAATTTGAATAAATGACTTTTTTTTTTTTTTTCTTAATACTTACCTACATAATTATATAACTGAAAGAAGCACTAAGACAATCGGCTAGCATAATTGGCCTATTATATTTCCACTGGTGGGTCACAGGCCTCCTCTCTTCGAGAGGAAGTGGGCTGTAATCCACCACGCGTGCCCAGTGCAACTTGGTGGATGTCACATGTATTCGAAATTTTGATACCACGCGGCGGACAGCTCAAGAAAGACAGGGCTTCACTGCTCACTGTTACATCATCTGCCTAACCTTTTCCCAACTATGTTGGGATCGGCTTCCAGTCTAACTGGATGCAGCTGATTAACAGTATTTTACATGAAGCGACTGCCTATTTGACCTCCACAACCCAATTACTGGGTAATACGATACCCCTTGGTAAGACTGGTTGTCAGACTTTCGGGCTACTGACGAACGACTGTCAAAGATCCACGAATGACAGACGGGGCCAACGGCTTAACGTGCTTTCCGAGGCACGGAGGGGTCTTGGTATGTGAAAATGGTCACCCATCCACGGACTAACCGTGGCAAGCGTAGCTAAACCTGATCGATCGACCCGTGCAGCTGTTATTACTTAGCCACAAGCCCCCCATTGCTCACTGTTCGAGGTCCGAAATAAAACAAAAAAAAATGTTCAAAAAAATATACAAACTCCTTCCTTTACAATTCGAACATCGGTATTATTCATACAATTAAAGAAGCATATGTTCATATACGTCAAATTCTGATTACTGCACACAGGTAAGTATACGACGGGACACAGGTCACAGTTCGTGATTTTTTTTAAGGGTGGGAACAAATCTGAGTATTTCCGTTTAGCAGTTTGCCGTCTAATATATGTTATATGCGTAGTTTGCGTAGTTTGCGTCGCAGAAAAAGGCAGAAATGTAGCTAAAAGAAAGAAAACACCATCTGAAAAAAAAAATTGGTTTTATTATTGGATCGAACACAAAACAAGCCAGGAGCAGTCGTTGAAGGAAAACATTGCAAGGAAATTGGCATGTCCTAGAAACAAAAAATCTAACACATCCTGCACTGCACCCGCGTAGTGAAACTCAAACTCAAACTCAAATCATTTATTTCAATTAAACCATGTACAGGCACTTTTGAATTGTCAAAATTAAATAGTCGGTCAGTTAGTCAGTAAGTTGAAGCTAGTCGCCCATTCCAAAAACGTAGATCTCTATGGAAAAGAACGGGCAAGAAACTCCACGGACACTCTTTTAATAGTGGATTACAGCCCACTCCCTGTCGAAGAGAGGAGCCCCATAAAGCGTAGGCGAAAATTCATGGAATTCGATAAAACTCAACTTTCTGGTGCTGATCCACACGTCATGTTCATGAACGGGTGCCGTCAGTAGGGACTGGTCATCTCTTAGCTGCCACGGCTTATTTTAATTTCTGAATTGTTTTTATGTTTTCTATAACGGACGCTTTTAACGTGCACGCCTTTCTACATCGTTTTCACATGGTTAATTTCAACACGAATGATGTAATCAAATATTTTGTAACAATTTTATGTTTTAGAAGAGTGTCCGTGGAGTTTCTTGCCCGTTCTTCTCCATAGGTACCTACGCTTTGGAATGGGCAACTAGCTTCACCTTTCTGACTGACCGACCGTTTGACAATTCAAAACTGCTTGTAATTGGATTTCAGTTTGAGTTTTCCCAGAATTCGCCACTAAATATCACTTTTCTCTGAACTCTCAAATTGAATGGCCTTCATTGTTATTCAATTGGGTACCTAATCCTTTAACACACCTTTCGACTAAAACTAAAACAACAAACATTAAATGAAGAATTACTTTAAAAAATCATGTTACGTAAGTACATAAACTTTGACACCAGTTTTCTCAAATTTTATCTGTGGCATTATACGTACAAATTACGGAGAAGACGAGGATATTAGAAAAAAATATTAAGGTTGTCCATAAAACAGTTGATAATACTGGCAAAATTAGAATTCGAAAATTGTTAAAATATTAAAAAAATGGCGTGATTTTCAAATGATTGCACTGGCTTATGCGATTCCACTACCTTTTTACCACCCAGCCATCTTTCCTGCGTTAGGTTGCCAGGACGATACGTCCAGGTTTAGAACTAAGTGATATTTGGTGAAGAATTCTGGGAAATTTTCAAAAACACATGAAAATTGTTATGTTTAATGCTATGAGTTTTGCCTTGGCTTCATGGGGTGCTTTATTGTTGCAAATGGAAAATCACGACCTGGAAGGAATACGTAAAATTTCAAGTCACCCTGTATAGTAGTACGCGGCTGAAATATATACATACATAGGCTTCTCCAATTACACACGATTTACGTATCTCTTTCTTTCTTTGAATTTGGTTTTGAAAACACTTACAAATTAGTTGCATCTTGGTGTTGGTTTTTATCAAAATTATTGATTCGATATAGCTTCAAACCACAACTGTTTGCAAAAGTATGCCTACAAATTAAAAATGTCATTAGAACGTTAATTAGTTTCGCGTAATTGGTTTCATTAGCAATTAAAACAACTTATATTGTATTTCATTTCCCGTGCAATCAGTTGAATTAACTGACAACCCGAAAAGAGATGAAAGAAAAAGAAAGAAAGAAAATACATTTATTTGCGGCAAACATGACGCATAAAAAAAAGAACAAACACAAAAAAACCCCACGCTCAGCAGTCGCACTTGCGATCACGAGACCAACGGGGAGGTTAATCGCTTTTACGACCTCAATGAATACATGCCAGATTGCGGAAACTGAAGTCAGTAATGTTGGTATTTAGTACCTTATAATAATTAATTAATGTCCAAAGGAGATTGGGCAAATCTGCTCTAAAGCCCAATACCGATAAAACATATCAATGGAAAGATCTCACCAATAAGATTATTTCTTATTATGACAATTTCTCTTGATTGTTAGTAGTTACGTAAGGAGCTACAGAGCTCTAAATGTCAGTAATTAAGTAATTGATCTATTTCCTTCAAAATCCCTCAGATTGTGCTTGAATTTACACAAAACTTTGACGACTTAGGCACTTAAACCTTCCTCATGAATCACTCCGATCATTGATGAAAATCCATTCGGTAGTTTGAAAGTTTATCGCGTTCAGATAGACAGACAGACCCGGCGGGGACGACGCCGGCAACTTTGTTTTATAATGTGTAGAAAAACTACAATCCTCTAACACTACTACTACTGTACAGTCCATGCATCTTTTCATTGGTCTACCGCTTTTAAAAGCCGTTCACATTTTAACTTAAAACTTTTTTTGTTACTTGCTCCTCATTCCACCTTATTACATATTAACTTCTGCCTGCGATTTCGTCCGCGTGAATCCACCCCGTCGCATCGCATGGCCATTACTTCGTTTTCGCTTAGCGTTCTTTATGCTCGGCTACTAAGGGCCCTAGCGTGATGTTAAATAGCCTATAGCCTTATTCAAGAATTTGGCTATCAAATGAATAAATATTTTTTTCAAATCGGACGGGTAGTTTCAGAGATTAGCGCGGCAGTCGGTCAGCGTCACTCCCCTTCGCCCGCCTTGCACGTCATGCGCGCGTGAATTGAACCGACCGCGCGACCCGAACGTTACCATACCTATTTAGTTGCGGAGTTATTTTAAAATTATGATATCTCCTAAGATGTTGATTGAAATCAAGTGATGTCAAGGGAAATTTTGTTCACAATTAAATACTTGTGATGAATTACGTATTTATTTGGATAAGGATTAATACCATGTTGATAAAACGCCTTCGCAAATAATGCATTAATTTCGAACATTAATTTAATACCATAAAAAAGGTTGTAGTGACTCTATCTTAAAAGTTAGACATATGCTGTCGCAAACTTTTTTTAGAAACTTTAATGAGTTTACGCGGAGCACGCAACGGAAGCTCTCAAAAAGAATAATTTTTCCCGTTTTTGCAAGATTTTCCATTGATGCTCCGCTCCTATTGGTCGCAGCGTGACGATATATAGCTTAAAGCCGTCCTCAACAAGTTTTTCAATTCGAACCAGTAGTTCCTGAGATTAGCGCATCAACCAAACAAACAAACAAACTCTTCAGCGTTATAATATGAGTTTTGATTAGGTATCCGTAAGAAGCACTAGCACAATCTACTAGCATAATCAGCCTATAATGTTCCCACTGCTGGGACACAAGCCTCCTCTCTGTGAGAGAGAGTGGGGCATAATCCACCACGCGTGCCCAGTGCAACTTGGTGGATGTCACATGTATTCGAATTTTTGGTTCTAGGAAATCAATCCCTAGGTTTCCTCACGATGGTTTCCTTCACCATTTTAAGAGCAGTGGTGATGAAATAAATTACACGAAGTGAAGCGCTTGCTTGGATTCGAACCCATGACTCGTACGTCGGGGCCGATACCACTTGGCCACCACTGCTCCAACCACGCGGCGGACAGCTCAAGAAAGACGGCTGCACTGCTCACTGTTATCCAGGTCCGAAATAAAACAAAAAAAAAAAAATATCAAAAAAATATACAAACTCCTCGCTGTACAATTTGAACATCGGTAAAATTCATACAATTAAAGAAGCATATGTTCATATACGTCAAATTCTGGTCACTGCACACAGGTAAGTATACGAAGGGACACCGTTTACAGTCCATGCTTCTTGTTATGGGTGGGAACAAAACTGAGTATTTCCTTGTAGTCCAACCTATTTCAGATGGCCGTGTCATATTTCCGATCTTTGTTGACTTTGTTTGGGTCGCAGAAAAAGGCAGAAATGTAACTAAAAGAAAGAAAACACCATCTGAAAAAAAATTTAAAAAAATGGTTTTATTACATGATTTTTTTATTTTTATTCTATGAGTTTTTGCCTAGGCGTCATTGGGTGCTTAATTGTTGCAAATGGGTCGCTATCAGGACCTGGAAGGAATAGATACGTTACATTACAAGTGACCCTGTATAATAGTGACTTCCGCTGCTGAAATATAGTAAACCTAGGCTCCTACAATTACACGCCATTTACGTATGTCTTTCTTTCATATTTTGGTTTTGAAAACACTTACAAATTGGTCGCATCTTGGTTTTTGGTTTGTATGAATATCATTGATTTGAAATCACTTTAAACAAAAACTAACTAACTAACTAAAAGTTTGATTACACATTAAAAAATGTTATGAGAACATTAATTAGTTCCGCGTGATTGGTTTCACTAGCAATTAAAACAACAACACGGGAATTTTTTAGGGTTCCGTTCAAAAATAGTACAAGAGGAACCCTTATGAAGCGACTTCGTCTGTCCGTCTGTCTGGCTCTGCTAATTATTTCTTGATCAGTTCGTTGTGTCATTATTTATTCTTTCTATATCTATACAAATAAATTTAATTGAAGTGTCTATTTATATAACAAAATAGTAGCTTTTTATTAAATGCACAGGAAAGTATAATATGCTTCGAATCGTGGCCAGAAGCTGATGTTATAAACTTGGTACAAATTGTAGTTGAAATAACTGAAATCCCGAAAAGAGATGATCATTGTTCTCATCATATCTACAATTAATCACTAATACGATCTCAATAAATACAACGTCAGATCGCGGAAACTGAAATCTATAATATTTGTATACCTTTAGCAACCAGTCTTACTCGTACCAAGGGGGTATTACCCAGTAACTGGGTTGTGGTGGTCAGATAGGCAGTCGCTCCATGTAAAATACTGGTATTCAGCTGCATCCGGTTAGACTGGAAGCCGACCCCAACGTAGTTGGGAAAAGGCTAGGCAAATGGTGATGACCTGAACACACTGAGAATACTGTTGGTGCCGCCGTGAACGCGCAGGGATGCGCAACTACTCCACCACATATGGCCCACTCCGCTCTCACAGAGAGGAGGCCTGTGTCCCAGCAGTGGGAACGTTATAGGCTGATTATGTTATGTTAGGGGTCATTATAGTTTTACGATCATACGTTGTAAACCATTGCATCCAGTTAGTTAGAGTTTCTTGCCCATTCTTCTCCATAGAGATCTACGTTTTGGAATGGGCAACTAGCTTCAACTTTCTGACTAACTGACCGACTATTTAATTTTGACAATTGAAAAGTGCCTGTAAATGGTTTAATTGAAATAAATGATTTGAGTTTGAGTTTATAATGGAAGCCAACCCCAGCGTAGTTAGGAGAAGACTGGGCAGATTTATTGCACGTTGTAAGCCTCTCAACTCAACTCAGCTTATCTCAGTTCACTGTTGGGTATAGGTCACTCCAAGACTGCGCCACACCATCCTGTCTGTCGCCTTCCGCATCCGGTCTACCCCAGCCACCTTCTTTAGGTCATCCGTCCATCTAGCTGGGGGGCGTCCCACACTACGCTTGCCGATACGCGGTCTCCACTACAGGACTGGTCTGCTCCAGAGGCCATCAGTCCTTCGATAGACATGGCCAGCCCTCTGCCACTTCAGTTTGTTTACTCTGCACGCTTGTTGGTAACTCCGGTTCTTTTCCGGATAATTTCGTTGCAAACTTACATTCTGGCAAATAAATGAATTTGAATCAATGAACAAAAAAAATGTGAACCACATCAGATTTTTTCTACACTGATCTACTTTTCATCGTCTCGGTCCAATAGGCCTGTGAGAGTAAGTTAAGAAGGTAACAAACATAATGAAAAAGGTAATATTTAAGTAATATATAAGCTGACAGACATACATAATAATTATATATACAAAAAATAAAACAAGGGTTTTATCATAGGGAATCAAACAATTCCTCGCTTGCAGCGAGAAAAGTGCCCGCGCACTGAGGGTTTCGTACAAAGTAGGTATGTAAAGAACTACAAATTTACAGGTTTCAGATTTTTTTCCTTTACTTGTGCTACATGAAATTGCTTCTTGCTAAATTTCATGATCAACGGTCCCTATGTGTTTTGATTCCCTTGCGAGTGTAAAAATATGCGGCAAAAGCGGAACATAAATGGCCGTATCTTTTTATTGCATTGTCTTAGAAGTTTGATTTTTTCACTGCTTCAAGGGATTGCAGCATTGTATTTGATATTATTTCAACTTGATAACTCCACGCGTTACTGAGAAAAATGATCTTGACAGTCGGACAGACAGACGGACAACGAAGTGAGGTTAGCGGTATAAGGGTTCCGTTTTTCCTTTTGAGGTACGAAACCCTAAAAATATGTTATAATTAGGATAATTAATGAAAAATAAAACAGCATAATGGGATAGAAAAAAACACGTGAGAGAATCTCATAGTGCTAGGCAGGCATATAAAACGTAAGTAGGGCATGGTAAACCTGAAAGTGGGCCTGTTCATGACAACATGTATCTTACACGGAAAATATTGAAATCTAGACTGATGTTCTGTCAAAACCATCAATACCAGCTTAAAATGGATGGTACCAAGAGGTTGAACGGCAGGGTCAGTATGCCAGTGACTGTAGGCGAGTGTAGTGAGCCTAAGGATATAGCTAACCTACATATTT
Source organism: Apamea crenata (assembly GCA_949629185.1). Classification (NCBI taxonomy): domain Eukaryota; kingdom Metazoa; phylum Arthropoda; class Insecta; order Lepidoptera; family Noctuidae; genus Apamea; species Apamea crenata. The sequence continues at coordinate 6,127,421 of OX451376.1, read as the reverse complement.
AAAATAATTTTAAAGTTGAGTCACCGCTTGCCGACAGTTCTGTTGCCGCGAATGTTGAGGCCGTCATTGTCTGTGAGAACCCGATTGGGTTTTCTGTTAAAGATGGGAAAAATATTAATAACATGAAACGCGGTTAATCTCGAGGTAGTGACGGACTCAGCGTTGAGCACCTGCAGCAAGCGGGTAAACATTTATTTAGAGCACTGGCTATGTTCTATACTTTCTGCATATGTCTCTCGTACTTACCATCTAAGATGGCGGAAACTATAGAAAAGTATGTCACTGGTGATGTAACTGACAAGAATAATTATAGACCTAACTCCGTGGCTACTGTCTTGGTGAAGGTCTTCGATGGTCTTCTGGATGCTCAGCTCAGCAAGTTTATTAATCTACACGATGCCCAGTTTGGATTTAGTGAGACTTTGTCAACTGAAAGTGCTATACATTGACACTAAAGCACACAGTCGCTTACTATATTGATAGGAAAACACCCGTATACGCTTGGGCCTTCAATAGGTCAGGAAAACAAGCGACGCTTGCTTTCGAACTGGTAGATTATAATAAGCTCATATTTTCTTTTTGGTATAACCACCAAAAAAAAACTTTGTCAAGTGGGGAAACGCATATTCTGAAGAATATTCACTTAAGTGTGGAGTGAGGCAAGGGTGTCTGACCTCTCCAAGACTTTTTAATCTGTACTTCAATCAGCTGATATGTCAGCTCAGCAACAGCCATGTTGGATGTCATATAGATAACGTTTTCGTCAATAACATCAGTTACGCGGACGACATGGTGTTGCCGAGTCCGTCTGTCAGTGGGCTAAGGAAGCCGTTAAGTATCTGTGAGGCTTTCACTGAGGGTCACGGCTTAAGGTACAACGTTGGAAAAAGTAAGTATATGCTCATCAGAGGTAATAATAAACAACCAGAGCATATACAACCAGTTTACCTCAACGGGATATCTTTGAGTCGGGTCTCTCAGCTTAGATATCTAGGGCATGTTGTGACCGAAACCCTTCATGATGACGCATACATTGAGAGAGAGCGGAGAGCATTGTCGGTGCACGCTAACATGTTGTACATAGGTTTACGAAGTGTACAGCAGAGGTAAAGATAACTTTGTTCAGAGCCTATTGATTGCCAAAGCTTTTTCACCAGCGCCGTATGGACCAACTACACGCAGCGGGCCTGCAATGCTCTCAGAGGACAATATAACAACGCCTTTAGGATTCTGGTGCGATTACCTCGATTTTGTAGTGCCTCGGGGATGTTTGCCGACACGGGGGTGAATGACTTTTACGCTATAATGCGTAAAAAGTCAACCTCACTGATTCGCCGAATTCGAGGGAGTGGCAACGGAATCATATGGATTATTCAGACAGACCAGATTAAAGCTGTGGGAAAGCTCATCAGGCTGCATGTCACCTGATTCTTTAATAATTTATTTCAATTTAATTTTAGTCCATTTTAAATGATTTATTTTCAATTTAATTTTTTATGTAATTCTAACAAAATATGGACATTTAAATAGTCTGAATTAAACGAATTTTATTTATTTATATTATTTATTTATAATAACTATACATTTAAAAAAATATACAAACACCTCGGTATAGAACTAGCGTCGATTCGGACTTACGTTTGTCACAAACAAAAAAACATTGGTTCATATAAGTCATGTTTGCGTCGGAGCAAACCGGCATGTATACCAAAGGACACTCGTCACAAGGGAGGGGTTTAGACAAAGGATGTAAAATACGGTCGTATGTCCGCGTAAATGTGGCACGTGTTAACCTAAACGTGGTGGAGGGCGGTGCAGTGGCCCTTGTACGCCTCGTGAACACGTAAACCTCACAAAAAGGCAGGAATATCGCTATAAGGAACAGAACATCTGAAATACACAGAAGAAAAATGGAGTAGTATTGTTGAGTGGCGCAAAAAGTAAGTGAAATAGAGTTATAATTATCACCATCATCCTAGCAGTCTTCTGTAGAGCATAGGCCTGCTCAATCACTTGACATTTTTCTGGATTCTTCTACTCTTAGGCGCCATCTCTACGGGCGAGAGCCATCAAATTCTTGCCGCGATGATATTGCAGTGTGGCGATTGATTCATACAATTTCTATTGAATTTGTTGCCACGGCATGACAATACCCGCGATACACTCTCCCGTGTTGATGGCGGCTTTCAGTTGATAATAGCCAACTTTCGTAGCTCGACGCTCCATTATGGGCTGATGTTTTAATAGACATGTAAGTTCTATCTCAAGAATAAATATGACAGTTTGACATATTTTCTATACAAAAGCTGTCAAATCGCAGTATTTATTCCTCAGATGAAACTTATGTGAGTATTGAAAAATCAGTCCTTAGATTTATAAAGCTTATTCGGGAGACGTAGTGTAACATAATATGAATGGAAATCTGAAAGGCATCATTGATTCTTAAAAGAATAGATGGAAAAAAATATATAACGAAAAAAACGACAACAAAATAATAAATGATCGTCGTCATATTTAGTTTTCATTTGGCCATTTTTTTGCCAGAACTCAATCAATTTGCTAAGCTTTTTCCCAACTATGTTGGAGTCTTGCAGTCTTACCGAATACCAGCATTTTACATGAAGCGCCTGCTATCTGACCTCCACAAGTTACTGGGTAACAAGATACCCCTTCGTCAGACAGGTTGTCAAACCTTCGACTTCTAAATCGGCTCGATCGAAGATCGGCTGTGTACAATTTGGATATATTGTGCTACACAGGCCCGAATATTTTCCATACGTATTTTTTATTAAATTGATAAAGACACTAACTTACAAATAGGTTGCATGATGAAATTAAAAAAAAAGGCAAGCGTCCCAGATCTGCTTCAAATAATAACGGATTTTAAATAAATACTCAAAACTCAAAAAGTTATGGGATGGTTAATTAAGTACGCGTAATTGCTTCAATTAGCAATTAAAATACCTTTGATTGCTTTTAATTTCCTGCATCATTCAAATTCAGTTTTTTTTTTACATAAACCTTCATAGGCACTAATGAAACGTCAAATGCTAGGTGCACGGTGCTAATAATGATCATTCCTTATGGAGCGGCAAGCAGAAACTCCACGTTTAATTTTTATTTTTTTAATTGACTTTTACAGTGTTTTAACATTTCACTGTTAATAGGTACAGCAGGACAGTGTAGGCCTGTCAACAAATACAACTAGGTACAAACTCAAAATCAAATCATTTATTTCAACTAAACCAATTACAGGCACTTTTGAATTGTCAGACGGTCGGTCAGTCAGAAAGATGAAGCTAGTTGCCCATTCCAAAGCGTAGGTACCCATGGAGAAGAACGGGCAAGAAACTCCACGGACACTCTTTTAAATCATAAAATTGTTACAAAATATTTGATTACAGCATTCGTGTTGAAATTAACCATGTGAGAACGATGTAGAAAGACGTGCACGTTAAAAGCGTCCGTTATAGAAAACATAAAAACAATTCAGTATTAAAATAAGCCGTGGCAGTTAAGAGATGACCAGTCCCTACTGACGGCGCCCGTTCACGAACATGACGTATGGATCAGCACAATTCAGCTCAACCATTTTGAAAGGAACTTAATGATCCAACACACACGCCACCACCAGCGAGATATTAGAGTGAGCATGACATACTCGTGAGTTAAAAATACGCCGCGCCACTGCGAGATTTATATCTGTGTGTGTTTGTCGAAAATCTTTAACGATACTTTAAACTGTTCCGATATTTTACAACATTTTATTTTAACATTCTCATGAAGTGTAAACGATACAATCTACCTATAAGCGTGCCATTTGCTTCAACCAATTATAGAAACCCGTAAGTCTGACAACCAGTCTTACCAAGGGACGTAATACATCAACGCGCAAATTGTAACCATGAATTCAGTACATGGTTCTAGACAATTTTGTTTTCAAATTTTTAGATAGTCAGATAGTCAGTCGCTCCATGAAAAGTATTGGCATTCAGCTGCATCCGGTTAGACTGGAAGCCGACGCCAATATAGTTGGGAAAAGGCTAGGCAGATGATGAGGGACGCGGGCAATGGCACTTGAATTAGAGAGGCTTATGTTCCGCAGTAGGTACAGTAGGGCTATGGAAGGTGATGATGATGTAAGCTCGATTTTGTAACAATGAGGGTGGCATAATCTTTCTAGATTAAATCCCTCTTTAAAAAAATCATCATCATCTGCCTAGCATTTTCCCAACTATGTTGGGGTCGGCTTCCAGTCTAACCGGATGCAGCTTTTAAAACAAATAAAACAACCCTCTTTAAATAAATAAAAAAAAAAGAAAGTATAAACTCAAACTCAAATCATTTATTTCAATTAAAACATTTACAGGCACTTTTGAATTGTCAAAATTAAATAGTCGGTCAGTTAGAAAGTTGAAGCTAGTTGCCCATTCCAAAACGTAGATCTCTATGGAGAAGAACGGGCAAGAAACACCACGGACACTTTTTTCAATCAAGATATTATTACAAAATCCTTGGTACATTATTCTTATTGCTTCTATATGTGAGAACAATGTAAAAAAGAAACAATTTAAAATATAAAACTAAAAATAAGCCCTGGCAGTTAAGAGATGACCAGTCTCAACCAACGGCGCCCGTTCACGAACATGACGCGTGGATCAGCACCACCCAGCTCAACCATTTTGTAGGGAACCGAATGATCCAACACACGCGCCACCACCAGTGAGACATTTAAGTGAGCATGACATATTCTCAACTGCCATGCTCGATATAATTAAGTTTAATTTTACTATCAGTACTCGAACGGATCAAAAAAGCTCCAACAGAGTCCCCGGTACTCGAGTTTCAATTCTCTCTCAGTGTCCCACAACCTGAATCTAGAATTAATGCAATTCATTTTACATATATTAGTGAAAGAACGATTATTTGAAGCACACACTGGGATATACACTCGTGGACAGTTACAATAAATTAAATTTTCAAGCAAAGGAAAAGTATCTTTATATGTGCCCATCGTGTAATTTTGCAAATACCCTGAGTAATTCGCTTCGTAAGCCAACTTTTCTTGGGCGTCTACCTTGGTCTTCTCTTGCAGAAGTGTTGAATATAATGCAACTGTAAAAAAAAAAACAAGCATAAATTAATAACGCGTTCAGAAAACTGATGGGGTTGCCATGGCGTTGCAGTGCGTCAGGGATGTTTGCGGCGGCCTGTATAGACTGTTTTTACACAATAATGCGCAAGAGCAGCATCAATGGTGGCTCGAGTCATTGCCAGCCCCAACAGGGTTCTGAAAATGATTGCTGACAGAGTGGATACGGACATATATGATTCACTGCTGTCAGTTACATGGGCCATCGTATCGTGTTGTTTTCTAACACAGGGCCGGTTTTTTGATAAACTCATCCAATTGGTAAAAATCGTAAGTGATTAAATTTTTGCAAAATGTGTTTTTTGATCAATTGTTAGTTTATCTAATGGTCACAAAGGGTTATTCATTATACATTCACGCTTAAATAGCATAAGCATAATCATCCATTAAAGTTCCCACTGCTGGTACATACACAGGCGTCCTCTCTTCGAGAGGGAGTGGACTGTAATCCACCACGCGGGCCCAGTGTCGGTTGGTAGATGTCATGTCTTAAAATTTTTGGTACTAGGATATCACCGGTTTCCTTACGATGTTTACCTTAACCGTTTTGAGAGCAGTGGTGATGAAATAATTTACTCAAAGTAAAGCGCCGGTACTACCTTTAAAATATGATTGACGAGTAAAAGTTTGGTGCAAATCTACTTACAGAAATAAAATGATTTATCATGTACCACTGGTCCCCGTTAGTGGGTAATACGATAACCCTTGGTTACTGGTTGTTAGATTTCGGGCTTCTGACGAACCGTGACGACTGTCAAATCTCCACGAATGACAGCCGGGACCAACGGCTTAACGTGCTTTCCGAGGCACGAGGGGGTCTCGATATGTAAAGATCTATGAGCCGACCGCGGCAAGTGTAGCTTAAAATGATCCTAGTTAGACCCGTGCGGCTACCACTAGAGACATAGTTAGGTACTTACGGCATGGTATGAAAATCTTTATAATGTACCAAACCATTGTCCAATATTCTAGAGTAAATCAATCAGTTGAATAATGAGAAATTCTTAATTAGACTTTCTACGAAAGATTTTTTAAATAAGTTTTTACGATTCACATCAAGTCTTAAGTACGTAATAAACTTTGAAATTAATTAACTAATTGAATCTTGATTTTGACTTGAATGTTGAATGTTGATTACTGAAATGCCATTGAAAAACTAATCAAATCGTGAGGATTTTATTTTTTCTTCTGATACAGGCGATACATCCAATAGGATTTTATATCGACAAAAATGTTGTTTAAGGCTATGTATTTTTGAAAAACCTTCCAACTTTTTATATGCTTAAGCACGAGGCTTTTGACTACATTGTATGTGTATATTTTATGTCCTTTTTTTGTAATGTGCGTTTTGTTTGTGCAGAATAAACAAATTTTCTTTCTTTCTTTCTTTGTGACTACCTTCGTTATATAAGTCATGTCATGTTTTCATGCCCAGTGGTTCAGACAGTGTGTTGTCTGTTTTTATTAAGTATGGAAGATGGAAATGTAGATGGAAAGATTTCAGCGCAATTACCTTCCAAGTGTCGTACGAGATGTATAGTGGAAAATTTCATAAGGAACTTACTTCAAATAGACTTGATGTACATCGTCTTTTTCCAACTATACTGGGGTCGGCTTCCAGTCTGACCGGATGCAGTTGAATACCAGAATTTTACATTGAGCGACTGCCTATCTGACCTCCACAAGCCAGTTTTGTTTTTTTATACCATAGAGTGGAAACCAAGCAGGCCTGACGGTTGATGGTCACCACCCCTGCTGATGTATTCTGAAATAGTCGTCCAAACCGAGACTAGCCATGGACGTGGGAGATATTACAGTGCACAAGTGTGTGCGCAGACACATGTTCCCTCTCTCTTCCCTCACTCTCACAGGCCGATGAGACGGCAATCCGACACGACCGGAGAGAGATCAGGCGCAGGACCAACGGCTTAACGTGCTTTCCGAGGTACGGGGGTATCACACTGCCAACTTCCGAACTCTGGGCTGTTACTAAGATATTCCCAACGAAATCTAAATCAAAAGTCATTTATTCAAATTAGGCTGAGAATCAGCACTTTTTGAACGTTAAAATTACAAAAGACAGTCATCCAAAAACGCCCGCCCTTCACCACTTCCTAGTGCTATTGCTGGGAAGAAGTGGCGCAACAAACTCCCCAGCAGCACAGCTGTTTGTTCAATTAAAATAATACTAGGTACCTAATAACACCTAAAAAAATATCTAATAACACTTTGGAAGCGAAAGGGAGCGTGTAAATGACAGGTACGACAAAAATTTAGTAAATATATATAACATAGTGTGGGGTCTGTTATTTTGACGCCACAACACTTTGCCTGACCTGTGAATCGAACCCAGGACCGCCACGCACAGCAGTCGCACTTGCGACCACGAGACCAACAGGGCATACGCAATACCAAGACTACCACAGATGCGTTGTCTGCCCTTTTTGGAAAGGACTACAGTCAAACGGGATGAATAGGGATGCAGGGGTGAATCGGGACGAAACTTTAAAATGGATTTTAACGTTGAAATAACATAGTTTGTTGCCAGAAAATACCCTAATGTGTTGACTGCTTTTTAATTAAAGATTAAGTGTCCTTGTTAGCAACAAACTATATTATTTTGAAGTACAAATCCATTTTAAAGTTTCGTCCCGATTCACCCCTGCATCCCTATTCACCCCGTTTGACGGTACGTTACTGGGTGTAGCGTAGCGACATAACAAACAAATACAGCAGCGCGCACCCGCACAGTGGTCACTGGCTTGCTGGCACTCATACGATGCGGACGTATGACCTTTGCTTTTGTACAGTACTATAGCTATACCCCGCGGTTTCACCCAGATTACACCCGCATATGTTTCGATCCCGTGGGAATATCAGGATAAAAAGTACCTTATGTGTTAATCCTGGTTATAAACTATCTGTGTGCCAAATTTCATCCAAATCCGTTCAGTAGTTTTGGCGTGCAAGAGTAACAAACATCTATCCATCAATTCATACAAACTTTCGCGTTTATAATATTAGTAGGAAGGATATTATTGTTGTCTCATTACCTACCTGAATATTTCCTTCCGTGGTTCGGGAAGTGTTACTGGATTTTCTATTAGGATTTTTTTAAAATTCAATAATTAATTTTCTTTTCACAAACAATGGCATCACATTGAATTAGACCAGCTAAAAAACTATGTGACATTAGTTTGTGTGAGTCGTGAGACTGGTGTCTGTACTAAGAATACATGTACAGCAGATCACCAGGGTCTTTAATAGCATCCCGCTGGGGCCTCGGATTGTGCAGTGGCAATTAGCTCACTCCCTTACATGTGACGTGAACACCACACTGGGTACCTTCAAAAACAGACTTGAACTCGAAATAATAACGGAAAAGGTTTCAGCGTTATTAAAAGCTACAGTTTTCAGTCTCTCAGTAAGAACAGCAGTGGCCGTTCTCATTCGCAGACAGTTTGACAAAACGTCTTTTAGCTAGCAAAAACTCGCTTGCAAAACGCTCCCTGTAAATTAATTATTCAACAAAAACTTGGACGATGCCTGCCGAGCCCTTACTTTGCATTATTTGAAACACAGTCCAATTATAAATGTGGATAAGAGACATCTTGGGGGACAGCCAAGACAAGGTTATGTTTTGCACGCGTGTCTATGTGTATGTAGGATTCGTTTTTCCCTCGTAGCATCTAAACGGCTGGATGCGAATACAATGAGGCTGCTTTTCGACTCATCTAGGTCGTGCGATGTCCGTCTTTTTTAGTAGTCATGTATATTTTGATAGCAGTTAAACGTATCAATTCATTTATATTTTGATAGCAGTTAAATACCCTTACATAATCAGCCCATAATGTTCCCAATGCTGGGACGCAGGCATCCTCTTGGTGAGAGAGATCGGGCCGTAATCCACCATGCGGGGCCCATGCGGATTGGTAGATGTCACATGTCTTCGAATTTTTGGTTCTAGGACATGCCGGTTTCTTCACGATGTTTTCCTTCGCTGTTTTGAGAGCAGTAACGGCCGCGATTTACATACCCTATAAGTATTTATTTACTTACCTCCTACTGGAACGCCATACACCAATTACACCAATGGACCAAAAAATTAGTACATGCGCTGCTTTCGTCCATCCTGTGCGCGGTGGACATCGAACGGGTGGCGATGTAACACGCACCCTCACACAGCGTCAACTCCATCCATATTGCGCACATTCTTTGCGAATTCTTTTAACACTCAATCATCATCTCCCTAGCCTTTTCCCAACTATGTTGGGGTTGGCTTCCAGTCTAACCGAGTAGCTGAATACCAGTATTTTACATGGAGCGACTGCCTCTCTGACCTCCACAACCCAATTACTGGGTTATTCTGAATACGGTACCCCTTGATAAGACTGGTTGTCCCGTGGTTGACCCGTAACGACTGTCAAAGATCCACGAATGACAGCCGGGAACAACGGCTTAACGTGCTTTCCGAAGCACGGAGGGGTCTTGGTATGTAAAGACGGTCACCCATCCATGGACCAACCGCGACATAAATACATTAAAATTGTAAAAACGGAAAATTTTGATGTGCCGTCCTGCACAACAGATGACAGTATACTCACTTTTCGCTGTGGGTCTGAGGTCATAAATACAAGAAGCGACCCTATTGCCAATAATGTAGCCACGAATCAAATCAATCAACTCCGACTGTGTGCGTGTGCGCTCGATGTATGGAGTCGACCTTCTGTACGAAATATGATATATTTTGTGGTAGTACGGTCTATTCCAAATGCATCTGATGAAAAGGTAAACAAGCCCTGTCCATGTACTGTCATGTCATGTCAGGTTAAATTCTTACGCAATCACTCACTAAAGGGGTTTGACATATTTATCTGTATTTGAGTAGCAGGTTTCAACTTTATATCTCACCACTTTTCCCACAATTGTTTGAATAACATTATCCCCTTGTATCCCTTGGCAGGCAGCAGTTTATTAAGTTCGGTAAAAATTTAAAAGAAAATGTGTCTCATTAGTGACCGTTGAGCTGAGTATTTGAAAATCATCGACGAAAATTGAGGTTATATGTATAAATTTTAACCCTCAATAATGTCAAATGAAAAACATATTTTAAGTGGATTTAAATCAGCATATCGGGTTCAATTATTCAAATAATCAAATCAAAGCACTCAGTTTGTAAATGGCATTGCAATTGACATCAATGAGACGTTGCTGATCCATTTGTTTATATTTTCATTACATACTTTTGGAACAGAGTATAACGACGCTAGGTCCTATAACTCCAAGCATGCCTCTATATGAAATTTGCACGCTCTATTAAGCCTACTGAATACCAAATGTATAGATTTATCGGTAAGGTAAGGTCTCCAAATTTTGAGGACCATTGAGCAAGAAGTTTTCGTATGAACAATGAACATCACTCAATTTGCTGAGCCACTAAACATAAAGGAAGCCTTGAATATGCTATACAAAGGGTTTGATAGTTTGTTTTATGAGGTACCTTTCCTTATTTATTTATTCATTTATTTCAAATATGTGCGCAAACAGTAAATGCTTACATTTTTTTACTTCTTTTTGAACGAAGTTCTTTAACGTGGCTTGCGGTATGTACAAGTGAACTGGTAGAAATCGTCACATAACGAAAAAGATTTTCACCAGCACACACAGGGAGATAGTTTTCATGGTTTTCGAGGGTACTAAAACCGATAGTGAGGTCAAAATAGAAACCCAAGATGGCGGCTGTGAAAACTTGATTATTAATAACTTAAGCCTACGTTGTTTGTTCCTTCATCTGTTTGCCTATCTGTCACAGGAGTTACCTGCCTTTTTAATCAGTCATAAGTAGATAATTAGTGGCAACACAGGAGTTACAGGCTAAGAGGAGATAATAATAAATCAAAAACACAATAACCAACGCAATTAAACATTTTTATATCACCCGATGTTCATAGGCTGGTAAAGGCTCCCAAAAAAAGGCGCGACGCGACTCCAGTGGATCAATTTCTATGAAAACTTCATATACAGATTCAAACTTGCGGCGGGTCGGAACATGAAACGAGTCACTGCGCAGTAACACATTCACGTGTCATCGGGGGTGAGGGGTGAGGTACTGCGCAGAAAGTAGCGCACGTCAGAGCCGCCATAAAGTTTGAATCAGGCTTGATTGCACTACCGGAGAAAGGTCTCGACTGCCTGTGGGAACCTATAATCTCAATTAAAAACTAGGTACCTATTTTTGGAGCTCAACTTGTAACAAGACATCGAGCTGCTCTAATGTGTCATCCTTTTAGTAACTGAACAATGAGCCGAGAACGGGCAGAACGATCGATCTGACATTTTATTATGAGTAAACGTATGATAGAAAGGAATGTTACAGCTAAATTCTCACTCGCTGTGAGCCGTAGTTTGAACCACTTGTCGAGCATTCGCAGGAACGTTACATGTAAATGCACTACGTTATACCCATCTTAACAGTATTAACACTGAGATGAGCTCTCAGTCTCCCATATCTTCACTGGCAAACAATAATTATTAATGGTACTTAGATGAAATAAAGGAGATAATAATACAAACTTTATTGTTCAGAAAAAACATTACATTATTTGAATAGCACTAGCCTCCACACTAGAATTCCGTGTCGTGGAGACTAGTCTCCTTCGTCTTCCAAGATTATTAGGTACATAGTAGGTAGGCTCATAATACATAGCATCGGTCGGTATGATTTCTGAGACGACAATAACCGAGTGTTTTTCCAAACAAATAAAGTGTCCGTAGTTGAAATTCTTAGTCCGGAAAAATTTTGCAAGGGCCAGTTCTAGTCATATTAACTTTAACAGACCTATTTGAGTTTCTACAGGCAAGCTTACATTCGTTAAGGTAAGTTCTGTTGTCGTCTCCACATATCGGGAAATAAACGTATGGACAAGTTTTACAATCTTCACTAAACGGAGCCTCCTCTAGCAGGACAGGGTCGTAGGTAAATTTGTTATAAAAGTCTCTGAACACTTCTGGAGCGGCCAAGGATATGCTGTAAAGGAATCCAAGAGCTGAAAAAAATATAAGATAACATTATTACTGATCCATAGACAAAAAAAAAAAAAATTGTATATAAGTAGTTTATCAGCCATCTTGTTACCATAACACAAGCATTAGGTTGCTTAGCTTGGGACAAATGGAGCCGTGTGAAATGTCCAGGGATATTATTATTATTATTGACCCATGGTTTTTTTTTAATTCAAAATCTGTATTTACAATAACATACATAAAGTCTGCCAAACTGCACAACAGTTTGTCAGCAGTTGTTCTCGTCTAACAATGGATTACAAAAGAGAATGACCAAATAAAAGTCGTAACAAAAAGTCTCATGCATCAAGATCAAAATATCATAGTAATTATTTTCATAATTTTTTACGAGATTACGCGTCGGGGATTTGGTTTTTGAACAGGGAATTTAATTTAAAGTAAAAAAGTGTTGGTATTGTTGTATTCCCTTTACATGGATGGCGTTACGTTTGATATGATTAATATAATCTTGAATTTTGAAAGTGTCATGATCGCGTCTTTCAAAAAACATGTAAAAAAATTATACTTTGCCGATTCTACATTAATTTAAAATAACTAGAATAAAATAGAATAGAATTTTTATGTAAACGATTATCATTTTTTTAGATAAATTAAAAATTGATCAAAAAACACATTTTGCAAAAAGCATTTTTGCCAGCGTAAGGTTTGTTACAAACGTAATAATAATATATATCTATTCACACAATGCGAGGTATTTTTTTGCAGGTTGCAAGCACTTGTGCTGAGCCGATGCCGATGTGCTAGTCCTGGGCTCGATTCACAGGTCGAGTAAATTTTATTGCGTTTTTCGGTCAGGAAATTCTCACTAGCAGCCCAGAGCCAGGATTTCTGCCAGGTCAAGGGCAATAGACTCGCTTCTTAATACATAGGACCTAGCCATAACTGGCGAAATATGGGTGTCCAGACGCCAGCAGGTCAAGCTACCCGAAACTGTCAAATTTTCCCAATCAACCTTGAAACTTAATTATTGCCAGTCCTTCTACTCAAGCGGCCTGTGGGTGAAATATACGCAGCGAGCCTACAGAGCCCTGCGCACTCAGTACAATAATGCGTTCAGAATGTTGTTGGGTCTGCCATGGCAGTGCAGCGCGTCTGGGATGTTTGCTGAAGCGCGCACTGATGGTTTCCAGGCCATTATGCGCAAAAAAGCAGCTTCCCTGCTGGCCCGTATACGGGGTAGCAACAACGGCATTCTGAACGCAATAGCAGTACGTTTTGACTGTCCCTTTCAGAATCAGTGGGTCATGTCGTGTGTAGGTGTGGCGAGTCATGGCAAATTATAGAAAAATTATGTAATGTGTACTAATTTAAGGTTTCTATGGGTCTATGCCACCCGAAATAAAATTATTATCTCCTGTTTTTGAATATAAACATATAAATTATATTTTTAAATATTAGAATATAAAAAATAGTAGCCCACCGGTATCGGGAACAGGGTCCAAGCTACCGGTGGTCAGAGCTCCAGAGAGAGGAACCTCCTGACGATGCGAGCCGTGTCCAGAAGTACCGCTTTCTGAATCAAGCCCTTGATCCAGCTGCCCAACGAGAACCTCCTCAGGTGTTGGTCGAGGCTCTTGGCTACTAAGCCATTGGCTGTCACGACTATTATAAATTATTATTATTAATATTTAAGCGATAAAGTTGAAAATCTATTAAAGAAATTTGACAGATTCTAGTAGCTTGATGTGCTGGCGTCTGTATTATAAATAGATACATCCACATTCCGCCCAACCCTTCCAGGAAATAAATTGAGAGGTTTATTTGGTTCAATAACCATAATACCTGTAATTGGCTCTGTGTCGCTTATACAATTGTTATTAATTTGGTTTAGCTGTTGGTTCTCCTACTTATAAATAAATAAATAAATAATTTAATTTATATTATTTTAGGAAAAGTAGGATAGGACGGGATTCGAAAGGATAACGTATTATTGATTAACTTACCTAAAATAACAAAATGTTTCCCAAAAAGGAGTTCCATTTCAGCGTTTTATTTAGCAAGTCAAAATGAAAATGTAGTGAATGCAAATTCTTTTGTAATTAGGTACAACTTTAATTACTCTCAGCTCTAATGAGATGAATTACTGGGCAATTATTTTTTATGAGAATTCCACTTAAATTGGAAAAACTTAATATGGGAAAGTAATTTGAAAATAACTAGAGATTTTTTTGTAGGCTGTTGGTAATAATGAAAAACAGTGATAGGAAACTGGGACGGGTCGTTTTAACCCAGACTTATATTCGGGAACCTAGTTTGATTCCTAGGTCGGGCAGTTATATTGAAGAATGACAGCCGGGACTAACGGCTTAACGTGCTTTCTGAAGCATGTAAGCATGTCTCGGTATGTAAAGATGGCCACCCATCCACGGACCGACCGCAGCGAGCGAAGCTTGACCTGATCGATCGACCCGTGCAGCTGTTATTACTTACGAAACATACTGTCGTCCTGTTTTGAACCCTAGTTAACTGGACTAGATTTGTTGCTAAAGACCTCTAGTATAATGTCTTTCAAGGAATACGTCGAGTTTCCCTGTCACCCTGTATATAGACATCAGGCAACTCAATCCAAAGAGATTCAAATGAATAGAAAAAGTCAATATAAGGCAGGTGTTACATTTTCGCAATAGTCGCGTGAAAAGATTTAAAGCCGAGGTAATTTCACGGGGCGTCAGTCTATTAGGCACGACCTTTTACAGTGTCATTCAAATGCTCCTGTCACGGAAGGAACCCAGGAAAACGTTCGGGCCCTTTCAAAATGGAATCATTTACACCGTAGTCAGCGGGATAATTGCGTAACGCACAAACAGCAGGAATGGCTTACATTTTGACAGTTCAACAACATCCATTGCGTTATTTACGTTACTGAGTAGACCTTTCAAACATAGTTATGAAGCAATGGATTAGCAATATCCTTCAGAATGATTAGCAAAATACTTGAAATTGTCATTAATTGATTGATTGCTACGCAATTAGGGTGCTGGAATGGTATGAAGTTAAGAAGACTGTCGTTACGGGTAGTCAGAAGCCCGAAAATCTAACTACCAGTCGTACAAGGGGTATCGTTTTACCCAGTAACTGGGTTGTGGAGGTCAGATAGGCAGTCGCTCGATGTAAAATACTGGTATTCACTGCTACTATAGTGTAGAAGCAGCTGCGACTTACGAGTTGTAAGTCGTAGTTCCGAACCCAGACAGGCGCTTTACTTTGAGTAATTTATTTCATCACCACTGCTCTCAAAACGGTGAAGGAAAACATCGTGAGGAAACGGCATGTCCTAGAAGCCAACATTCAAAGACATATGACATCTACCAACCCGCACTGGGCCCGCGTGGTGGATTACGTCCCACTCCCTCACACAGAGAGGAGGCTTGTGTCTCAGCAGTAGGAACATCATAGGCTGATTATGTTTAGTATAGCTGCAACTGGTGTGACTGGTAGCCGACTCCACCAGTTGGGAAACGACTTGACAGATGATAGTGTGATGTTACATTTCGGTGTTACAGGTGGATTATAAACGGATATTCATACGTAACGACTACACCTTATGTCAGGAATCCTTTAACCTTTTTGCCTTTTGAACCTTTTTGACCTCTCCCAGGTCAATAATGCTTTTAGTATTATGAAAAGGTGAGCCGCGGTAGATATTTTAAAACAAATGAGCTATTTAATGTACGAGTTTTTTGTTGACAATTTAGAACATAGTAGGTATTAGCTTATGATTTTTAATAGCAATTAATAAAACATTTTAAATAATTAAATAAACCGAATAAGGGTACAGTCACGAACACCAATATGTCAACACTTTGCGACTTTCAACCGCAATTTTTTGGTGAAATAACGAATGGAACGTTGAAATACGACACATTACATAAACCTTTGGGTTCGAAAATGCTATGTTCGTAACTACATAAAATTTAAATTAAAAATAAAGGAGTAAATCGCTTTTGAATAAAGCCGAGTGTATACATACTTTTACTCGTGACTGTACCTATATTTAAATTTTATTTATGTTTCAAATTGACGTTACTTCAAGTTAAACAAATCATCATCTGCCTAGCCTTTTCCCAACTATGTAGGGGTCGGCTTCAAGTTAAACCAATATCAACTTTATTTTAATATTAATTAAGTTGATTTCAGAGTAACACTATTGAAAAAGTTATAAAATGTTTGAAGTTGTAGCGTAAACTGAACAAACTAAACTGTGCAGGAATTAAAGTAATTTTTCCAAAAACTCATATTTGTTTAAATGTTTCGCAAATATGTCGCGAATGCAGATTAGGTATAATCGATTTGGGGAATTGTTACAATCGATATGATGAGTTGTCAACACTCGGCGAGCGCGGGAATTTTTAATCTATACGGCCTTACGGCGCGGAGGGTTGCAAGCTTCATTAACTTGGCGGTGTAACATTGGTTGTTTAAATAAATAATTTTAAAACATAGTGACTTGAGTTTTACTACAATAGTATTTATTTATCTGAAATGGAGATGGGCAGGACTCTTGGCTAGACATGTTAATGGTAGGTAGAACAGAGCCCTAACGGAATGGTTACCGATAAATGGTAGCAGGAGCGTTGGCAGAGCCAGGAGCACAAAGGTGCATGTAAGGAGGCACACAAATTTTAAAAAAATATCGTAATTTTTATTATTTTAGTTTTATTTAAATATCTATATATATAAAATTCAAAGTCCTGACTGACTGACTGACTGACTGACTGAGACATCAACGCACAGCCTAAACCGCTGGTCCTAGAGACATGAAATTTGGAGGGTGTATTCTTCGTGAAGAGTAGGTATCCACTAAGAAAGGGTTTTTCGAAATTCCACCCCTAAGAGGGTGAAATGGGGGGATTTTGTTTGTATGAAAAATCTTATTCCTTGAGTTAATAAACTTGAAACTTGGCACGAATACTTATCTAGGTAAATTATGAAGTTGGGCATTTTTTGTTTTTATAAACTACCCCCTAAAAGGGGATTGGGGGGTTTCAAAGTTTGTATGGAAGAATTTTGGCGCGCTGTCCGATTTAATCGAAACTCAGTATTTATACCTAAAATTAAAAGGGAAGAATAATGTGTATCAGGGTTTTTCGAAAATCAACCCCTGTAGGCCTGAAAAGGGGTAGTCAATTTTACAGGGGAGGATTTTACAGCGTGGCTTGATTAACTCGAAAATCGGTATAAATAATCTTTGAGTCAAGTTATGAACACATCCCCAATGATTTTTCAAAATTCCACCCCTGCGGGGGTGAAAAGCGGGGATACAGTTTATGTGAAAAATCTTATTCGTTAGGTTAATAATCTTGAAAATTGGCATAAATACTCGCCAAAGTAAGCAATAAAGTTTATCATTATTAATTTTTGAAAACTACCCCTCAAAGGGGATATAGGGGTGTTAAAGTTTGTGTATTAACTCCGATTAACTCGAAACTCAGTGTACTGCGTGTGTACTTAAGACTAAAAATAAATAATAACACGTATGAGGATTTTTCGAAAATGTACCCCTAACGGGGTGAAAAGGGGTAGATAATTTTACAGGGGAGGATTATAATAAGTGGCTTGATTAATTAGAAAATTGGTATAAATAATCATTGAGTCAAGTTATGAATATATCCCAAACGAATTTTTTTAATTCCACCCCTGTGGGGGTGAAAAGAGGGGATACAGTTTATATGAAAAATGTTATTAATTTAGTTAATAAACTTGAAACTTGGCAACAATACTTGCCTAAGTAAGTAATAAAGTTTATCATTATAAGTTTTTCAAACTACCTCTCAAAGGGGGAGGGGTGTTGAAGTTTGTGTGGTAGAAATTGAATGCGCGGTCCGATTAACTCGAAACTCAGTATTGATACTTTCGACAGAAAATAATTAATAATAAGTATGTAAAGTTGTCGAAAATTGACCCCTGACGGGGCAAAAAGGGGTAATTCGGTTTTTAGGGGAGGATTTGAACTTGAAACTGTATGTTACATTTTCACGCCTAAACCACTGAACTTCTGATTTGGCAAAGAGATAGATGGCATCCTGGGGAAGCACATACTTTTTATCCTGGTAACACGTTCCCGTGGGATAACTTCCGACATCCACGCGGGCGAAGCCGCGGGCAGAAGCTAGTATTTTATAAGATAAAGTATTTAGAATACTATAAGATGTTGTATTTATTGCTGTGAATAAATAACTAATTTAGCCAGGCGGGGGGAGGGGGGGACCCACAGAGGAGCATGCGGAAGACCTGGATGAGACTCACACCTACCAGGGAAGCATGGCACAAAAGGGGGAAGGCCTGTACTCAGCAGTGGGTAGAACAAGGCTGCTAATGATGATGATGATTTATTGAACCCGTTACTTTGAGGGTTTTGGAATTGATGCCTATAGTCATATAGGTACCTCTACCTCTCGCGTATAAGTGAATGCCGTAATGTATTCGGACACAAATATGCTGATACAATATAATGGCGACATCTAGGGCCTACGCAGAGGATAAACCTTTACCACTTTAACCACACTAAGGCAAAGCTATTACCTACTACGGTGGCAAAAGTTCGTAATCTCCTAAATTCATAATCGACTAGCTGCGCCCCGCGGTTTCACCCATATAAGTTTCGATCCCGTGGGAATATCGGGATAAATCACCAAATACCAAGTTATAATATTCCGACTGAAGTTGATAAATTAAGTTTGTGTGACAATGTCGTGTTAGTGATCGAAAGAAATTTCAAAATAATCTATTATTTTGATATTTCTTTTGACCACTTTTAAATTGGAATAGGAAATGCATTGCTAAACTAGTAATTTTTTTTTATGCGTATTGGTGTTGCATTTCACGAACGCGCGTCTTCATTCCAATTTATAGGTACCTTGTGCCAGTAACATAAGAGTCACGTTACGTAAATAGCTAGGCCTGTTACTACCCAGGGTGATGTCGGCTGTGTATTCAATTTATTAAGAGCACCAAACACATTTCGTGTCTGTTTTCTTTCGATAAGAAAACGCGAGCGAAAAGGAAGTTCAAAAGAAATTCAGTAAGAATAGCAATCCTTTCCATCCTTTGACATACTACATACATAATAATATACTCACTCTCCCCACGGTAGACATATACTACAGAGGTATTATGATCCTTACATACTCCGCTTGCTTGGTTTTCATTCATACATCAGAAGGTCAATTATTCTCGTAATTTAAAACGTTCAAAATCTAGTTGCAGTCTCATCTCGGCGACAAACAAATGTCAAATAAAAACTATTTTACAAAAAAACAACAACCGACTTCCAAAACACTACAAAGTGAAAAATAACTTTAATTTCGGAAGTCGGTGTCTTTGGTTTTTGTATTTCGTTTTTCGCCACCGACTTCCAAAATTAAAGTTATTTTTCACTTTGTAGTGTTTTTATGGAAGTCGGTTGTTTTTTTTTTTTGTAAAAAAGTTTTTATTTTTCACTTTTTTGTTGTGATTTTTTTTTTGTTTTTTTGTTGATTTTTCAAAAACCGCTTGTACAATTTTGATATTTTTTTTATGGGTCCGTTTGGAAAGTATAACCTTTCCAACAAAAACATATTTTTTCCAATTGGTTGGCAAGCGACGGAGTTATGAGCGAATAGAATAGAATAGAATAGAATACTCTTTATTGTACACCATAAAAGTTACAGAACATAAATAAAATATATAAAATTTTACAAAGGGTGACACAATGGGCGGTCTTATCGCTAAGAGCGATCTTTTAAAGACAACCTTTGGATGGATTAAAAAATTAAGGAGATGCAAATATAGTAGGTAGTATGTGGTGTACCATTTACACTACCTATACTATTAATACATACATAAAGTATATTTTACTCATCTAAATAAATATATACATATAATAATAAACATGAACAAGAGCAAAGAAATAAAAAAAAAAAAAAAAAAAAAATAAATAGAATAATAATAAATAATAATGATGATGGTTAAGGAGAGAGGAAGTGCTTTTTTATCATAATTTTGAAAGCGGACAACGATTCAGCACGCCTTACCGACACGGGCAAGTCATTCCATAGCCGTACTGCTTGAACGGTAAAAGATTTGTCAAAGAAACTGGTGGAATGCATCGGCATCTCTAGTCTCAGGTTTTCCGATGACCTCAGATATCTATTATGTGTGTCATGAAGGAACTTGAAACGTTCTTTAAGATAAGAGGGGGTTTTAGGATTAAACAAAATACTGTAGAGCTGAAATAAGATATGAGAATTCCGGCGAAGACGTATGGGAAGCCACTTGAGCTTTGTACGAAATTCAGAAATGTGATCATATTTGCGCAGGCCAAAAATGAATCTTATGCAAAAGTTTTGAAGTCGCTCAAGTTTATCTAGTTGTGCCTCAGTAAGATCTGGATAACTGACATCAGCGTAGTCAAGGATGGGAAGTAAAAGAGATTGTGCAAGCGCAGTTTTAGTGGCAGTTGGAAGAAAGTTCCGCAACCGTCTCAGTGACTTACCAGATGCAAACATCTTTCGACTTACCTCCTGTAGCTGAGGACCCCAGGAAAGATGTTTGTCGATCCAAACCCCAAGATTCTTAACCTTTTCGCTGAATGGAATAGCAGTTCCGTTAAATTGAACCTGGGGAAGCTGCGACCAGTTTATCTTGGCGATCATCCTTGAGCTGCCAACAACAATGAGCTGAGTCTTCGATGGGTTAACCTGCAACCCATGCGCCTCGCTCCACTCACAGATTGAAACCAAATCCTTGTTGATAATGTGTACCGCATCAGCTAAATTCGAGTGGCCAGCTTGTTTATAAATTTGCAAATCGTCTGCATAAAGGTGGTAGGAAGAAAGAAGTTTTTTGTTAATGGAGTTTATAAATGTTGCGAAAAGTAAAGGAGATAAAACGCCACCCTGAGGTACACCGGCAGAAGTATAACACCACGAAGAGCAAGACTCTTCTATGCATATACGTTGCCGGCGGCCATACAGGTAACTGCGAAACCAGTCAATCGCCGTTGGAGATATGTTAAGCGAGCGAAGCATACCAAGCAGGATATCGAAATCTACAGTATTGAATGCATTGCTGAAATCTAGCAAGCAAAGAACTGTGAGATTTCCTTCCTCCATGCCTGACCGTATGTCATCAGTGACGTTAACTAAGGCTGTAGTGGTACTGTGACCAGGACGAAAACCGGATTGGAAAGGATTCAGCAGACTATTCTTACAAAGAAAAGTACTAAGCTGATTGTGGACAAGGCGTTCTAGGACTTTGGAGAGGAACGGCAAGATGGAGATGGGACGATATTCTGAAAAGGAAGTAGGATTGGATTTTTTGGGTAAAGGAATGACTTTGGCCTCTTTCCACATCGATGGAAAGGCACAAAAAAAACAACACAAAAAAAGCGAACAAACATTAAAAAAAATATCATCATCAAAACTTGTCAAAAGGTATGGAAATTAGAGGTATTTTTGACAGATTGAGACTGAGATCAGACTGTGAACGTTCTTTAAATTACGAGAATTACCCCTCTGGTAATACACACTCGCTGGTTGCGAGTACAACACACCTGATCTTTCTGGAGAACATCACCAATAAGCACTGTATCCATCTAGAAAACTGAAATGCAGGTCTGACAGAAAGACGATTAACGCATCAATAAAACAAGGAAGTGTTGTTGGATGTCTTTTATTTCTCATTTACATCAATGAACACCCAAAAGTAATTGCAGAATCCGGACCGTGTTGCGACACAGTTTTGTAACTAATGTAGCTATTTACGTACGCAATGAACTTGTAAAATTTGTTATTGTTCTAATAAAGATTATTATATTATATTATTCTCACCCAATGTCAAGGCAACATAAACCTAAACAGTACCCTTAATAATCTTTATAAAAATAATAAACTGGATGAACGAACACAATCTTGAAATCAACTTTGCAAAGACTAAAGTAATAACTTTCCATCGTATCTGTAATCTGAATATTTTAACTCTGCCTTGTTTATATTTATATACTTGAAATATTATGCAAGTTCACTGACAAACACGAAGACTTTTACACTAAACGAGAAGTATGTCTTCTCGTTTAGTGTAACAAGATACACACTCCGACACAAAACATGATTCAACATACCAACATCCCGCTTAGAAATACACTCAACAAGACCTCTAGTTATGTCAATCAAAATGTACAATACTCTTATATTACCCGAATATGTAAGAAAAGAAAAAAAAAAACTCCATATATTCAGGAGCATTTTTTTTTAGAAAAACGTTTCGAGTACTAAATAGTGTACAGTCGGACAAGCTATTATAGGTGTATGTACAGGCAAAACAATTCATCTTCCACTACGTATTCATTTTCTGGTCATACTGGTTGTCAGAGTTTCGGGCTTCTGACGACCCGTCACCCGAAACGACTGTCAAAGATCCACGAAGATAGCCAAGACCAACGGCTTAACATGATTTTCGAGGCACGGAGGGGTCACCCGCTCATGAATAATGTCTTATACTTAACCAAATAATGGATAAAGATTTAAGTCCAGCCTGGTGAAGTGGGGCTACCTTGACGGAACGGCAGTAGGGTGTGATTGTGGAGCTGTGTCACGAACCATGCTCCACCTCCTATCGTGCCCTCTGTGTCCCAAAAAATGCAGTCAAAGTGACCTCTGCGCTGCCACAGACAACGCCGTGGAAGTGGCAAAGTTTTGGGTAAAAATAACATTTGAAATTCAGTCGTGCCAGCGACAGGAAGAAGAACCAAATAATATAATAGTGTGAAACATGTGTGTTTCAATATTAAAGTCGTAGAATTTACGTTATGTTTCCTCCGCACGTTCGTGCTAGACCCACTGTACACTAAAAATTGTCAGAGGCACCTGTCCCACCGACGATGAGGAAGCGAATCGCCAATTTTCTCGCTCAAGAAACATATATACAAAAGATTGCAGGTCCCTTGTAATTAAAGGAGATTCATTGCAGGACACTAAACGCCCCCAGACGTAATAATAATAAAACTTCTATTGGGTCTCGTTCAGTGACTTTTTTTGTTCAGAGAGCAGTGTAGCCCAGTGGTAACGGCCGCGAATTATGAGTTGTGGGTCGAAGATTGGAACCCAAGCAGGCACTTTACTTTGTGTAAATTATTTCATCACCACTGCTCTCAAAAAGGTGAAGGAAAACACCGGGAGGAAACCGGCATGTCTAGATCCAAAAATTCGATTACAAGTGTCATCTCGTCTGTGTCACCGCTGCTCAATGTGTTATGTTGTATGTTCATTAAAATATGATTTTCTTCCGTCAGATATTTGCTTTTGGGGGCAAGGCAAATTAGTAACGTCATTTTCAATTGGGCAACCTTTTGAATGGTTGTGAATAGCTATGCAGGAATTTATAAAAATTATGACAGAAAAACATACTTACAAGAAATAAAACACGTATAAACGAATGATAACATCTTTTATTGCATTAGGTACTTCAAATAACAAATGATCCAACTCGTCACCAGCATGTAATTCAGTCGAATTCGGATTTTTCCATCTAGTCGGAATGTTCAAATCGAGAAGCACTGCGTTCATTCTTCTGTATTTAATGCAAGGGCCCAATCGACGCATAGTGGTTTGATTAATGCATCTTAAGACACATGCGTTGTAATAAGTTTGTTTGTTATGTCCGCATGCAGGGTAGTATACACGAGGGCACGTGCAGTTTGTTAAATATTCAATATCAGTCAACAATTTGTTGGTATAAGGTAGTTCATAGGGATCTAATAGACTGTACTTTCCTTTTATTGCTTCGTAGCGATTTTCTCTCAAATTTAGCCTGGTTAGTGCTTGAACGTGGTGGTGAGAATCTGTGACGACAGAAATAAATTATCGAAGAGTCAAAGAGCTACTTTGAGAAAACAACAAATATTTTTTTTCAATAGGCAATACCTATACATGGTGTGTACAACGTGTTCAGCCGCATATCATGGCGTACAAATTGGTAGGAAGAGATGATGCATAAACCGTGATAGTATTCATCAAAATTACATTTAGTTATTATAAATTAAAGATTTGGTACAATAACAATTCAATAAGCATATTTTTTAGATACAGTTCAAATGTCAAAGTAATCATTAAATAAATTGGTCAATAAAAATATTATAAATTACTGTCATTAAAAATTTCAAAATCGAAGAAAATTGTCCTCTTTCATAAACTCTGCTGCTATCCTGTAATATGCTCTTTAATTTAGTAAACTCTTCAATTTACTTTTAAGAGCAGATATATTCAATGTTTTCCATGATTTGGGGAATTTATTAAAAATGGTCGGAGCCATACATTTATAAGAGTGGTTTTAGCGCCGTGAACACAGAGTTTGAAATTATCACGTCTATTCCTAGGGAAAGCATCAGACAAATGCGTGTGGTGACATCTATATCGTAACATGCCAACTACGCATCATACTGACGTCACGCATAATCCTGAATCGCACAAGCAGAGTTTACAACATCCTGGCATCAATCGGCGGAGGAGGACCACCTCTTTCTATGTAACTTTATACCCTGTTCCACATAACTCTATAAGAGTCAAAATGTAATAAGCACTTTAAATAATATCTAACTAAAAAGGGTTACGCGCAGTACGCGGCTACGATTGCGGCCAGTCGTGGTCGTGGGTCTACTGGATGTAATTTATTATAGATACACCTCTCCTGACCCCAAAGTGGAATACAGGTGTGATTTTATAATCAAAAACAGGTAGGTACTCACTTGTGTTACAAAAAATAATCCAACAAAAGACAATAATAACGAGTTTAATTAATGAAAATAATAATATTTTAGAGAATTCAGTAAATGTGTTTGGTGTCATTTTGTTAGTGTCATATGTCTATGAAACAACATGGGATGCGTGTTAGATCAGAGTTAATTGAAACGCGAATCAATGATGGAAATTGCTAGTAAAGCCATTTGCACACCGTGCTGTGATTTTAGTCTTATTGTTTTTTACAAGTCTGCGGAGTGTGAAAAATTTAAGATAAAGAGTGATATAGACTTGACTTGTGGCTAAGTAATAACATCAGGTCAATCGATCAGGTTAAGCTAAGCTTGCTACAGTTAGTCCGTGGATGGGTAACCATCTTTACCTGCCATGATCCCTCCATCGGAAAGCACGTTAAGCCGGTGGTCCCGGCTGTCATTCGTGGATCTTTCACAGTCGTTACGGGTCGTAAGAAGCCCGAAAATCTGACATCCAGTCTTACGAAAGGGATCGTATTACCCAGTTACTGGGTTGTGGAGGTCCGATAGGCAGTCGTTCCATGTAAAATACTGGTATTCAGCTGCATTCGGTTAGGCTGGAAGCCCACCCCGACATAGTTGGGAAAAGGATAGGCAGATGTTGATAGACTTTTTTGGCAGAAAATTTATTAACACTTCGTTCCACGCGCGGGGCACAAGAGTGCCCCAGCCATACACATTTTTGCTTATTATTACCTAAATAGTCGACTTAGAATCTGGCCGCCTTTAATAGCTGTTGCTAGTGTCCTTGAGCGTTCGTCAGTAAGTCGTCGGCTGCGTCGGCGCACGGACGTGCGGACGTAAACAGTAGTCCTGCTGGGGCACGCCTGTGCCCCATAGATAAGGATAAGTACTCTGTGCCCCGTGCATGTAATTACGTAACTATCTGATGTCTGACAGAGGTAAGCAGTTTTAGTTATTTCCTTCAATAATCATGTAATTTATTTTAATATTATTGTTTAAAAACGTATGTAAACATTATTAACTTTTATTATTGTTGCGATAATATTTGTGTTTTACTCATTTTAGGTACTTATAGATCAAAATGGCTAATAAAGAATATCAGATAAGTAATTGATTGGCTCCAGACATCCGATGAGGAAGAGGAGGGTGGTATAGAAGACCTATCCAATGTTATAACCAAAGTCTAAATTATCTCTATAAGTCACAAAATTATGACTAAAATCTTAAATTTAAAGTTCCTACATTGATTTGTTTTAGGTTTTGTAAGATTAAGAAACAATATTTTTTTTATTAAGAGAAGCCTATCTTTTTTTTTTTTAAATAAGTGTTAATAAAGACTAAATTACATATAAGATACATTTATTTCTACCCCATTAAGTAAAAATCCATAAATTACTTTGGAGCACTGCAGAGCCCCGAGCGTGGAATCATGTAATTTTTAGAGGTGCGTGTAACGGTGTTAAACAACAACGCCGAACCGAAGCAATTACTTACATAACCTCAAGTCTGTAATCCCCGAAGGGTTAGGCACATGTGTTCCTATAGTACTCATATTTCGCCAGTTATGTTAAAATCCCATGTAATAGGAAGCGAGCTTATTGACATCCACTAGGCACAAATCCTCACTCCGGAATTTGGAGGTTGGCGGTTTGATACCCCCATACCTCGGGTACCACTTTTAGCCGTTGACCCTGCGCCTGATGTCTCTTCGGTCAGTTTGCCGTCTCATCGAACTATGACAGTAAGGAAAGAGTGAGTGCACCTGTGTCTTCACACACTTGTGCACTATAATATTTCCCGTGTAGATAGCTATGTAGGTACGTGGGAAATATTATAGTGCACCAACCGAATTCAATCCAAAGACCGCTGAGATTGGCCGCCATGGCTGAAATTCGGTCTGGACTATATGTTCCTGAGAGATCATTTCTGACCACCACACGTACGAAGACTCGGGCAAAAGTCATGAGTAACATTAATCTTCTGTCAGATAAAATAATACAGCTAACTCACATATAGAATAAAATGTGCCAACCCCATACTGCCATTACGTTCGGTGTTCGATAGATAAATGGTATCACATTTCTAGGGGTATTAATCTTGCCCATTCGTAAGTTTCATGTACCCTTAGCGGATCTCCACACAAAAGAAAGTTCATCGCGTTTTGAACTACTCCTTGTTAGCTTTGCGGTATGACGAAGTCATAACGTCATCGCTCTTAAAAGGCAAATAAGTATGGTCTGCACAAACTCAAACTAAATTGAAGTACTTGCCTGCATCGCTGTCATCCGGAAACTTGCCCTGAAGACTGAGTGAGCCCATTGTCAATAAAAAAAAGAAAAGACTGGTAGCACCCTGCCAAGGTCGCGGGTTGTTAGAAAGAGTTACCATAGCCCCTGGCACAGGCAACTGAAGGAACACGGGTGGGTTTCACTAAAATTCTGACATACCGTCCCGCTCCGACCAGAACGGGAGACGTTATTTCAAGATTATCCAAGCAATCAAAAAAAAAAAAGGTTGGCAGTATGAGAAATTATATTTTATTTCTGAAATTTGATTCTAAAAACCCATTACCACGTCAGAAGAAAAAAAAAATGTTTTTTTCCCGACAACTCTGAGAAGACACACCGAAACATACTCAGAGGTGACAGATTATCTCCATCAGACCATGTCATCCAGATGATGAATAGATGTAATATTTCAGCACTAAAACGCTAAGAAAAGGCTTTCTTAATTTATCACAATAGATATTCGTCATCATTAGATTTTTCGTTTCGAGTTTTAGGTATGAATGTCGATAGAGTAGGGGTAGACCAAAGAAACGATGGATGGACTGTGTGAATGATGATATGGTTAGAAAGGGGGTGACTACCGACATGACGACTAATGAAAGAAAAGGACATGTTGCGCCGACCCCAAATAAATTGGGATAACGGCAGGAGAATGATGAGATATTCGTCATCATCTCAGCTCTTGCCCATAGTCCAATTTATTTAGGGGTCGTAGAAACCTGTCCTTTACTTCCATACCTACTTCTCTATTAGTCGTCATCTCGGTACCGGTCTGTGTAAAAGACGATATGGCTAGAAAGAGGGTGACCTCTTTCTAGCCATATCATCTTTCACAGAGTCCATTCATCGTTTCTTTGGTCTTCCCATCCATTATCCTACTAATATTATAAACGTGAAAGTTTGTATGGATGGATATTTGTTACTCTTTCACGCAAAAACTAATGCATGGATTTGGATGAAATTTGGCACACAGATGGTTTATAACCAGGATTAACATATAGGATAATATTTATCCCGATATTAACTAAACTTAAAACTTATGCGGGTGAAACTGCGGGGTGCAGCTATTACATTCATAATCAAAACTTCTCTAATCTAGTAAAATCACAATGGCAAAATTTATAAAAAATATCTTACGATTAGTTCAGTTCATATGAAGAGGCGCTAATTTTCGGCCTAGGTTAGGTTTTATCCAAGTTAATTCCATACTAATACACTCGAGAGCAATTAATTAGGGTCAGATAAAGATACCTGAAAGTTTCGGAACTAAGAACGCTAGCTCAATAAAATAAATTGTGTCTAATAGACAATCAATATGTTTCGCTTTGTTTTTTTTATATTCATAAAAAATTACTAAAAAAAAAATAACGAAGCTCATCTATAATAAGAAAACGAAAGTAACTGTCTGTCTGTTAACTTTTCACGCCAAAACCACTGAGCGGATTTCGATAAAAGGCAAGGAGGTAGGCAGATTATATCCTGGGGAAGGACATAGGCAACTGTCCCGGTGACACGTTCCCCTGGGATCATTTCCGACATCCACGCGGGCGAAGCCGCGGACTGAGAGCAGTGGTGGTCCAGTGGTAATGGCCGCGACTTACGAGTTGTAGGTCGTAGTTTCGAACGCAGACAGGCGCTTTACTTTATGTAAATTATTTCATCACCACTGCTCTCAAAACGGTAAAGGAAAACATCGTGAGGAAACCGGCATGTCCCGCACTGGGCCCGCGTGGGCCCGCGTAGCCCACTCCCTTTTAAAGATAGGAAGCCTGTGTCCCAGCAGTGGGAAGAATATAGGCTGATTATGATGAAGCCGCGGACAGAAGTTGGTAAATTTAAGTATATGAAATTTGAAATAACATTACGTACACATAAGTAAATCATATCGCAGAAACTTAATTTCAAGCCTGAGTTTCGTAATTTTGAACTAAACGAATTTATTTTAAACATGTTCATTACATTTATTAAGATCCTATCTAAAATGAGATGTCCCTTTCTAATAAGGTCAAATTAAAGTAATGCCGTTCCTCGTTGAACGTTTCAAATATATTTCGAGCTTGCCGAAACTTAGCCGCTCCCTATTTTACTTGTACCAAGATAAAAAAAACAGTGAAGGAAAACATTGTGAGGAAACTGGCATGTCCTAGAACCACAAATTCGAAGACATGTGACAGCCGTGACAGCCACCAATCCGCACTGGGCCCGCGTGGTGGATTATGGCCAACTCAATCTTATAGAAAGGTGTGTCCCAGCAGTGGGAACATTATAGGCTGATTATGTAATGTAAGATACAAAAAGTAAATATGGTTTTTTTTTTATTGAATAAAAATGTAAAAAAAAGTTTTTGTATTATATTTTTTTGTCTAAAAATAAATGATTGATCATTATTAGTGATCATCATTATTTTATCATTTTTAACTTAACGATATTTTCGTGGACGTCCATGTCACTATAACACGTACGTATAACGGAAGTAAAATGTGTGGAAATATGTGAAGACTTAGACTTCAGTCATACAAAGATAGATATCGGTCAAATTAAGATAAAAGGTAACAGTATATTTTTTTTAAATTGGGTTTCGCCAGAAAAACGTTGTTTACAGCGCAGGTGGCGCCGTTTATTCAGACCCTATGACGGTAAACCAAAGAGTATATTATGCAATAAACAGTACATGGATTCCAAAGATGCCGGATATGAATAGTTCTAATAATGGCTACTGAAAGGAAAAGTGGCACTAGTAGCTGAATTTTAGGAGTCCGCACTCCGTACCAAAAACGGAACCCTTATAGGATCACTTCGTTGTCCGTCTGTCAAGACCCTTTTTTTTCAAGAACGCGTATAGGTATCAAGTTGAAATTTTCAACTTTGTAGCAGTGAAAAATTCAAACTTTTAAGTCGAAGCGATCAAAAGATACGGCTTTTTATGCTCCGTTTTTGCCGCATATTTTAACACTCACAAGGGAATCAAAACCTATATCCCCTATAGTTTTTGAATTCCTTGCGAGTTGCCGTTGACCTAGAATCATGAAATTTGGCAAGAAGCAATTTCATGTAGCACAAATAAAGGAAAAAAAACGAAACTCCCAAATTTGTAGTTGCGTCACAAAAAAAATATTACTTTTGCGATTACAAACTTATTTGCAGTTGGTAAACTAACCGCGACCAATGTCGATGTATGGGGACAACAGTTTTCCAACGGCAAAGTTAAGTTTGTACGTTTTGGGGTCTGATTTATTCGGAAAATCTTCGACTCTCGATTCGATGAACGAACTATTTACTTAACTAAAAGTTTGTAAGGAACTCTCGGTGCGCGAGTCCGACTCGCACTTGACCAGTTTTTTATATTAAGCTCTCTACACATTGGACCTCTAGAAGAGCGCTTGTTAGATATTTAATTTGATATAATTATAATATTAGAATATTGTTTCTTGGATAATGACATCCGTCACATTTTAGAAGTACCTAATTTGACTAGATATTATGTTTACAAAAAACAACAGTCTTAACTTGTAAAAAACACTTAAATGTTATTACTATAAATGATTAAGTAATATTTGATTATACTTGTAAGTAGTATATCTTAGATTTTATATTGCTATTTTAATATAATAGGTTGTTTCAAATGATTGGCACAATACTGTCAGTTGATGTTGATATACTTTTTGATGTCTAAGAATTAAGAATCAACTCTTATTAAATTGATTAATTACCTTTTAATGTTATAAAACGGTTTCACTACATAAGATTTGTTTATTACTAATTGTGTGAGAAGATATTAAGCCAAAATATATGATGATCTGTGAGTATGTCAAAATGGCGGTAGATGTTTGACGTAAAAGACGTTGGTAGTGTATAAAAAGGATTGTAACAACGTTATTGAGTCAGTTGCTTGGTAGATGTTCAGTTGGTTGGTTCTAGTGCCGTTATTATGTGGCCGACCAGATGTCACGTAAGTTAAGTAATTTGATATTATACTCAATTATTGCTTATTATGACTATGTTGTTCTGTAAATCATATAATGGCTAATATTCCTAGCTATTGTTATTATGTTACTATTATTTGAATTCTCTTGGACCATTGTCCAAGAGATAGAATGAATTGTTTTTAAAAATAACGATAATTTATGACAACGTAAGAAATGTATTGATAGAATACTTTAATACTGTTTCCATGGAGTTTCTTGTTCTTCTTCTCCATGATGACCTAGTTTTACGAACGGACGACTAGTTTTCTGATTAATTACGGACAAGCCTAAATTAAAATAAATGCTTAGCCTTGTCTATCTGTGCTTACTTCATAAAACCCTACAAAATATTCAATAATAACCTTTATACACAGTAAATAACTAACTAGTAACCATTCTGATTTTCAAAGCTTATTTGGGTAGTATATATGTAGATACATATACTTCTAGTATATATAATGAATAATCTAACACGCTCATACCCAAAACTATCCTCACGACATTTCCCCAATTCTCTGCATCACATGCTCGTACTACGACCACCGAATTTCACACAACATTTCAGTCACCGTACAATGCCTTTTATATTTTACCATTGTAAGCACTTAGTAATGTAGTGTGTTATGTACTTAGTTAATGTTCCAATATTCATTTGTATAGAGGTAGATACGATTGAAACACTAATGTATTCTCCGTACAGGAGCTTAGGTCCATAGGTCATGCCAATCGTGACAGATGCTAATGTCGCTTGTGATGAATTGCTGTTCTTGAAGCATTGAATACACAAACACACTTGGGTATTTAGAATAATGTCTTAGAGAATGAATTCATGTGGTTTTAAGTGTTGAGGCTACTATGCGATAGAATTTTAGTTCGGAAAAGGAATAGAATAGAATAGAATAGAATACTCTTTATTGTACACCATACAAATTACAGAACATAAATATAATTATTTATTTTTTACAAAGGGTGACACAATGGGCGGTCTTATCGCTAAAAGCGATCTTTTAAAGACAACCTTTGGATGGATTAAAATTAAGGAGAGACAAATATGGTAGGTAGTTTGTGGTGTACCATTTACACTAAACAATTAATATTTTCATAAAGTATATTTTACTCATCTAACTAAATATATACATATAATAATAAACATGAAACAAGAGTAATAATAAATAATAACAAAAAGGTTTAATGGATTTTTTTTTTCATAGCTATGATGTGTTTTTTGCAATTGATACGGTCACATTTTTGACTATACTTACATATGCTTATAGTTTTGCAAAGTTTACTGAAACTTTGCAAATCTTTGGTTATTTTCTTTACCATTTATGGTAACAGACAAGAAAAAAACATAACAGAAAAAATAGGTACAGAGGTAATGCTTATTTCATAAGAAATCTCTTCCAGCACACCCGAGACAGGACACGACACAGAGACGACGACAATACAGAGATGTAGACAGCGTGTGAAATAGTAAAGGAGACAAAAAAAGAACATAATAAAACCAATTCACTTAAAAAAACTAAACAAAAATTACGAGAAAGAATAAACTAACGAACATACAAATAAACATACATGCATACTTCTAAAATAAATATCGCTAGCTATATTGTAAAGAATGAAGTTAATAATTAAATAAGCTATCACTAAATCATCTTCCCATCATCAATATGTTTCTCCTCCATATGGTGGAGAAACATGGTCTTTGATAAATCGGCAGAGGTCTACGCTCGAGGTTTGCCAGAGGGCTATGGAACGGAGTATTCTGATTATCAAACTAACAGACCGGGTTAAGAATACGAACATCTGTTCCATAACCAAAATAACTGATGTCACTTGGAAAACTGCCACGCTAAAATGGAATTGGGCTGGACACATCTGCCGCATGTCAGACGACCAATGGGCCAAACTTACGACTCAACGGGTCCCTCTTAATGGCCAGCGACATCGCGGCAGGCCCAGGCGGAGATGGCGGTATGAGCTGGACTCCTTCAACAAGAACTGGTCTTTAGTAGCTTTAAACAGAGAGAAGTGGAAAGAGAGTAGGGAGGCCTTTGCCCTGCAGTAGGACATCACAGGCTTTTAATAATAATAATAATCACCATATCAAGCCGCAAACTTCTATGGCTAAACGTAGAATCTTTGTGTTTCTTTCGTAATACGAATAATTATTAAATGACTGCGCACATTTCGCGAAAATCTTATCTCGTTTCACAAAGAAAATAATTCATGTTTGAACTACGCTCCATCGAATGTCGCCATCCCATCACCCCGACACGTCCTACGCATTTTGCCAGGCCATTGGATGCCAATGAACAGGAAAATTGATAGGTGCGAAAGGTCAGACGAAAAAAAAAATCATTTAAGATTGCATTAAAAGTTTTAATGCCTTCAATAGGCACTTATTCACAGCAGAACTAAAGGAACGGGCCGAAGAATGCGTTGACAAAAACTTGGAACAATTAATAAAACGGAGGAATGAAATGGAAGTGCAAGGAGAGCGTATAAAAAAGTTTTCCCGCCGATGTTCATAACTCATTCTAAACTGAGCATACACTAGCACCCTTGAGAGAACTGAGCAGACCTTCGGGGAAAACTGTGGGTGGAGGTGCAAGGGATAAGCGGACAAGCGGGTGATGAACGGAAGAGTGGATTAATGAATGAAGGACATGTGGAATGCTTTGAGTGGCATGTGGAATGCTTTGAGTGGCAATCAGCCACTCAAAGCATTCCACATGTCCTTCACAACTCCTTTAGAACTCACTCCTTGTGAGTGCTAAAGGAGGTACTTTCATTTTGAAACCTGTTAAAAAAAAATTGCAATTAGTAGATTATGTCAATTATAGTTCACTTAAGTTTTTACGAAGAGACTTTTACAAAACTATTTGGTTTTCGCAAATAGCATAATAATAATAATAACAATGGGTTTATAGGGGTTGGGAGCGACCGGACCAAGGTGTGGCTGACACGTGCCTGCCGGATGATGATGCCATGTGTTCCTTTTGGCGTAGTATCTGGTCGGCGCCTGTCAGTCACACCGAAGGTGATTGGACTCGGGAAGTCGAGCGAGCCTGTGATCCAATACCAGAAATGGAGGCTATTACCATCTGCCCCGAAGATGTAGCTCGTGCAGTCCGTCCGCTACCTAACTGGAAGTCTCCAGGGCCGGACGGGCTGCACAACTTTTGGATTAAATGGTTTTCAAGGTCACACGCTCGCTTGGCATCTCAGTTCCAGACTGCTTTGGAGTCTGGTTCGCTACCCCAATTCCTAACGACAGGAGTTACCCACCTGCTCCATAAATCAGGTAGCACCGCGGAACCCAAAAATTATAGGCCGATCACGTGTTTACCGACGGTCTATAAAGTTCTTACATCCATTTTGAGAGCTAAAATTAACAAACATATAGACACCCACTCCATTATGTCTGCCTCTCAAAACGGATGTAAGAATGGGTCCCGCGGTACTAAGGAGCTACTCCTCATTGATATGGCCATTAGCCAACAGGTTCGTCGTTCCCGAAAGGATCTGTCGACATGTTGGATAGATTATAAGAAGGCCTATGACTCGGTGCCACATACATGGCTCATGAGGGTGCTGGAGTTGTATAAAGTAGATGCAACTCTGCGTACCTTCCTGATGTCGTGTATGGGGCAATGGAGGACGGTCCTTCGCTATCCGGGATGTCGAAATATTCAGAGGAACAGCGAACCGATAAGGATCGAGCGAGGCATATTTCAGGGCGATAGTTTGAGTCCGCTTTGGTTTTGCTTAGCCTTGAATCCTCTAAGCACACTGCTGGAGGATTCAGGTCTAGGCTATCGGCTGAGGAGAGGTGGTCAGGTTATATCGCACCTCCTCTACATGGATGACCTGAAACTCTTTGCTCCAAACAATTTACAACTGATGGAGCTACTGAAAGTAACTGAAACTTTCAGTAGCGCCATCAGGATGGAATTTGGTGTGGACAAATGTGCGGTCATGCATGTAAAGCGAGGGGAGATTGTGGAATCCGTGGGAACCCAACTCTCGGATTCCACAAACCTTAGAGCCCTCTCCGAATCCGAAACCTATAAGTATTTGGGTATGTCGGAAGCCTTAGGCATCAATGTTACTGACATGAAGCAATCGTTGAAGGAGCGCTTCTTTGGCCGCCTGAAAAAAGTACTTAACAGTCTTCTATCAGGCGGAAACAAGGTGCGTGCCTTCAACAGTTGGGTCATGCCGGTTTTGATGTACTCTTTCGGCATACTCAAATGGACTCAAACCGAACTAGATGCCTTGGATAGGAGGGTCCGGACGCTGCTGACTGCAAATCGAATGCATCACCCACGGTCGTCGGTAATGAGGCTGTATATCCCGCGAGAGTGTGGAGGTCGAGGCTTTTTAAACGCTAAGACCCTCCACAATCGCGAGATATGCAGTCTCAGGGAATATTTCCTAGAATCCGACGTGGGGATGCATCGAGATGTAGTCGCAGTGGATAAGGGCCTCACCCCGCTCTCCTTGGCTAAAGAGAACTGGCGCAAGCCAGTAGTGCTTGACACCAATGATCGCATGGAAGTATGGCAGAGTAAGGAGCTTCACGGACGCTTTTATCGGGCCCTAAATGGACTCGATGTAGATCAACTAGCGTCCGTAGCCTGGCTGCGTTTCGGTGACCTCTTTGGAGAAACCGAAGGTTTTGTGTGTGCAATTATGGACGAAGTTATGATGACGAACAATTACCGGAGATTTATTGTGAAAGACGGTACGGTTGACATCTGTCGGGCATGCCACCGGCCCGGAGAATCAATCAGACACATTATCTCCGGGTGTTCTCGTCTAGCTAACGGAGAGTACTTGCATAGACACAACCTTGTAGCCAGGATAATCCATCAGCAACTTGCTCTGAAATACGGCCTTGTGGAATCTGAGGTGCCGTTCTACAGGTATGTGCCCGACCCAGTTCTCGAAAATGGAAATATCACATTGTACTGGGATCGATCCATCATCACTGACAGGACTATTGTTGCCAATAAGCCTGATATAGTGGTGGTGGATCGATCAGAGCGGCGCGCAATGATTGTTGACATAACCGTCCCGCATGATGAGAACCTCGTGAAGGCCGAGAAAGATAAACAAATCAAGTATCTTGACTTGGCTCGCGAGGTTGTCGACATGTGGGATGTGGACTCAGCGATCATTGTGCCGATAGTCGTGACAGCCAATGGCTTAATAGCCAAGAGCCTCGACCAAAACCTGAGGAGGCTCTCGTTGGGCAGCTGGATCAAGGGCTTGATTCAGAAAGCGGTACTTCTGGACACGGCTCGTATTGTCAGGAGGTTCCTCTCTCTGGAGCCCTGACCGCCGGTAGCTTGGACCCTGTTCCCGATCCCGTTGGGCTACTATTTTTTATATTTTTAAATGTTTTTATAATTTTTATATTCAAATATTTAAAAATATAATTTATATGTTTAATTTTAAATAAAGGAAATAATAATAATATCCCTGGACATTTCACACAGCACCATTTGTCCCAAGCTAAGCAACCTAATGCGTGTGTTATGGTAACAAGATGGCTGATAAACTACTTATATACAATTAATGAATGGATTGAAATATCGCGGTAAGTTAAACAAATCAATGTTGTTCCGGGATCCGAAGTAGAATCGAGAAAGCGACTCGTTTCGGATAAGCTTAGATAATTCGACTAACACGTGGATGTAATCTCACCTACTATATCTACTTCTTTGGATTGAACAATTAACTTGAGTCCAAACAATCAAATTGGAATTCCGAAAGTACCTTCACAGAGTGTTGTCGTTCCTTCTGTCTTTTGTAGTACATATTTTAATTACTTATTATGTTATTTGGATATATTTATAGTCTCAAACCATCTCTTAATGCGGGTTTTACACAGATGATTAAAGCTGCAAGTTCCAAATTGGAGGAGGTTTCGACTTTTTTCGTACGACAGGTCGCATGCGGCGGTTGACTAAAATCGACAGTGAAAATGCTCAGTCGCAGGAGATCGCCCGCCGTATGAAGGTCAACATTTTGATGCAAAATGAACTAGTCAATTCGGCCTGTGAAGGAGTTTGGTAAACGACCAGCCGCACGGCGAAAATCGACCTAGTGTAAATCGCCTAGTGAGCAAGGTTGGCGACTGCAGAATTTGTAAATCTTGTTGTTCTGCCACAAGCTCTTGATTTTGATTATCTTTCAAGTAACGTCACAAAATCCAGTTCTCCACCTTTCGCATTCTGTTCAACCTCTCTCTACCAACCCGCACTGGATCCACACGCGGATATGACGCGTATCCAGTGCGGGTTGGTCGAGGCCACCTCTCACAGAGAGGAGGCCTGTGTCCCAGCAGTGGGATATTATGGGCTGATAATGCTTACGATACCTCTAGGTAAGACTGGCTGTCAAACTTCGTTGCTTGCTTTTGGTTGTAATTTAGTTTCCTACGAATTAGTACTTCGAATATTTCATCCGCTACCCTCTTCTCCCTCAAACCTTCCGTTGTGTGGTCCCGCACACATCAGAACTGGGTCACCTGCGATATTCCTATGTATAAATCACGAGACAGTTTCCGTTCTCTTGTCAACATTATCAAATGAAATAATAAACATGGTGCTGGACGGGAGGTATTAAGGTTAAAAGCTTTATTAGCATTCGAGACAGCATCAAGAATATACATATTGGTAGAATCTGCGATCAGTGGATTAGTGAATTCTGAGTTCCGGTTCCAATAACACTTTTTTTTCGAATAAGGAAAGTAGCTGGTAATGCTGGTGGAATGAAATGATATGTTAATGATTTTTGTGCAAAAACATACTTTACAAATCCTACTAATATCCTACTAATATTATAAATGCGAAAGTTTGTATGTATGGATGTATGGATGTTTGTTACTCTTTCACGCAAAAACTACTGAACAGATTTTGACGAAATTTAGCACACAGATAGTTTATAACCAGGATTAACATATAGGATACTTTTTATCCCGACATTCCCACGGGATCGAAACTTATGCGGGTGAAACCGCGGGGCGCAGCTAGTTACCTATAAACGCGAAAGTTTATGAGGATGGATGGATGGATGTTTGTTACCTTTTCACGCAAAAACTACTGAACAGATTTGAACGAGATTTAGTACACATGTAGTTTATTCATTGTTAATTGCGTAACACACTATCAGTACCAATGGGTTTAATTTTGATAGTTAAACAAGTTTTTTTTTTTATATGTTGTATACGGCATTGAATGTTATGACAATTTTTATTTATTATTGTTTTGAAATACTTATTCATTGTATGTAGAAGTTCTAATTTCCATCATTTATAAATATGTTATGTGAAGCCGTTTTCTGTGCATGCGGTGTTAACCTGTAATTAATTGTTGCACTTTTAAATGTTACTCTAGTCATTAAATCAGAAATGTATATAGTGTAAACAATTGTTGGTTAACCTAAATAATTAAATAAATAACAATATTCTTTGAGTTATTTATGTTGTTGAGCAGACAAATTTTTCGATCATATTATGAAGCAATGGTGAGCAATATCCTTCAAAATGATCCAGATTGAGATTGATAGTGTGCTACACAATTAGGGTGCTGTCTCTGCCAGTACAAGTGGAGACAAGATTGGCACTTTAATGAACCATAACACTTTGCTTATGACTGACTTAAGTAAATTAGTGATCCGTGCAATTTTAACATGTAGCAAGTTCTTTTTCACCTTCCATGTTACATTCTTCAGGGTCTATAACATATCATAATCAGCCTATAACGTTCCCACTGCTGGGACACAGGCCTCTCTAGGTGAGAGGGAGTGGGCCGTAATCCACCACGCGTGCTCATTGCGGGTTGGTGGATGTCACATGTCTTCAAATGTCTCGGTTCTAGGACATGCCGGTTTCCTCACGATGTTTTCCTTCACCGTTTTGAGAGCAGTGGTGATGAAATAATTTACAAAAAGTAAAGTGCCTGCCGGGGTTCAAACCTACGGCCTGCAACTCGTAAGTCGGGGCCGTTACCACTTTATTTCAATAATAAACAATATAAATTATATTCTTAAATATTATGATAGGAATAAAATATATAAAAATATAAAAAAAAAAAACAGTAGGCCACCGGTATCGGGAACAAGGGCCAAGCTACCGCGGGTCAGGGCTCCAGAGAGAAGAACCTCCTGACAATGCGAGCCGTGTCCAGAAGTACCGCTTTCTGAATCAAGCCCTTGATCCAGCTGCCTAACTTATTAATATTAGCCATTAATGTCCCACAGCAGGCCTCCGTTCTCTCTTTCCACCTTTCTCTGTGCAGAACTGCCAACAAACAATCTTTATTTAAGAAGTCCAGTCCAATTATATTAAGTTTATCAATCAGTCAATCCACTCAGCCTATCGCAGTCCACTGCTGGACATAGGCCTGTCCCAGGCTGCGCCACAACACCCTGTCCTCCGCCTTCCGCATCCAGTCTGTCCCAGCCACCTTCTTAAGGTCGTCCGTCCATCTAGCTGGGGGGCGTTCCACACTACCCCTGCCGATACGACTCCAGGACTCGTCTGCTCCACCGGCCAGCAGTCCTTCGACAAACATGGCCAGCCCACTGCCACTTCAGTTTGCTTACTCTGCAAGCTATGTCGGCAAAAATATATAATTACCCCACATAACAAAACATAAGGAGAACCATGTCCTTACACAACAAACATTTTCATATCATCAGTATAATTGACCTGGGAAAAATATGGCGGAATACGTTAGTGTGGAATGAGTGCCCACGACCACGTGACTGCGTATCCTCCTAAGCTATTTAACTTTTTAATGATTTCGAACCTCACTGGCGACTGAACTTTAATCCATTAATCTAGTGGAACATAATTAAAGTTTATAATTATTTTATAAATGATCCTATCTCTATGTAGATAATGAAGTGATATCTGGAAAGAATCCAAAAGATAGGGGTCAAGTGCGAGTTGGACTCGCAAACGAAGGGTTCCGTACCACCATACAATATTTAACAGTGCATATTTTTTTTTATAATTTTGCTTGTATTTTTGAGATTGTTCTATTTTTATTTGTTACTAGCTTCTGTCCGCGGCTTCGCCCGCGTGGATGTCGGTAATTATCCCACCGGGACATGTTACCGGGACAAAAATTAAGCGTATATACTTTCATATGCTTGGCGGCACGGTTGGCGCAGTGGTTAAGCGATTGACTGCTGCGCTGCGTGTCGCGGGTTCGATTCCCGTACGGAACAAATATTTGTATGACCTACATA
Source organism: Apamea crenata (assembly GCA_949629185.1). Lineage (NCBI taxonomy): Eukaryota > Metazoa > Arthropoda > Insecta > Lepidoptera > Noctuidae > Apamea > Apamea crenata. The sequence goes on along the minus strand of OX451376.1, from coordinate 6,086,951 downwards.
CATGTATTTGTTCCGAGTCTCGGTGTTTTTCTATCTATAATATGTATGTATTTACAAAAAAATAAAAAAATTGTATATAAGTAGTTTATCAGCCATCTTGTTACCATAACACAAGCATTAGGTTGCTTAGCTTGGGACAAATGGTGCTGTGTGAAATGTCCAGGGATATTATGTTATTATTATTATATGCGTTTAGTAAGAAACTGTTATTTTGATATTAGAAACAGACACTTCAAATTTATTTATTTTTAATAAATTACAAACAGTCACTTCGATTTTATTTATTTGTATGTATGAATGTATGTAGGTAACCGAAATAGTACACACTGTGAGAATTTCAAGTGTCTACCTACTACGGTTTAAAAGATACAGCGATGTGACAAACGGACAGACGTGACCTATTACTAAGCTTCCGCTGTCTGAACCGTAGTAATAGGGTTCCGTTGGCACCTTTTGGGTACGAAACCCAACCCAATTATAACCCTAAAACTCCAGTTCAGGCTAATTTAAATGCTGACTGTATTAAAACATCTTAAATCAGTTGAATGTCTTAAAGATAAAATTCTTTCTAGCGCAGAAACACAAGATCTAATTAAAGAATTCATTGGATTCAGCGAAACTTGATAACAATCGCACACAAGACGGATTTTATATAGAATTGCAGCGCTATTCGAGAAATAAGATTCAGTACTCATTGGGACGGAATGAGATCTATCATTTTTGTGGATTTGATGTTTTCTTAGGACTTAGCCAGCTTGTTATGTAGACGTTTATAATAATAACGATGATAACGCCACTTAATTAGAGTAGAAAACACGTTAATTTTTTTTACGTACAGACGCCAGCGTGTACATATTTGAACGTTGAAAATTAAAATATAAGTAGCAACCTACAAGTAAAATGTCAATGTTCAAAACATCGAAAATTTATATATCGATTGTATCGAAATATCGAAAATTGTTTTACCTAAGCTTAAAATGTCTAAGATTGAAATACCGAGTGATTAAAATATCGAATGATTAAAAATGTTTGGTTTTACATTAAAAATATATGTTTCTGGCACTCGCGGGCCACTGCCGCGGCACCGCTCGCTTCGCTCGCTCGGCTCGTGCGTTGTGTGGTCACAGTTCTAACCTAATCTAACCTAGCTGTACCAATTTAAAAAAAATATAGACGTGTTACGCATGCAGGTACAGAAACTTATTTTTTAATGTAAAACCAAACATTTTTAATCATTCGATATTTTAATCACTCGACATTTCAATCATAGACATTTTAAGCTTAGTTATACTAAAGAAATTTGACAGATTGTAGAAGCTTGATGTGCTTTCTGTACACACCAATATTCAATAGAAAGAATAAAAGAAAATTTGTTGAGATTGTTTGGATTAGAATCTATATACATAAATAATTTATGGCCCAGCCTGCCGAACACTACGAAGTGAAAAATAACTTTAATTTCGGAAGTCGGTGTCTGTGTTTTTGTATTTCGTTTTTCGCCACCGACTTCCGAAATTAAAGTTATTTTTCACTTTGTAGTGTTTTAATGGAAGTCGGTTGTTATTTTTTTGTATTTTTTTTTTTTATTTTTCACTTTTTTGTTGTGATATTTTGTTTAATTTTCAAAACCCGCTTGTCCGATTTCGATAAAATTTTCATGGGACCATTTGGGAAGTCTCTTTCCAAGAAAAAATTCGGTTGGCAGAATTTTTCAAATCGGTTGGCAAGCGACGGAGTTATGCGCGAACAAACATAAAAATAAATACAAACATCCGAATTGAGAACCTCCTCCTTTTTTTAGAAGTCGGTTAAAAAAACACTCACATCTCAAAATAAAAGTGACGAAAAAACAATAGACTTTGAGCCACTTAAAATTAAAATTCCTTTGAGCATTCGTTCGTAATTAAGAAACAACACACTAACTTTTTTTCACCGATTCCTGTTCATATTTTTCACCAAAATCACATCTATATCAACCAAGAGAAGATAATTAGATCACGTGCAAACAATTTGAACATCAAAGGTCAAAATCACTTCAAGAATCCTCTTCAGCTTTAGTTAAAGTGCCTGTCCCTGCAGATTAATCACTCAACTAAAGGCGATTCACAAGTTTTAATGTATGAAAATCCTCTTATATTAATTTCCGTCTTATCCCTTATCTGCGAACTAATCTCATACTTGTTCGACTTGACACGACATTCGTTCCCATCAGACACTGGTCTTCGAAACTTGGTACATTAATCTTGCGGAGTCGATTCAACTTTATCTTTGTTTTAGCAAGTTTCCAAAATAAATTTAGCTCCCCCTCCAAATCTATTGAAAATGCGAGTTACTTCCAATTTAGAAGGAAGTAGACGGGCGACTGGTGCAATCATTTTTTTTTTTTCTAAAGAGTTCGATGGAGGTTTTTTATTGTTTTAAACTTGCGAGCTACGAGTAGCTAGCCATTTGGAAACGTAATCCTTTTAGTAATGCCATGGTTTTAAGGATTGTGAAAAACACATTTGTTTTCCAAACTTGTTGACATTTATATATTTCCAACGCCACTTTGGAAAGGTCAGTGTGAAACAAATGTATGGGGTCTGGGTCTGGGGCGTCTGGGCCCACCCTTCAATAGTAACATTTGATATACCGTTGCATAGGGCTTTTTAAGTGGAACATTAGTTACTACTAAAACTATGGTCAAATGTTAGTACTTTCGGAGATACGACGTCTTAAAGTTGTCTTAGTCTAACATGTTCTTTATGGATATTTATAAGAAGAATAGTAATAATACATGTATTTCATTTTAAAACCAAAAAAATTAATTATTCATCCTAGAATTAATTGAATTCGGGCAGAGAGGGGAGCAGGTAGGGAGTTATGGTGGTTACGGTTTTTTTTAAGACTGGCCCACACTAGGAATTTACCCTGTATTGTGGGTGCGTTTAAAAACATTTAAACTCACATACACAAACAGACATACAAATCATAAAAATGTTTATTCCGTGTGGGAATCGAATACGCGACACGCAGCGCAGCAGTCAATCGCTTATTCACTGCGCCAACCGTGCAGTCCGGTTTGAGTGTGGGTAATTTTTAAATGTTTATCTTGTAAGTAAACTATGATAATCAATTTCTCCAATCCACTCAAAAATATCTATTCATTCATGAGTATCTTATTTCTATTGAGAGGTGGACCCACCATTACTCATTGCCCTTTGTTTATGGATTTTTCCAACGCCACTTTGGAAATTTGCAGCAAATCAGCCTATGCTTTTCCCACTGCTGGGATTCAGGCCTCCACTGAAGCCTGAGGGGGCCGTAAACCACGCGGGCCCAGTTCGGGTTGGTAAATGTCACATATAACCACCTTACATCAAGAAATGGACAAAAATGACAACTTTTTAAATGCTTGAGTACGAGGCTTTTGGCTCCTTGTATGTGTATATTTTGTCTTTTTTATTTTTGTGCGTTTTGTTTGTGCAGAATAAACAGTTTTTCTTTTTTCCTTTTCAAACTGTAACTACTTACTTGTAAATACCTAACTCTAAAGGGATTTGGATTAGTGTCCTATTCTTGGGCAAAAATCTCGTATTTTGCCTTATTTTTTATATTTATTTACTGTCGTTAAGTCTATGTTAAAACATAGAATAATGACAAAATCATGGCTTGGGTCTCCCGTCTGTATCTCCTTTCATATAGCGCCGTCCTAACTTAAAAATTGACAAGTTCGTGAAATATGATATCCAAGATTTTCCGTCTGTCGTTAATGCTTTCATTATAAATGACTTTTTCTCGAGTTTTATACGATTAATTTCTTCAATATTCTGTCATCCGCTAAGTGGCAAGTTTTGAATTGATGATGGGATATTAGAAAGACATCTGCCTATTGTGTTTTTGTGAGAAGGAAATCTGGAAAACATTGGAAAATTTAATTTGAAAGGAGAATTAGGTTTCCTACGATTATGTATTTTTTACAAGCTTTTATTTATTTTCACCTGTCCCGATGTTTGTCTGTAATCAAATCTTGCAAGTTAAATTTGATTCACTTCCCGGTTACCGATTGAGCTGAAATTTTGCATGCATGTTTGCCGATCCGTCTTGAGCAAGCATAGTGAATAACGCTCGTGACTTCTCTATTCAAAGTGGTCTTTACCCTGCAGTGGGACAGTTACAAGTTGGTATTATCATTATTGCAGTGACTTTAGTGATGGATTTGTTTGCAGTTAGTTTTTTTAATTTTTTTATTTCTTTGTTGAAAAAAGGGGGTTTTTATCCATACGGATATGCCAACCCCATCGTACCTTATTAATTATTTACAAATGTGGACTATGTACCTATTAGAAAGAGAATCATTGACCAGATATCTTCACCAATCCAGCCAACCTCTTTGCGATCGTTGATGTAGGGTTTGCTAAAATGCAGTTAGTTAATTTTAATAATATATTAGTATTCCAGGTAATTTGTCAAACTGCTAACTATACCCCGACTTTTAATTGTATTCAGTAGGTAACATGACAGTTCAAAGACAATACTGTATATCGTGTTTTTAAGACAAGTTATTAAATTGAAAATAAAAAGTTTGCTTTTATTATTTAGCGCGATCGGTAGCGGGATCGTCCGAAAGGGTTACCGCTGCCCTGAAACAGAAACGGCTAAGGAAGGAACACGGGTGGTTTTTAGTCAGTAAGAGTCTGACACTCCCTTCCGCTCCACCCGGAGCGGGAGACATTTGATGATTTACCATCCGAAAAAAAAAAACAATTCAAAAGAGAAAAAACGACGAAAAAAATAAAATGAACGAATTTGAATAAAGTTAAATAAAAGTACATTATTTAACTTTATTCAAATTCGTTCATTCTTGCACCACCTCACTATCTTTGTTTTGTCAAAATCTGGTAACCTTTCAACTATCAAGTTACTGAATACAATTAAAAGTCGAAGTATACATACAATTTTCTAATTCTAGGAATAGTGCAAAGTTTGAAGGTTCAACCTACGATCTTTTGCACACCAGGGCCCGTACCATAAATCTTTGCAGTTCAAAGTGACTGTAGTTGCACCACACGTGATTCAAAATCCCTTGACACTCCACGAGGCAACCGAGGTCATCACTCGAGGTCAATCATTGGTGAATTAATGGCCTGTTATGAGCTTGTTGAAGCTACGCGGCGGTTTCCTTTTTTTTGGATGGGAAATCATCAAATGACCCCTCCCGCTCTGGGTGGAGCGGAAGGGAGTGTCAGACTCTTATTGACTAAAACCCATCCGTGTTCCTTCCTTAGCCCTTTCTGTTCCAGGGCAGCGGTAACCCTTTCGGACTATCCCAATACCCTGGACGCGGCGGTTTCCTGAGTTGTGCTTAATAACCCCTTGGTATCTACGCGTATTTTCGAATGCGATTATATTAATACGAAAATTAAGTGTTTAATGGTCTTTATTGTTGGAAAAATACAAGTTATATAAAATCTGAATTTAAACCCAATCTGCATTAAAAATGTCAGAAACAGAAATAATTTCCTTTACAAATATTCCTATCGAATGCATTTCTATTTAGTTGGACGCCGATAAAGTTTTTTATACTATTAAAAACTTAGTCCTGGCCTGCCAGCAACATTTTGCTCTCTGTTTCCGAATCATTGGGATTCCATTTAAAAGTCGCAGTATTTAAAAGTAGAAAACCGAACTTTCTGGATTGTTCGTTTAAGTCTGGGGCGTAACCACACTCAAATTGTTATTCCATTTCGCGCTGAAAGAAATACTTTATTATTCCATTTTATAGGAGCAGTGGTGGTCCAGTGGTAACGGCCGCGACTTACGAGTTGTAGGTCGTAGGTTCAAACCCCGACAGGCGCTTTACTTTGTGTAAAAAAAATCACCACCACTCTTCTAAAACGGCGTAGGAAAATGTTTTCCTTCACCGTTTTGAGAGCAGTGTAGAGCTGCAGTGGTGGTCACTCCATTTTTTTTTGTTCTAGGACCTAGAACTAAAAATTCGAAGACATATTGTGATATTTACCAACCCGCACTGGGCCCGCGTGGTGGATTACGGCCCACTCACACCCTGTGTTCCGGCAGTGGAAACGTTATAGGCTGATAATGTTATTCCATTTTATTTGTTAAGTTTTTTATATATAAAGTCCAAACTCCTTGGTGTATATATTCAAGCCGTTTAGGGTTGAAAAACTAGGGCCTTGGGGTCCGAGACATTTACTAAGCGGTTGGTCGACTTGTCGCGTTACTGGTTGGGGCTGACCTATTTTTGGGCCAAAGAATGAGGATTGCCATACAACGTGGCAATGTTGCCAGCCTTTTGGTGGCTTTTCCTGTTGAGAGCGTTGCGGATCTTTTAATGCCTTGTGATTCTTCTCCCCCTCTTTTTATATTATTATTATTTTAAGACTTTTAGATTTTAAATTACGAGTATGTTCATAATATCTTCCATGTCTGTTTATATAAAATTAATGTTCAGTACACCATTTTCTTCAGTATTTCCTTGTTACATGTTACTTTGAGGTTGGCGCAAAATATCTTTCTCTTCCGTAGGTACTTCCTGGTCAGTCGTTATCTTATCATTCACGCTCTTTTCTTTCATTTTGCATCTCAAAGCATCCATTAAAAGGACAATGGACATTTTGTTAGGAGTTTTGGGCCCCTAAAAAAACTTCGCGTGTCACGGTGGTTTTAACTAAGTTTTGTAGACCTAGAATTACCTTTTCATTTCCTGAAATCGATTATCAATTTTTCATCCTAGTTTCAGAGAAATCTTATTTTTTCGGATACTGACATTGAGGTTAAAAAAAAACCAAACATAAACCCATGAAATCTACATCCGCGCGGGCGGAGCCGCTTGCAGAAGTTAGTTTTATTATAATTTTTCTGTATCCAGGTCGCCAGACCGCGTCTTCCAATATTATACAGACCATATTTGTTTGTATCCGGTGAAATTTAAAATAGGTAACCGCAATGTCATCAGATGGGTTTACAGAACATTAGCAGAATAATAAATTATTAATTTATTTATGTAATCATTTTACCGCAAAATCGACGTATACATCAACGCGCAAATTGTTACCATGAATTCAGTACATGATTCTAGACAATTTTTTTCTAATTTTTTGTCGAAAAAAGGTATCCCCTAGATATTATTGTCAATAAGTCCGTAGACTGACCACCAGTTTTACATAATAGTGATACCCAGTAACCGGGTTGAGGAGGTCAGATAGGCAGTCACTTCACGTAAAATACTGGTATTCAGCTGCATCGGGTTAGACTGGAAGCTGATCGCAAAAATTGTTGGGAAAAGGCTAGATAGATGATGATGATGATATCTGTGACCCTTCAGTGTAGCTACTTTCGGGAATAAATATTGGTACATACCTACTCCATGTTCCTCTTTAAAATAAAAAATAAATCCCTGGACATTTCACACAGCACCATTTGTCCCAAGCTAAGCAACCTGTGTTATGGTAACAAGATGGCTGATAAACTACTTATATACAATTTATTTTCTTTGGGCACCAAACTACTCGCGTAAATCAGAAATATAATGAAGACTCACTGACTTTTTGTAAAAAAGATCTTCAGTTACTTTTAATGTGATTTAGCAGTTCTTTTACTCGAAATCCAAACAAGTACTAAGCTACCTTTCACCCCATAAAATGAGAAACCTTTATCAAGAGGGAAGCCGCCGGCGCAGCTAGTAAATTATAAATGTATGCTCAAATTGGATGTCGGACCGGTCTTTCGTCTCGGAGTTATAATGCAATAAAATTCCTCTAGCGTTCAACTTTAGTAATGATATGCACTCTACTTCGTTATTTCCATACGTTTGCTAACTTTGTTTGCTAAGCGCAAATTTTATGAAATTTTTGAATATTCCACACGTGTTTAGGTTTTTAAATGAGCTTCTTTGTGCATTCGATATAAACTTGAGTTTTGGATGTTCAGTTTTAACTACCAATGAAGGAGTTCCACATCAAAGTCCCAAATAGGTGGAAGTAAAGATTTACAGTGTGGTTTATCTTCCTGTAGCATACCATAATTTGAAGCAACAATGTCAGGTGCTTCTTCAATTTTATTGTAGGCTTTAGGCAAGAAATTTGTAACATATAAATGGAGCTTAAGACCTAGAGTTGCGTAGCACGCTAAAATTAGAAATGGTTTTCATTTTGAAAGATCACGCACATTCATTGCGTAATTTTCGATGTTGACTAGACAAATTTTTCGAACTTATTATGTCGCAATGGATTAGCAATATCCTTTAAATGGTTCAGATTGTATGTTACGCAATTAGGGTGCAATCCTAAATCAAATCTCATCTACCGAAAATAAAATAACTCTCAGTTTTAAATCGCTGAAAGACTAGAACTAGACATATTAAAGGCTAGTCTAGAAATATGAAATTATAGAACTCTCTGGCAGTCTAAGTGCATTTTAAATGACGGTTTTTAAACATACGCGTAAGTATTAATCAATCAATCAAAAGTCATTTATTCAAATTAGGCTGAGAATCAGCACTTTTTGAACGTCAAAATTACAAAAGACAGTCCCCCAAAAACGCCCGCCCTTCACCACTTCCTAGTGCTATCGCTGGGAAGAAGAAGTGGCGCAACAAACTCCCCAGCAGCACAGCTGTCTGTTCAGTTACTTTAACTTTAATTAACTTTCATGCTCTCCCGGTTTTGTAAGAAGACCATTCTTAATTTTATGCTTATGCTCTTTTCTTAATTGTATGTTTAATAAATCTCATGGGAGTAGCTCGTGCACGGGGTGCTTGTGGCTAAATAATAACACCGGCACGGGTCAATCGGAGGTTAAGATACGCTTGCCGCGGTCGGTTCGTGGATGGATGACTATCCTTACATACCAAGACCTCTCCGTGCCCCAGAAAGCACGTTAAACCGTTGGTCCCGGCTGTCATTTGTTGATCTTTGTCAGTCGTTACGAGTAGACTCGCCCAAAAGTCTGACAACCAGTCTTATTCTTTTATTTTATTTATTTGGGATAAAAAACAGTTATGCGTTACAACGTTAATAGTTAGCTAAGGTATAATAGTAAACAAACGCACAACCCACACTATTATCCACGGAAACATATCGATTTTAAAAGAAATAAGGAAACGGACGTATACAGAGTCTTGCCAAAGGATATCGGTTACCCAGTAACTGGGTTGTGGAGGTCAGTTAGGCAGTAGCTCCATGTAAAGTACTGGTATTCAACTGCAGCCGGTTATACTGGAAGCCTACCCGAACATACTTGGGAAAATGCTAGGCAAATTTATTCTCGTTTATAGTATCCGTCTACACTGTTAAAAACCGATTCATTTTTCATTTCATTCTGTAACAAGACATTCACGCAAAATTAAATATTTTGTCAAGTATCACAATATCAAATCAAACAGTGAATTAATTTCGATGGGGAATTGATTTATAGCGGGCTTTGATCTAATTCCGTGGGTTAGTGGAGCTACGAAGGGTTGAAGCGGCATTTGATTCCATTATAAGGTATGGAGTAACAATGTCATAATATTGCGTGGTTTTTGCTTAGGAGGCTTGGAGGTAACGCGATTGGAATTTTGAGGTAGCGTTGCATGCAATGCTAAATATCTACACTATACATCCATATTAAGTTTAACATTATGCACATATAAAAAGAGGGAAAAGAAGTATGTGGCACCAAAAAATTCATTCTCATCGGTTTCAACAGGAAAGGTGCCGAAAAGGTGACTGGCAGCGTTGCCACGTTGTATGGCTATGCATCAGCATAGCAATACAACGCGTACAAGGGTTTTAGGCCAAAGAATCATCTTTGGCCTAAAAACCCTTGTACGTATTATTATTTTAAGTATGTTACCTTATAAATATTATACTGCGAAATAAATAAAAACTAAATACTAAAGCTATACGCGAAAGTAACTCTGTCTGTCTGTCCTAACCTTTTCATTCCTTAACTACTAAATATATTCGGATAGACATAGGATACTTTTGGAACGAAGTTCTTTAACGGAGCTTGCGGTAGAAGTAAATCGTGACGTAACGAAAAAGGGTTATGCAACTTTTTATTGTAAATAATAGAAAAAGACAGAAAGATATTGTTTTCATGGTTTTTTAGAGGGTACTGAAGCCAATAACGAGGTTAAAATGATAATCTAAGATAGCGGCTGCAAACATTTAAAAAATTTTCGTCGGGTGTCGTTTTCATGGTTTTCGAGGGTGCTGAAGCCGATAGAAAGACCAAAATAAAAATCCAAGATGACGGCTGCAAAATTTTTTTTGTCCCTTCGTGGTTGCCAGTTATTCCACGAAATCGAACTAGATTTAGTGTAATAACTGGCAACCTCCTCGCGGTTGAGTCAAACGCGGGCAAACTCTAGAAAAAATATAAATAATACTTATTCATTGTTAAATAGATTGACACAGTAGAATCTGAACGGTCAACGGGTAACTTTTTTCTGCCTAAGAGACCGTTAGTGTTAGTTAGAGAATATCGTTTAGTGTTATTGCAAAAACAAACGATTTTTTTTATGCTGCTTGCCGCTATAGTGCAGCTGGGAACTTTGGTTCCCAGACTTTTTAGAGAAATGAACCAACAAAGTGATTATAGGTACTTAAATAAAACTGGCGCTCTCTGAGTTACATCTATAAAAGATTATCTAATCCCGAAATAAAATAAGAAAAAAAATATAACTTTATATGCGTTTTTCCCGTATGCTCTGCCTATACACATACATTTTGTAACTTAAACATTCAATATTATGTGGGTCCATACTAAGACTTGCACATACCTAGTATTTAAAATTTTAATCGATGTAGATACATTATATCAACTAAAAATAAGCCAACAAAATATGTTTTAATGTTTGTAAAGGCGAAAAATAGCCTATGTAACAAAAATTACTCATGACCTGTGTACAAATAGAATAAGATCATTTGTAAACATTATTGTAACAACCGTTGTACCAATAAAGACCTTGAAAAATCAAAAATCAATCTGCCTATAGTTTCCAATGGAAAAAGCAACATTACACACACACACACACACATAGTTACAAACATAAACCAGCACCACCACCACCACCACCAGCCACCTGCTACGATCCAAACATTAACGACGATCCCTGCTCCCATCATTTCATCAAAGCATCATTACTTTCGTTTTATTTTCCCCTAGTAGGTATCTTTACAAAATTCCCCATCACTCGTCCACAACCCTTCCGTACATTACACCATCTACGTCCTTAGTTAGAGCTTGGCTGGCGCAAATTCAGCGGTATTGTTAGCGCCCCGAGGGATTTCATTTAGCAAATTATAGACACCTCAGTAGTGCTGCGTCCCTGGTAATTCTGTAAGGCATTCATCTGGTGTTGTGTTTAGGGTTTTTGGTTGTATGTTTATTTATTTCGGGTATCTATCATATTATTATTATTCAGTTTATTTCATTGTTTTTATGGAATAAAAATTAATTGTGATTAATTACTATAAAGGCTGATTTTTCGATCATCTGATAATTTTATTCGAGGATTAATTTTGAAATTTTGACAGACACACAAAAAATCTGTCCTAAATGACTAAACTTTTTTAACATTTTAATAAAAAAAACCAGTCAAGTGCGAGTCGGACATGAAGAATACCGTACCACCTGTACAATATTTACCACTATATATTTTTTTAAACATGTTTCTTGAGGGTAAAATTATAAATATTAATTATTTGTTGTTATAGCGACAATAGAAATACATACTCTGTGTAAATTTCAACTGTCTACTTATTACGGTTCATGAGACACAGCCCGTTGACAGACAGACGGAACGACAGCGGAGGCTTAGTAATAGGGTTCCATTTGCACCCTTTGGGTATGTAATTCTAAAAAGTACGGGTCAAAGAAACGGGTCCAAGCTGCTGGTGGTCAGTGTTCTAGAGAGAGAGGAACCCATATTATTATTATTTTAGGAAATTAGTTTCTGTTGAATTTCAGCAGAAATCACAAGTTTTCGTTGTTTATATGTTTGTTTGAGTGTTTGCATGTGGTTTTTGATTGAATCGAATTAAAATAATTTTTGAAATATTTTCACTCAAAGAAAAACATTGTAGTACATGGGTAGAACATGACTTGGGTTAGGTCATACAATACTTTTTTATCCTGAAAATGCGTTGCATGCATACAATACGGTATAAATAAAATTATCATGGATTCCGTATACATTTTTTAAACTCAAAATTTTAGGGTCCCAAAGCACGCAACCCACACAATCTAAGGGATTCATTGTGTTAGTATGTAGGTATTTCTTCCAACCTCTGTAAGGCCGCGTGTCCACGGCAAGAAAAATCGCCGGGTCTATGCAAGAATTCTTGTCGTTTCTACACACGACTAGTGAGTGTACACTGCGTCGGCGCTGCTCAAGATTTGTGTCTTGTGCCTTACTTATTTCTTGTGTCATTTTATATTTCTGTTTATATATTTAGTTACCACTTAATTTTTATACATTTCGAACTTATTTTTTTTTCTTAATTTTTATACTTTGGGTTATCACTGTATTTGAGAATGTTTATTTCAACTGTTATTGACAACTATAAGCCCATGCTGTTATCTACTGTTATTTGTTTTTTGTATACAGAAGCTGTTGGTGTACCTTTATAAATAAATAAATAAATATTATTCTGTTCACGACACGTTGTGTACAATTTCTGAGCAGTAACCTAACTAGGCTTGCATGAATTCACGATAGTATTTCAATTTTTATCCCCGTAGTTCGTTTCCGTATGGTAGTTTCCGAGCTACAGAAGCCGCGTACAGAAGCAAGTGATAGAGTATTATACATAGAATCAAACGCGATTTGATTCCAAAATCTAAACAGGTACTTTTTGTCAAAGCTCACTGAACCCGAATGAAATCCATCCCAATTTAATGTGCGCTTCTTCAAAATGTTCACTCAACCATACTTCGATTAATACCTCGGCATAGCGTTAAATATTATCAGGGTAGCAGACAATGGCATAGACTAGGAATATATAGAAAGGAAGCCGTGCGTAACGCTTTGTAAATAACTACAGTTTTGGGCGTAAGGCACGTGCCCCACCACCGACGAGGAAGCGACTAAATCAACGATTTCATCGCTCAAGAAACGTACGATAGATTGTAGGCCCGGTGTAAGTAAAAGATTATAATAGTAATAGTAATATCCCTGGACATTTCACACAGCACCATTTGTCCCAAGCTAAGCAACCTAATGCTTGTGTTATGGTAACAAGATGGCTGATAAACTACTAATATACAATTTTTTTTTTTTTTGTAAATCCTACTAATATTATAAACGTGAAAGTTTGTATGGATGTATGGATGTTTGTTACTCTTTCACGCAAAAACTACTGAACGGATTTGGATGAATTTTGGCACACAGATGGTTTATAACCAGGATTAACATATAGGATACTTTTTATCCCGATATTCCCACGGGATCGAAACTTATGCGGGTGAAACCGCGGGCCGCAGCTAGTACATACATATTATAGATAGAAAAACACCCAGACTCGGAACAATGTAGGTCATACAAATATTTGTTCCGTGCGGGAATCGAACCCGCGACACGCAGCGCAGCAGTCAATCGCTTAACTACTGCGCCAACCGTGCCGTCAAAGATCAAGTCAAAGATATACATATATTAATAGTTGATCACTGATTGACTGTTCGTGACGCCGGCACTTACCCGTTTATTGCAGCGACTAGACGAGTGACGAAAAGTGACGAGCAGTGCTGTCTCAGTGATAATGGCCGCGACTTACCTCTTGTAGGTCGAGGGTTCAAACTCAAGCAAGCACTTTACTTTGTGTAAATTATTTCATCACCACTGCTCTCAAAACGGCGAAGGAAAACATCGTGAGGAAACCGGCATGTCCTAGAACCAAAAATTCGATAGTGTAACATCTATCAACCTGCACTGGGCCCGCGTGGTGAACTACTCCCTCTCACAGAGAGGAGGCCTGTGTCCCAGCAGTGGGAACATTATAGGCTGATTGTGCAGCGACAAGAGCTATCAAAGAGAGTACACGCTATCGACACTCGTTTGGCGGGCAGAGCACTCGCCGAGAGACTCACGCTTGCTACAAACGCAGGTTTCATACCAACTAGCTCTTCTCGCTTCTCGTTAATCGCCGGCGGTGAAACAGGTGCCTAAGACACGTTCAACTTAACCTGGATGTTCGTTACTTGCGGTAGATATTTTGCTTTGTTCAATCATCGTTAATATTGACAACCTTTTCAGTGTAGCAGCACGCAGTGTTTCGTAAACAGTGCGTAGCGCAGCGTAGAAGCCCGTAGCAGTCCGTAGCGAAACGTAGCAGCGCGTTACATTGCACAGGCCTTAGTGAAGGGTTGCAGCGCGTAGCGTAGGTCGGTACGATAGCATTACGTAGTGTAGCTTAGCATAGCGTAGCGAAGCAGGGCGTAGCGTAACGTAGCCTAACAGGGCGTAGCATAGCTTAGCGTAGCGTAGCGTAGCGTAGCCTTGCGTAGCATGGAGTAGCTTCGTTTCATAGATTGGGTAGCTACGTAGGTAATTATTTCACAGGCATAGATGCCAACACAAAGGAAAGAACACGATTTTCCCTTCTACACAGTTTTCATATTCTATGACAATGTCTGAAAGTGCGTCTTCTCCGATTAATTTGCTGGCAACCCACGATTTGTCTACGTCACTCACTGATTGACGATGCTTTGCTACAGCGCTACTGATTCTGTGGTTGTTACATTTGTTATGTACGACTTTAGCTTGCTTTCGGGTTGTAATTTAGATGATTTGCAGTTGGTTGTGAATTGACTTGTTCATTGAGAACTCGATTGATGTACGCACTTTAGATCTTTTTTCCTACGCTCTAAGAATTATGTTTTGTTTATAAATGTCTATTTTATGTATAAATGTTTAGTTGCCGTCGGTGGCGAGGTAGCATTTATGTTCTATTACTGACAAAACTCCTCTATTTCTCCTCTATTTTTTATTTTTTTTTTGTTTTAAAATATTTGTAAGTCTGAAATAGGTTTTTGTGGAATGACAAATTAGAGAAGTTACCCGTACAATGTTAAAATTCAAGAAAAACTAAACTTCCTTTTTTCTATGGTATTATCGTATGAATTATTGAAATTTGCACAGGACAACGTCTGTCGGGTAAGATTGTTCTTTAGAAAAACCCATTTTCGCCTCTTTGTCTCTTATCCAATAGAATCTTCACGTATCAAGTAATTACGACTTAGTAACTCAGATATCCCAGTTTAAAATCATAAAACAAACATCCTCATCAATTTCACTAGGCGTCAATTTTAAATTAGCCCTTCAACCCCTCTTCAATTGGTATGTTAGAGACAAGCAACAGTAATGACAGCACCCGTATTTCCATTACAAATAAAAAATTTAAAAAACCCCCGACACAAAATAATAATAAAAATAGTATGAATGTAAAAACCTAAAACTATTAAAAAAAACTATTGAACAAAATAGCCACAAATAGAACAAAAAAGGTACAAACTAAATATTGAGGGAGTTGTGAAAAAATATGTAATCCGCCATTTTGTGGCGGCGGCCATCTTGGACCGATTTTCATCAAACATAGCTAAGAACACACCCGACAAATTCACCTTTCAAACAAAAAAAACAAAATCAAAATCGGTTCATCCGTTCGGGAGCTACGATGCCACAGACAGACATACACACACACACACACACACACAGACACGTCAAACTTATAACGCCCCGTCGTTTTTGCGTCGGGGGTTAAAAATAATAGAAATCAAAACATGAAACCTTTAGGTACTGTCAACGTCGAGATAGCATTTCTTTCTTTTAACTGACAACTTCTTTATTTGTCATGTAATTTTTTTACTTTTTGCTTTAGTTACTAGGTATATTTTATATAATACAAAGAGTATAAAACAAAGTTGCTTTACGTTTATATCTGTGAGACCGCGTGGTTCTTCTAAACTACACATTTTACACGAGTAAAAATTTTTTACGAGTTCACTATGTAGCACGTTCGAATTTTTATTTTATTATGTAACCTATCTTGGAAGGCGCTGGTGTCTGTGATACAATGATTTTTATTCATTAGTACGGGCACCAACGATACTCTTTTTTCTTTAATGTTCATTTTTAGTTGGAAAATTGTTCCGTGAACCTTAAATGTGTTTCTGAAATAAAATTTATTATTACACAACGGATTTTGATGTAGTTTTCAGCTTCATTTAGAGAATTGCTTTCAGGGAATCAATTCGGTTTATATGTATAAAACATTAATATTAAACATAATAAATTACTTATAATTAAAAAAAACTTGTTTTTGAGTAGTCTTGTCGCGCGAAACGGGCTTGGATCGCTAGTTAGTTTTGTATAAAAACTATTCGCCTATTTGTCTCTTATTTTCTTATAATTTTCTTTTATTAATAGAATCTATACGAGAATCTATATAGTGACTACCTACAACAACTTACCTATGATGAGACTGAACTCCTGATGCACATATCACGGTGACTTGAATGTGTTGATGTCGTGTTATGATTTTAATTTCAATTTATTCCAAATGTTTCACATTAACATATATACAGATAAACTCACAAATACCTAGCTCTCAGTACACTTCACTCAGGCTGACACCCTCACACACACGTACACACACATACACACACCCTCTCATAGACACTTGCTCATTTACAGATTTCTCATTTAGCATTGTATAATAATTTAGCATAAAAATAGTTCTACACGTATTATAATCATATAAAAATAGTACGACCAGTCCTTTGCGTTTGTTAGCATTATTTTAAAAATATTCGGGGGAATGGCACTGTTAACCGAAATACAGGCTTTACCTAGTTCGGTTACAGAAGCTAAATCCACTTATTTGTATATAACTACTGCTAAACTGGTTTTGTAACACTGAACTAAGTTTTTTTGGGAAATAAATTATATTATTATTTAAAAAAAATATTATTATTTATTATACATATCACGTAATCATTATCATTTCTCCTGCCCTTATCCTAATTTATTTGGAGTCGGCGCAACATGTCTTTCTCCTCCATACTTCTCTATTAGTCGCCATATCGGCAGTCAAAAAGGGGGTTTTCAACCATATCATCATGCACACAGTCCATCCATCGTTTTTATGGTCTTCCCCTACTCTTATAGCCATCGACATACTTGCCACGTAATATCCCAGTTTAAAATCATAAAACAAACAACCCCATCAATTTCACTTAACAACAACTACCCCTTCATCGTGGGGATGAAGGGGTAGTTGTTGTTCGATTGGTATGCCAGCGACTAGCAACACTAACGACAACTACCAGATTGCCTTTACAACACAAATGCATTTAGCACTAGCGTTCGTACGTGCTAACTGAGTGCAAACTGCGAGAGAACTGGCCCAATGCAGCTTTGTGCCACGGTAATCCGATGGTCCGGTGGTCATAAATGTTAGGATTGTGTCGGAGTTATTTTAGAAGGATAAACCGAGAAAGCAGGAAAGCTTTAAAGTAGCGGCGGAATCTTTTACTTAAATACCAGTACTAGCTGCGCCCCGCGGTTTCAAGAGTTTCGATTCCGTGGGAATATCGGGATAAAGAGTCCTATCCTACGTCTTAATCCTGGTTATAAACTATCTGTGGACCAAATTTCATCCAAATCCGTTTAGTAGTTTTTGCGTGAAAGAGTCACAAACATCCATCCATCCGTAAAAACTTTCGCGTTGATAATATTAGTAGGAGTAGGATACTCGTATAATACTTGCTGCGCGCCCCGGTTTTACCCGCATAAGTCCCGATCCCGTAAAAATATCGGGATAAAAAGTATCCAATGTCCTAATTCAGGTCATAGTCTACCCATGTGCCAAACTTCATATAAATCCGTTCAGCCGTTTTAGCGTCACAGCGTAACGAACAAACATACAAAAAATCTAATCTTTTAATTTACGATATTAATTTTGATAATGCATAACATAACATCACGCCTGTAATCCCCGAAGGGTTAGGCAGAGGTGAACCTATAGTACCTACACTCACATTTGGCCAATATTATGTTTAAGTCTCATTTAATAGGGGGCGACCCTATTACTATCAGCCGGGCGCAAATCCAGATTCCGGGCTGAGAGATTCCAGATGGTAAAACCCAATAACACTTTGCCTGACCTGGGAATCGAATCTAGGATCAGGGGGCCTAAAAAGGCCTAAATTGGCAGAATCATAATATGATAACAATATGAATCATATTAAAAATCGTAAAATGAAACGAAACGAGGGGGCCTACCCCTCGTGCTCAGCAGTAGCGCTTGCGATCACTGGACCAACGAGACAGTCCGTGTTTAAATACGAGTATATAATAAAAAATGTACAAATTATGTACTTATCATATAATATTATGACGACACGGTTGGCGCAGTGGTTAAGCGATTGACTGCTGCGCTGCGTGTCGCGGGTTCGATTCCCGCACGGAACAAATATTTGTATGACCTACATGTATTTGTTCCGAGTCTGGGTGTTTTTCTATCTATAATATGTATGTATTTACAAAAAAAATAATTGTATATAAGTAGTTTATCAGCCATCTTGTTACCATAACACAAGCATTAGGTTGCTTAGCTTGGGACAAATGGTGCTGTGTGAAATGTCCAGGGATTTATTTTATTATTTATTTAATATTCCATTTTATAAATATTATGTGTCTAAAAACATGTAAAAGTAGATATTGTATATTTTTCCAGAGCTGCCGAGGACCAATCTTTATTAAAGGAGCCCAGCTCATCCCGCATATCCGTCTGGGCCTGGCGCGGTGTGCGGGACCCACTGGGTTATAAGTTTGGCCCATTGATCGTCTGATATACGGCAGATGTGTCCAGCCCATTGCGTCAAATCCACGCAAAACGGCCATCGCTTAGCATAATGCTAAGACCCTATACGAGACAGAGCCCCAGCGACAGCCGGCGTTGACGTGATGACGTCAACCAGTGCAGCATACGATTAGATAATGTTTATTTATCGTTTACTCTGTTTAAAGCAAAGTTTATATATTCGTTTACCAGTACCTAGAAAGGCACTGTCCACCAAAAGAAAAATATTGAAAAAAATAAACAGAATATTTATGAAAATTATTTCGGGTCGCCAAAAGCCCGAAAGTCTGAACAAGTCTTACCAAGAGGTATCGTGTTACCCAGTAACAGCTGGGTTGTGGAGGTCAGATAAGCAGTCGCTCCATGTACAATACTGTTATTCAGCTGCATCCGGTTAGACTGGAAACTGACCCCAACATAGTTGGGAAAAGGCTAGGGAAATGATGATGATGATTTATGAAAAATATATCCCAAATAAATTAACCCGAACTGAAGAAGAAGTGGTGAAACAGGCCATTAATATTATTAAATATTTAAATGCAAGTTTAAAATAAACCCAATTCCGTTCAAATCTCTCCACCCTTTAACTTTCCGAAATAGCGGTTCCCACTGAAATCCAATTAATTTGTTTCTCGCCAGTCTGCAATTTTAATACAATTTCCTTGAAACCTTTTGGTGTTTTAAATGGCAGCCCAGTAAAATTAGAATATGTCAAATACTACAAACTTTGTCACACCCACACGATGTTCAAGACTCTAGCACGCAAAGGGACTAATTAATATGAAATCACTTAGAGAAACTTCATAAAGTTAGGAGAAGAACATTAAATCTTCGTCAGCTGTAAGTGTTGGCAAAGGCGAGGTAATTACGTCTATTAAATTGGTAGAAGTACCTTCCAAAAACTGTAAATTGCGATTAATTGGTACCTCGAAACGAACTGAAGTGCCAGTGGTCTGGCCATGTTTGTCAAAGGCCGATGGCCGGTGAAGTAGACGAGTCCTGGAGTGGAGACCGCGTATCGGCAAACGTAGTGTGGGACGCCCCCCAGCTAGATGGACGGATGACTCAAAGGATGTGGCTGGGACAGATTGGATGCGGAAGGTGGAGGACAGGGTGTTGTGGTGCAGCCTGGGAGAGGCCTATGTTCAGCAGTGGATTGCGACAGGCTGAGTTCATTGAATTGGTACCTCTGTTGAGCGTGGCAATATCCCTTTGACTGTTAATGACCAAACGGTGACTCCTGTATGTCCGTACATGATTTTAGTTTAGGGAAAAACAATTGCTGTCCCATACATTTTGACCGCGTAGATAATCCACCTTTCTATGAAACAGTAGATTTTTTTTTAAACCGACGAAAATTTTCTACGCTAGTTTGTAATACCCAATATTAATAATTTGTTAAGCTGATTACCTGACAATACGTAGTTTATGAAATTTGCATAACACGAGTGGGTTTTATTAACTGGGTTCAGAATCATGTACCGAATCCATGGTAAAAGGTTGCACGTCGATGTCCCTTGCATCCGGTATAGTTTCCTAAATTCACACAAGAGACATGATATTATACAGGGTGGCAACCTGTATAATATCACGGGAAATTTCAAAAAGTTCTCAAGTTTTGTTTATGCAAAGGAACCATTTTCAGCCAAGCAATTCAGGACAGACAGGCGCTTTACTTTATGTAAATTATTTCATCACCACTGCTCTCAAAACGGTGAAGGAAAACATCGTGAGAAACCGGCATGTGCTAGAACCAAAAATTCGAAGACATGTGACATCTGCCAACCTGCACTGGGCCCGCGTGGTGGATTACGGCCCAGTCCCTCTCATCGAGAGGAGGCCTGTGTCCCAGTAGTGGGAACATTATGGGCTGATTATGTTATGTAAGCCATTCGTTAGATTCTCTTGCCTGCAACTGATTAAAAGATCACCCAAAATAAATTACTTATAATGAAGTAGCCACTCATTCAAACCAGACACTCCTAAATCCAGTATAAAAAATCCATTAACACCAAAAAGTCACAAAGACAATCACATTTTATTTTTGTTTAATTATTTTCCCTTATCTCTGCTACCCAAAATATCTCTCAGACATTAAACATTTTTCCGTTACGAAAAATCTATTGTTCCCGTTCTCCCTTCAAAATACAAAAGGCAAAATGGCGGATAAAATTTTACGTTCTGTTGGGCGGCTCGTTGCCCCGACGACTTAAATTCGCTGCTAAATAGGCTTGAGCGGTAATAAGTATGCGGGCGGACGAATTTCCAAAGTTTTTAGCAAATATTCTTGTTTCTGAGAAATGTTTTGAGAGAAATTATTTTGCTGGTATACAGATAGCGGAGCTTTTGCAGTTTCTTGATAAATTGTTAGTAAGTCAAAAGATTTGTAATGTTTAGGTGCTCGTCGATGTATTCTG
The DNA here is from genome assembly GCA_949629185.1 of Apamea crenata. Classification (NCBI taxonomy): domain Eukaryota; kingdom Metazoa; phylum Arthropoda; class Insecta; order Lepidoptera; family Noctuidae; genus Apamea; species Apamea crenata. The sequence continues at coordinate 6,065,683 of OX451376.1, read as the reverse complement.
TAAAAAATCTCACCTATGTTAGATAACATAGGTGAGATTTTGATAGGTGGTGTTTGCAGAGATATGCAAACACCACGTTTCGTTAATGTTTTACAAATGAAGTTCGTAAATGTCTGAAAATTAACCTTACCTTAGGATATAGGTAAGTCATTGTTTCTAAAACTTTGATACTTTTCCAGTATGATTTTCTCTCAGATCTTATTATTCTAACACAAAACCACACATTCTGGTTTAAAATGAGGGCCAAGTTGTAGCCCCTTTCTGTCCCACTGCAGGGTAAAAGGCTCTCATACAGAGAAGACACGAACATTGACTACCTCGCTTTCTCAAGATGGGTTGGCGATTTCAGATTTTACTATAAACCAGGTTTCCTCACGATGCTTTCCTTCACAGATGTCAGTAATGTCCAAGATAAACTCAGAAAGTACATAATATGAATTGAAAAAGTCACTTTGGTACTGGCCTGGAATTTAACCCACCCACAACCTCGTACATGAGAGGCGAGGCCTTATCCACTAGGCCGGAATTTTTTACCATAGGGACCTATAATTTTCATCACGAAAACCCGCGCGTCACGTAAACTTTCCTAAAACTTGTTTAATTTTGAAACTACACAACTACCGCATAATGAGCCAACCAAAGTATTATTAAAAACTTTTTACATACGAGAAATATTACAACAGCAAAATATTGACAGTGCGCCGCAGTAGTGTAGCCAAGTATTAATGAGCACCACTAGTGTGAACATCATATAACCACAAAATGCTAGTTCAGAAGGCCAGCTTCTTACAACAGCCGAAAACACGCGCACGCACACAGACGCGTAGCATAATCAGCCTATAATGTTCCCACCTCTGGGACACAGGCCTCCTCTTCTAGAGGTAGTGGGCTGTAATCTACTGCGCGGGCCTGGTGCGGCTTGGTAGATGACACACGTCATCTACCAAGCCTTTTTGGTATATAGGTTCCTCACGATGTTTTCCTTCACGATGTCTTGTGAGCAGCATTGACGAAATTATTTACATAAAGTTACGCGCTTGCTTGAGTTCGAACCCTCGACGGTTCGGGTCGTTACCTCTGGGCCACCACTGATCTATAGACGCGTACGTACGGCAATTTCAAGCATTCAATTCAGTGGCATTTCAATGTTGTCAACCTTACTGTTTAAACAGTAGATCGGCTGTTTATTCAGTGGCACGCCTATTTTCTGTATAATATACAGTCCGGTCGTCGAGAGAATGCGTTCCTGATACCTGTCAGTGCGAGAACTCTAGTAGCTAATTAATTCGGAAAACACGTATTCGTTGGTATGAAACTGACAGGTATCATGAACGCATTCTCTCGTAGGCCGCACTGTAGTCCATATTTCTACCCCATACTCTAGTTTTTAGTTGTTTAAGCACCATCTGAAGCAAGAAATCAAAAATGCTAGTTTTATGCCTTTCGTGTGGGTATAAACAAGTTCTACCGTATATTGATGTGTGTTTAAACCCAAAATATTATAAAAAGTAAGTGCTGAAAGTTTGCATTTTCGGATTTTCAAACTATTTTTTTCTTTATTTTATGCTGCACAGTAGAATTACTGTTCTGAAATTACTATTTACTGTTTCCTATTATTTTTTTGCGGTTTTTTAGTTTGGTAGGGTTAGTAACACTGAGCGAATGTGAGTCGCGAGCGCGCTGTATGTCTTTGTTTGCGTTTACTCATTTTTTTATGGACCCGACCTTCTGGACTATTCTGTGATACAAACCCGGATAAAATTCACTTGTGCCATATTTGTTTTAATTGGATTGCAGCAGTTCATTAATTACCGCACATCAGATGATCGTTTTATGTCGTGTGTGAGCAATTTATACGTACTAGCCCTACAGTCTGCTTGTTTTAAATATTTAAAAGTTCAACCTTATGTTTGCCTCTAACTCTTAGTGGCGGAAGATAAATAATTTGATTAACCCAGAGTTAGCTGTTAACAACATCACATGTCGTGATGGTCCAGTGGTTAAGGCCCCGTTTCTCATGCACGAGATCGTGGGTCCAAATCCGGCCAAGTACCAAGTACACCAGTCCAGTGTACTTTTTGCGTTTATCTTGGACATTACTGACATCTGTGAAGGAAAACATAGTGAGGAAACCTGGTCTTATACAAGCTGTTGTTTTGCATCCTCGTCTAATTTCAGGAGGCTGTTATGAAATAAATAAATAAAAAGTTTGCAGTTGCAACAATAATGACATCTGTGTGGAGTCACATACAGGGTGCCAGGGACATCGACGCACAAACTGTAACCGTGGATTCAGCACATGGGTTTAGACCCCATAGCGTCGAAATTTTTCGTCGGTTATTAAAAAAAAAATTGCGCTTTGACGGCGTAGGTATTGCACTTTTCTATGAAACAGAAGATTATTTTTTTTGATAACCGACAAAAACATTCTTCGCTATGGGGCTTAAACTCATGTGCTGAATTCATGCTTACAGTTTGCGGGTCGATATCCCTGCCAGCCTGCATACATGAATATTGTAACCACAACAAATAAAAGAGAATCTTATAAGACCGGCCATTTTGTCACTTTTTGTAAAATTTCTACATTTATTTTTGTAACTATCTTCTCCCCACGCCTTAGAACGCGTACATTTTTTTGGTTCCACCGACCCACTCCGTCGCATCGCACCGCCCGCCTGTTCGCACTATTACTACGTTTTCACTGAGCGTTATTTCTTACTTTCTTCTTTTTGCTGTGCTCCTAAGAGTCCTAGCGTGATGTTAAATAGCCTATATCCTTTCTCAAGGATTGGGCTATCAAATACAGACAGATTTTTTTAAATCTGACCGGTAGTTCTAGAGATTAGCGCGTTCAAACAAACAACAAAACAAACTCTTCCGCTTTATTATTAATACAGATATAGATATCAAAGGTATATATTTATATAGTGTACATAATAAAGACTTTTCTATTCTATTCTTATCAAAAAACCTGGTAAGGTTTTATCTTAACTGATCCCTTGAATGGCTTCTAGCCCTCTGAGATATTAAAACAAACACAGACCTGACATAATATTTTTTATGATCCTAACTACAAAGGTTAGTCTACAATATCATCATTTTCTCCACGATCAAACACGAAAATACAAGTGTCCGATTCACAAACGCACAAATGTGCCCACGGCTTTAGGTCTAGCCAACCTAACTTTAGCGTTCGTCTAATCTAATCGTACGATCCTATGCAATACGATAAGTCATCTTGACATACAGTCTAAAGCTGGATAGACAATGATTTACAGCGTCTTAGTGTTTGTTATCTAAACTATTGTATGGGTTTAAGCTGTGGCTATAATCTGTAAGTTATACAATAATTATTATCTACCTGCTATGGGATTACCTTCTTCTCATTTAGAGGTGGAAACCAGTGTATGCGATTTTATATTGTAACGTGATTGTAATTATTATAGCAAGGACGCTTTTAACTGTTGTAATACTCGTAATTAATGAATAAATAATGCTAAAAATCTTTTGGTAAATCTTCTTTTTTAATTTAACTTTAAGTTCAATCATTCGGTTTCTTGAAACTGGCCAAGATTTTTTTTTCATTTAACCTAAATATATTGTTCCACTGCTGGGCAAATAAAAAGATAGAAAAATTGTTTTTTTGTCACCGAAACACACACACACATAATCAGCCTATAAGTTCCCACTGCTGGAACACAGGCCTCCTCTCTGTAAGAGACACTCTCTGTGTCCGACAGAAACACGTGCATACAAAACGTGTACCTACGTGTGAACGTGTACTTGCAAACCACGTACGTTTGTCAAGAGTGGTATTTTGATAGTTTAAGCCACGCCAACTTCGCGTTGATTTCACGCGGTTTCGTTCATTGAAAGGAAGAAAGAAAGAAAGAAATGCGTTTATTTGTGTCGTGAAAATACAAACTTATATTCTGTAAATAAAACATATAAACCACTTATGGAAGAAAATCCCGTCATTTAATATGCTTACACGATATATATCAGATAAATATCAGACAATCGGATATTTTGACATGTACTTTATATCATTACGAACCCTGCAAAAAACCTATCACCCTCATCCGTGTCTCGAACTGAATAATTCACGATCAACAGTAAGACAACATGGGTTAGGATTCGCGCCCCCAGGGAGATGGCGTCATTATCCGTATCAATCCGATTAAGCTTTGGGGCCCACCAGGCAATTTTACTTTTGGCGAACTATCGAAATGAGAATGTTATGATTCTAGTCTTTGCCATTTTTTCCTCTCGAGGGACTGTGGGGGTTTATTTACATTTCATTTTTTTTTTGGAATATTAAACATCATTAATTAATTCGCCTCTATAGGTTATCCGGATACGCTTGCCGCGGTTGGTCTGTGGATGGGTGACTATCCTTAGATACCAAGAAGAAGAAGACCCCTCCGTGCCTCAGGGTCCCGCGGTCATACATGGATCTTTGACAGTCCTTACAGGTCGTCAGAAGGCCGAAAGTTTGACAACCAGTCTTACCAAGGGGTATAGTATTACTCAATAACAGGATTGTGGAGGTAAGATAGGCAGTCGCTCCATGTAAAATGCTGGTATTCAGCTGCATCCGGTTAGACTGGAAGCCGACCCCAACATAGTTGGGAAAAGGCAAGGCAGATGATGACTGCCTTATAAAAGAGCTGGGTTATCTGTAGACATCCTTACATTTTATCAATAAACATAAAACTTAGCAATATTTGCCTTAGTAATTATAACAATAGACAATGTTTATAAATAAATAAATAAAATTCATTTATTTCAGACAACAGTGATCCATATTTTGTTAGTATTACACACAACTTATATTCTAGTGTTAGTAACATTGATGTGAAAAATAATAATAAATAAAGATTGAATAATATAATAAAGATTGTCACATTTAGTTTTGTAAAACAACCCCTCACAGAGGATTCTAAATCCTTTTGTTTTAAAAAAATAGAGTGACAAAACTAATAGGTAAGGAAAAATTTTAACTAGCCGTTGGATTAACTCGAAACTCGGTGCTAATACCCAAAACAAAAAATTTAATGTAACGTGTTGCAGGTTTTTTTTAAAATCAACTCCTAACGGGATGCAACAGAGTAGTACAGTTGGGATTTTACTAGCTGGTTCAATTAATTCTAAAATGGTTATAAATGATGGTAAATCGTACAACGGAATCGTACCAAACGCTTTTTTTTAAAACGAATTGTATTTTTGACCAAAATCTTATTCCACTGATCTATATAAACTTAAAAATTACTAATAAAAAATTTGAAGGGTTTTTTTGTTTGTTTGAACGCGCTAATCTCTGGAACTACCTACCTGATTTGAAAAAATATTTTTGCATTTGATAGCCTAATTCTTGAGGAAGGCTACTCAACATCACGCTAGGTGTCTTAGGAGCCGAGCAAAAACAAAAAGAGGCAGAAATAACGCTGAGCGAAAACCAAGTGCGTACCACAGCGCGGGCAGGGGATGTGATGCGACAGGGTTGGGGGAACAAATTTCACGCGGACGAAGTTTCGGGCAGTACCACATAATTATTTTGTTAGACTTAAGTTCAGCAGTGCGATTCTGTAACCATCTCACCGTGAACACTTAGGTGAAGTGAGCGTGGAATGCGCTGTCATTCCAACTAAATCTAGGAATGGACACTATTGATAGCTCACTCTAAGCCCACTTCACCTAACTTTTCACGGTGAGATTTTTACAGAATCGATCGGCAGTTCCAAGGACTGGAAGTCAAAGTAGACGGTCGTCCGGCGGCGAGATGGGCGGACGACATTGTTACCATCGCGGGTAGAACCTGGATGACGCTGGCACAATAGCGTGGGGATTGGCACAAACAAAAACTGTGTCGAGTAGTGGGTGAAGTCGGGTTGTGGATACTGATGAGGATGAAATTAAATAAATACATTCCTGGACATTTCACACAGCACCATTTGTCCCAAGCTAAGCCACCTAATGCTTGTGTTATGGTAACAAGATGGCTGATAAACTACTTATATACAATTTTTTTTTTTTGTAAATACATACATATTATAGATAGAAAAACACCCAGACTCGGAACAAATACATGTAGGTCATACAAATATTTGTTCCGTGCGGGAATCGAACCCGCGACACGCAGCGCAGCAGTCAATCGCTTAACCACTGCGCCAACTGTGCCGTCGTTGCATTAGACTCCGAAAAAAAAAGTATTCACCGTGTTTTTCACGTTATCCATATCTTTGGCCAACGCTTCTATGGCTTTTACAATCAAATGCGCCAAAGGAAAGTAGTACTTAAAAAGGCTTCGTTACAAAGATATTTGTAATTTCATTTAATGAAATTGAATTGGTCTATACAGTAAGAAAGGGTCTTAATTTGTTATGTCCTATGTTGCCGCTTAGTGCAATTAAAATGATAAATATATCAAATGCTTCGGATAAAGAGGCATGCTTATCAGGTGATTTACGTCAAGGTATGTTTAGTGTGTGTGTATAGTTTGTATGAAAATTAACAAAAAATACAGTGTCTACATTGAAAAATGCTTATTTACATGGTCTGAACATGTGGTCGAAGTTTATGTATAACTGCCGATGACACCTAAAACCAAGATTTTGTTTATCCCATAATCTGCCTAAAAACCACTTTAAAACCAAGAATAATAAAGTTAAAAAGCCTTCCAAAACCAACCAAACCAACGAACAAACTTCACCCAATGAAAGTACTTACGAACAATAATTTTAATTAGCTTCAACACCAACAAAGTAAGCGGTTAAGCGACGAACGGATAATGCATTCGGGGTCATGCGCCGCGCGTGATATCTCATTTAGTTACAACCCTCGTTTAATACCTGAGTTTGTTTTGGGAAGTAGGTATGAGATTATACTACTATTTATGGTAGTTTTGTTGCTAGCTGGAGGGGCTTGTGGCTAAGGAATAACAGCCGTACGGGGATCAATCAGGTTCAACTGCGATTGCCACGTCCGTGGATGGGTGACCATCTTTACATACCAAGACCTCCGTGACTCGCAAAGCACGTTAAGCCGTTGCTCCCGGTTATCATTCGTGGATCTTTGACAATCGTTACGGGTAGTCAAAAGCCCGAAAGTCTGACAACAGTCTTACCAAGGGGTATCGTATTACCCAGTAACTGGGTTCTGGAGGTCAGATTAGGCAGTCGCTCCATGTAAAATACTGTTATTCAGCTGCATCCGGTTAGATTGGAAGCTGACCCCAACATAGTTAGGAAAAGGCTAGGCAGATGATGATGATGTTGCTAGTTGGAAAGTTCTAGAAGGTGGATTAAGCTAGAAAGGGAACAAAACATAAAACTCGTATTCCAGAACCTCACTCAGAACTCAAGCATTACTTGAAACTATTTTAAAGTGATTTGATTGGTTGAAACTAGTTTTGCATAATCAGCCTATACTGTTCCCACTGTTGAGACACAAGCCTCCTCTATGTGAGAGGGAGTGGGCCATAATCCACCACGCAGGCCCAGTGCGGGTTGGTACATGTCACATGTCTTCTTGGTTCTAGGACACGCCGGTTTCCTCACGATATTTTCCTTCACCGTTTTGAGAGCAGTGGTGATGAAATTATTTACGCAATGCCTGGTTTCGAACTTATAACTCGTAAGAAGTACAGAATGCCACCTGCTGGGATCCTTATATACTTACTCATTTTGCTTCGTTTACATTCAGACAGTGATGTTTTAATTCAACGGGTATAAGAGAATTACGATGTCAACCTTACCAACGTATGAGGGTGTAGAGAGGTAACACCAAATACGGAGCCATAACTGTGAACCGTTAAAATACTCACAACCCCACAAAATAGTTCATATTGCGTGTATAACCGAACTTAATCGTTCAAGGAATCTCTGTGAGTTATTCGAGGCTGTCCCACTATTCCAACCAACCATTTATCTTTTGCAAAGAAAAGTTGCCAAGATGCGAACAACGTTTTAACTTTCCTATATTTTTCTTCTGAGCCACTTGGAGCAGTCTTTTTTGCGTCAGTTTTTCCTTTAAATTAAATTCGTTGACGGTTCTGAAACAATTGTAATTTGTCTTCAGGTGTTTGGAGGAAGTAAGCTTTTTGTTTCCTTTGTTTATATTGTCATCATTGTCATTAACAATATTTATATTGTTTTTAAGATGGAGAGTAAAGAGCTCCTACATACATAATCCATTAAACGTGGCGATTCTGCAAATGTTTTGGGTACTTTTCCTGTTGACAGCGATGCGGACAAATTGTTTGATGCCCTTTGATTATTTCCCTTCTTTTTACATAGTATAATCAGCGTATAATGTTCCCACTGCTGGGACACAGGCCTCCCCTCTTCGAGAGGGAGTGGGCAGTAATCCACCACGAGGGCCCAGTGCGGGTTGGTAGATGTCACATGTCTTCGAATTTTTGGTTCTAGGACATGCCGGTTTTCTCACGATGTTTTCTTTCACCGTTTTGAAGAAGTAGTAATGAAATTATTTACACAAAGTGCCGTTCGAACCCACGACCTAGAACTGATACGCGATACGCGACTGATACGAAAAAATGGCTGAGCCTGTGTCATTACAACCATTATGTTGGTTGATTATGCTGTTATTTTGTGGATGATTTATTTTGTTTGTAGTTTTAACTTTGGCAAACAAACACTGTCATTATTAAAATCCGAACAGCAATTTGCATAGTTTTAGACTTCTGCAGTAAATATTAACTTTAGTTTAAAACTTCGGTCATATATTAACATGTGAAGGTAAACAAAATGGAATCTATTTCGTGTCAAAGCTTTGCATCGATGTTCTCTTTGAGTTATTTTGTAAAGTTTGAAGCACCTCATTAGGAGTTTGGAGTGGTATCTTGAAGCACCTATTAGTTATGTTAATCTTTAGATCTAATTTATTTAGAACTTCTAGATTCTTATAAGATTTACGAGTAGATCTTCTAGAGGTACTCTAGTCAGTAGTCTACTTAATGAAATCGAGAACTCTTGGAAATGGCTTTTGCTCCTAATTAGGAGAGTAAAAGTTTTGTGCCTCAAACGGCGATTCAGTGAATTACTTTAGTATTATCCTATTACCAGGTATGTTCAAAGATTTTGGCTTGATAAAGGATAAATATACACACAGTAATTATATTTGGGAGGGAGCAGTGGTGACCCAGGGGTAATGGACCCGTCTTACGAGTTGCAGGGCCTGCGTTCGAATCCAGGCAGGCACTTTACTTTGTGTAAATTATTTCATCACCACTGCTTTCAAAACGGTGAAGGAAAACATCGTGAGGAAACCGGAATGTCCTAGAACCACAAATTCGAAGACGTGATAAACACCAACCCGCACTAGGCATTATGGCCCACTCCCTCTCACAGAAAGGAGGCCTGTGTCCCAGCAGTGGGAACATTATAGGCTAATCAGCCCCTAATTAAAATTATACATAATCATGTATAATTATATTTATGGTTCACTGCATAGATTTTCAGAAGGGTAAGAGAAAAACGCGCAAACTAAAACCATGAATTCAGCACGTGATTCTAGAACCCCTAGCGCACAAATATTACGTCAGTGTTTAAAAAAAAATCAACCGTTTTATTTCATAGATCGGTGCAATACGTACGCGGTCAAAATGTATGGAACAGCTAATAACAGTAAAAAAATAACAGATTTCAACTCAGGTGGAAATTCAGAATCATGTACGGAATACATGGTTATATAGGTTGCGCGTCAATGTCCCTGCCACCTTTTATAGATGCAGTGAACGTTAAATATAATTACTGTGTTTATATTTGTGGGTATCAAGCCAAAAGTTTCTTCTCGTGAAAAGGTGATCATTAATTAGTCACATTGCTCATTCTTTGAAAGTCCAACGTTTTTAAAGTTTTCTAACGATTTAACTTTGCTTTCGAAATCGCAATCCTAATTGCATTACACACTTTCTTTCACAATCGAAAAGATTTTAAGGAAATTGCTAATCCATTGCTTTTCATGGTCATCAAAAAGATCACTACAACATAAATAACGCAATGTAACGCAATATTTAACTGTGACAATGAAAGGAATTGCCACTGTAAGTGGTGCTCGTGGTCGCAAGCGCGACTGCTGAGCGTGGGGTCCTGAGTTCGATTCCTTGATCGGGCAAAGTACCTATTATTGGGTTTTTCCATGAGGAATTTCTTAGTAGCAGCTCGGAGTTTGGAAGTTGGCGGTTTGAAACTTCCGGAAAGCACGTTAAGCCATTGGTCCTGCGCCTCATCTCTCTCCGGTCGCGTTGGATTGCCGTCCCATTGGGCTATGAGAGTGACGGAAGAGAGAGTGCACCTGTGTCTGCGCATACACATTTGTATATCAATACCTCCCGTGCCGAAGGTTAGTCTCCGCTGAGATTAGCCGCTATAGCTGAAATCCGGTCTGAAGGTCTATTACCCCGCTCTTGGCTAAGTAATAACAGCTGCACGGGTCGAGCAAACAGGTTAAGATACACTTGCCACGGTCGGTCCGTGGATGGGTGACCGACACCCCACACCAACCCGAAACCCCTCCGTGCCCCGGAAAGCACGTTCAGCCGTTGGTTACCAAGGAGTATCGTGTTACCCAGTAACTAGGTTGTGGAGGTCAGATAGGCAGTCGCTTCATGTAAAATACTGGTATTCAGCGGCATCCGGTTAGACTGGAAGCTGACCCCAAGATGGAAAAGGCTAGGCAGATTGCAGGTCTATTACCCCGCTGGTTACCTCCGCCGGTTTACGGAAAATAGGACCTCTGGGCCATCACGCCCTAAACAGGCAAATAAAGTATAATGTATGACATTATGGTTTTTCTTATCAAGCCTCCACAACAAGCCAACCCATATTTCCTGCAAATATAACTACTAACTATCTAAGAAACGTTTACGTAACAATTTCTATTATGAAACGTTATTCCATAATTCTGAAAATAAATTACGCTAAAACATCCTTTGTTACTTCTTCCTCCTATATTTTTTCGAAGAATACGAGAGGATTCTAAAAATATCACAAAAGAAACAGGAAAAGATTCGTATTAAATTGATTATTATGGCCGGGAATAAAACGTTTTCTTATGGTGAATAAATACTAGAGATCTTTTTTTTTACCCTTAAATGTCCCACTGCTGGGCTAAGACCTCTGTACTCTCTTTCTACCTCTCTCTGTCTATAGCCGCCAAGGACCAATCTTTATTAAAAACTAGCTGACCCGGCAAACGTTGTTTTGCCATTTAAATTATTTCTAGCTGCCCAGCGCTACTTCGTTCGCGTGGTGTCCTACCCCCTTCCCTACCCTACTCTACTCCTATACTACTCCTACCCTACTCCTACCCTACTCCTACCCTACTCCTACCCTACTCCTACCCTACTCCAACACTACTCCTACCGTACTTCTTCCCTACCCCTACACTACTCCTACCCCACTCCTACACTACTCCTACCCTACTCCTACCCTACTCCAACACTACTCCTACCGTACTCCTACCCTACTCCTACCCTACTTCTACCCTACTCCTACACTACTCCTACCCTACTCCATGCCAACCGTTTGGCATTGTCCCGAAATACACGATAAGCAGTCGGACCCCACCCCAAGCTAGAATGGAATTAAAAACGAGTTGGTTTTTTGTGTAATTGAAGTCTTATGGTTTCGTAATTAATCTTTGTTCCACTATCAGAAAGCTAAGTCTCGTAATCAAAAACGTTCAAAATCTAATCGTAATCTCCTCTCAGAAATAATCAACGTTAAAATTTACGACAAAATTAGAGGTATTTTTGACAGATTGGTACTGCAAACTTTAACCAGCAGGTGATTCTAGACTCCTTAGCCTAGAAATTTATAGTCAGCTATAAAAAAAAAAGTCAACGCTGGGAGGTTCAGAATCGTGTACTGAATCGATATTAAATGGTTGCGCGTCGATGTCTCTGCCACCCTGTAGGTACAACTCTCAGCTTCGGGGATTACATGAGTGATGTAATGTTATGTATTTTAAATTCCAACGAGTATCGAGAAACAAATGAAAGCGAAAAGTGAAAGCAGCGGGTTTGGTATAAATTATTTATCTGAAAAGATTTGAGATGATTTCAAAAAGTTTTCAAAGTTTTATGGAAACAAAAACCCTAAAAGGAAATGAGATCAAACGAACAATTTGATGCTTTTCGTAAAACAAAAGTTTATTCTTGTTTAATTCTATTGTAATCAATCACAAAGGTGATTGATCTCTTACTTTGTACTGCATTAAAATACTCGTTAATGACATATTCCTTTACGAGTGTTACGAGAACAAGATAACATCGACAAGTCATAACTTGTCGATGTTATCTTGTTCTCGTAACAGTCATTTTATTTACAGTCTTCATTTATTTTCGTTGCTAATATTATTATTTTAGTATGTACCTATGTATTTATTTTATCTCATCACCTGCCTTTTCCCAACTATGTAGGAGTCGGTTTTCAATCCAACCGAATGCAGCTGAATACCAGTATTTTACATGGATTTGACTGCCTATCTGACCTCCACAACCCACAGACTGAGAGCCAAACTGACTGACTGTCAGAGATTTTGAGTTGTTGTTGAATAACACCATCAGCCGATCGATTCTGTAAAAATCTCACCGTGAAAAGTTAGGTGAAGTGAGTTTAGAGTGAGCTGTCAATAGTGTCAATCCCTAGCATTAGTTGGAATGACAGCTCACTCCACGCTCACTTCACCTAAGTTTTCACGGTGAGATGATTACAGAATTGCACTGCAGGTTCAGGTAATTCGGGTTTTTTCTTTGAACTAGAGTCTATTGTTACATTGGGATGCATAGTTCTAAGCATTAGGACATTTTTATTAGGTTTAGCCTGATAAACAGTCAAAGATTTATAATAATACCATCCGTTTTTAACACAAACGTTCTGTATAATTCCTGTTTTGCGGTTTTCACAAAAACTGGTATATATCTGAGCTCTATTGACTATGACCACGATACTCATAAAAGCAAAGTGAAAAAGTTGTCACAAGTAACATTTCTGCCCTTATTGATGTAAATTTTCATCAATTTCTTCAACGACCCAGTCACCTAAACACTCATTTGGTCTATTATCATATTTTCCAAGATAAGGGAATATATTGGAAAATATGATATCATCCCCCCTCCGCCTCAACTCCCTGGAGTTCAGACCGTACACCGTATTATTCAAACAACGAAAGGACAAAAGTGACCCAGCGACAGTTTAAGGTAAATCGTATTTTTTTTTTTAAACTATTATTGTTATAAAATTGAAATCATTTTTAAATTAGTTCAATACATAAAATAAGAAAAAATCAAAAAGTTTCATCGACCTAAATAAAAGAATAAAAAAGTTAGAGACGATCAAACTTGCGGGTGGGACCAAAATGGGACGGCGGCACTTCTAAGTGTTAACGTGCTTTCCGAGGCATGGAGGGGTCTATTATTTATTTATTTATTTTTAGATGTTAATTTCCCACTGCTGGGCAAAAGCTTCTCTACTCTTTTTCCACCTCTCTCTCTGTCTAGAGCTGTATTAGTCTGCAAGCCTATTGCCATCACCGGGCATATATTCACAGTCGGTTGCTGCTGACAGCTGCTCAGAAATTCCATTTGGAAAATCTCAATCAATTTGCCCGATCACAGGAATTTATGCTAAGCAGAAGCGTTTGCGACCACAAGACGCCAACGAACAGTTAACTTAGAACTTTAACGTTAGGTAGAATTTTCGGCAATTCTTGGAATGAGAATCAATAGGTGTAATAAATAACTGGCCTAAATAATGTATACAGCCATCTCAATCAAATTGGGCCAATGAATCTTAACAACCTTTTTCTATATTTTTTTTGTATTATACACTTGTATATAATTATATTTTTTTTTTATCATTTAAACTAGTGCTTGACTGCGATCCCGCCTGATGGAAAGCAGTGATCCAATCGTTGATTATGAGCCTATTCACTCTAGCCTTGAAGACAATTAAATTATAATCGGCCGGGAAAACCGCTGCAGGCAAATTGTTCCAGTCCTTCGATGTACGTGATATAAACGACGAGGCGAAACGCTTCGTCCGGATCGCGGCAGTGTCAACAACGTGGACACTCGCCGTACGACGAGTTGTACGATGATGGAACGGTGATGGCGGAATTAAGTCATGTAATTCCCGCGAACACTCTCCAGAATGCATCCTGTAGAATACAGAAAGGCTGGCTACCTTACGCCTGTGCTCCAGGCTTTGTAGATTAGTTTTAACCAAATCTAAATCACCAATTAGCCTCTTCGCACGCCTCTCCACTGAGTCCAAAGCTGCTAGATGGCATTTTGCAGCACCAGCCCATATGTGGCTGCAGTACTCCACCCACGATCGGACCTGCGCTTTGTATAACATTAGAAGCTGTCCCGGTGTGAAGCACTGCCGGACCTTTGCAAGAACGCCAAGTTTCCTAGCAGCCATCCTGGCTTTGGACTCAATGAACTGCCCAAAGTTTAGGTTTGAGGAAATTTCAACTGCCAAGAGCTGAACGCGGTCGGTGCTCTCCAAGGATACATTCTGAAAAGTAGGACCCAAGGTGAATGGGCTCCTTTTGGCGGTAAACAGACACGCTTGTGTTTTGGCGTAGTTGAATACCACAAGGTTGGCTTCGCCCCACTTGGAGACTGCCTGAAGTGCGACATTCGTACGCTCTACCATAGCCTCTCTTTCGGACCGGATTACTTCCTTACAAGCCCGAGCACTCGGCAGGTATGTCTCTGCAACTGTGCTGTCACCTGAATACCCATAGATTCTGGGCATAAGCAGATCGTTGACATGCAGCAGGAAGACAGTTGCAGAGAGAACAGACCCTTGAGGAACACCGGCATTAGTCATCATGGGCTCCGATGAGCATCCGTCGACAATAACTCGGAGAGACCGTTCACTCAGGAAGTCTTTTACCCAGCCAGTCAGACCAGGGGAAATGCCGTACACTGGAAGCTTACTCATAAGGCTAGCGTGCCATACCCTGTCGAAGGCCTTCGATATGTCTAAGGAGACGGATATATTTTAGTGTTAGCTTGTAAAAATAGTAATTAATCAGTGTATGTTAAATAAAGCTACAAAGTAAAAGTTATGAAATCATAACAATTAATTATTTACAACTCTTCCATTTTGTTACACAAATATTATACCAATCTGTTCTATGCCAATGATGAATGAACACATAACTTTCTCCCCAAAATCTCGCATTTAAAAACACTTCTTACAAACCTTCCAAAAAGTTTCGCAAAAAATTCTATTTCCATTCATATTTATTCCACTGCTGTCATTACACGTTTCAAATCCCTTCGTTTCTCGCGAAAAGTTTTAATTGTTTTGTACTTGAAAAAATAATAAAAACAGAAAGAGGATCCCTCGATTTAACGACAAAACACGCCCCATAAGCACACACTACAGTACAGAAGGTCAGTTCTGTACAACGAGCGAGAACGCACGCACACATAGACACGCTTCACGTACCGCGAGTGCGAGCGCACTGGCGACTGCCATTCGACAGAGACTAAAGAGGCAATTCTCCCAATTTTATGAACGTTCACAGTCTGATCTCAGTCTCAATCTGTCAAAAATACCTCTAAATTTTCTCTCTAATTTTATTTCTAATTTTTGACAAGTTTTCGACATTGATTGTCGCTGAGATGAGATTGCAACTAGATTTTGAACCATTTTTATTACGGTTATTGGCCTTATGATAACTCGTTATAACACAGTAAATAACTTGTCATTCAAGTTAGGATTTTAAACAAATGCTTTAAAGTCAATTTTACGATGACAATACAGGATAGTGCGGGCGACCGGGGAGACATACCGCATGTAGGCGTTTCTACGCCGAGGAGCGGAGTGCTCGGAGTACGCACGCGTCTATGTGTGCGTGCGCCTGTTTTGCACTCGTTGTATGGAGCCGACCTTCTGTATTATTCTGTGCCTTAGATTTTTTATCTTTCTTTTCGTTTTTTCCTCTGCCGTGAAATTTATATTTTTATCCCTCCCTTGTTGCATTTTTTTAAATTCTTTAGCATCGACAGTGTCTATTTGCACACCTTCTATAAATATTGTTGTCTTTTTTTAACGTTAGTCTTAAATAGATGGCCGGTGGAGCAGACAAGTCCGGGCGGTCTACTCCGAAGTAGTATCGGCCGAATGTTCGGCCGTTTCCTGCTACGAAAATACTATTTGGTTCGGTCGGTCCCGATCCTACACTCCTACACTCTTTCGAATATTGACTATGGTCCCGACCCAACTGAGCCGATCCGAACTTTTTTTGCATTTTTCAATAATATTTGGCTCGGCCATGTGTCGGTCCGATCCGAACATTCGCACTTTGCACTTCGAAGTAGACCCTACCGAGCGGAGGCGGCGTATCGGCAAGCGTAGTGTAAGATGCCCCAGCTAGATGGACGGATGACCTAAAGAAGGTGAATGGGACAGACTGGATGCGGATGGCGGAGGATAGGGTGTTCTGGCGCAGCCTGGGAGAGTCCTATATCCAGCAATGGACTACGATAGGCTTAGTTGATTGATTGAATCTTAAATAGTATCATGCCTGTATTCTTTGAAGGGATAGGCAGAGCTTTTGCCAGTTGCCTTTTGTCGGTTACATAGCCCCACGCAATATAAAATAAATACAACTAATAAATAATTAATAGGTTAATTATTAGGTGTAATTATTTCATTAAATATCAATCAATGGAATTATATGAACTTAGAGGGTTGTATTAATGATTATAATTTTATAAAGTCATCTTTGTTACGTTCGCGAATCATATTTAAATCAACGTAAAACCTGACCACTGACCTGTAAATGGCAAAAAAACTGTAAGAAAACTTGAATATTGCAGGCTACCCAGCGCATCTCTCTTGAGTAGATATAAATCCAGACTTCTGACTGTACGTCTGTTACAGACTACATCAAACCTTGTTAAGCAATTTTATTTATTTTTCCAACAACATTTTCATTTCCAAGACACGCTTCGGCAATGTTGGCGATGTTGCGAGGCTAAAGTGGGACTGGACGGGTCACGCCTATAGGATGCATCCAGACCGATGGGCTGAAGACGGGCGTCATCAACGAGGCACGCCTAACGAACACTAGCTTAACGATTTGGACTGGTTTCTAACCGATTGGACGGAGAAGGCACAGCACAATAAATTGTGAAAATTTCATTCTCAAACAAATTATTTTGTCTTATAAGTTTAGAAATAGTTCGATAGATATGTTTGGCTGTTATACTCCCACGATTTTGTACAGACTAGCTGTGGCCGCGACTTCGTTCACGTGAATGTTGGAAAACACATTGGATTTCATGGGTTTTAATTCTTTTTGGCGGAACCCTAATTATTTTTCTAAAATAAAAGTCCCCTCTGAGCCTAATTATACGTATACTTACAATCAATATAATATATTTATTATGTTTGTAAAACATTTTTGTGCCTGACAGTACATTTGATCAAAAATTGCTTTAAATTAAATTAATCGAATCGGGGGCGTTGGCCACAGGTGCCTCGACCACTGGGGGCCTAAGCCACGGACCCTAAGCCTTATAATATCCGCTATCTGCCTGTGAAAGCCTCGTCAAAATCGGACCAGCCGTTTCGAAGATTAGCCGGAACAGACATCTAGACAAAAAATTTAAACTTTTTTTGTTATTTATTTATTTGATTCACCAACAATTCTATACACTAATATAAGCACTTTAAACATAAGCAACAAATCGGAATAGAGTGCAACAGTCACTTATACTGCATGCACACAAATCGTTGTAGTAAGTAACAAAAAATAGCAAGAAAAGACTATGGAAATGTATATGCGTTTGTGTTGTGTGAGTGTGTGTGTGTATGTATGTATGTTTGTGTAAGTTGCACAGATTAGAGCTTAATAAATTAGTTAAACTAGATTAAAACAAACAAATTAAATAAGTTATAGGTTTCCTACATACTTTATAATGCATTTAGTCCATCAACTCAGCCTATCGCAGTCCACTGCTGGACATAGGCCTCTCCCAGACTGCGCCACAACACCCTATCCTCCGCCTTCCGCATCCAGTCCGTCCCCGCTACCTTCTTTAGGTCGTCCGTCCATATAGCTGGGGGGTGTCTCACACTACGTTTGCCGATACGCGGTCTCCAATCCTGCACTCCAGCATGGCAGCATGCATGTAAAACGCTCTTATTTTGACATTACAAACAGACACTTTCATTTTATGTATTTGTAAGGTTGAATGGAAAATTGTTACACGAGTAGAAATTCTGATTACAAGGTTTTGTGTTTTTTTGTTTTTTTTTCTATGTTTTCATATTGTAAAATAAACTGTGTAGTTACTACACGAAATTGTGTGTTCTTGAAGTATGTAGATCAAACAGTAATATTATTCATTCATAAAACTGAATAACATGTTAATAATAGAATGTAGGCATTACTAGCTG
Source organism: Apamea crenata (assembly GCA_949629185.1). Classification (NCBI taxonomy): domain Eukaryota; kingdom Metazoa; phylum Arthropoda; class Insecta; order Lepidoptera; family Noctuidae; genus Apamea; species Apamea crenata. Next base: position 6,047,231 of record OX451376.1, on the reverse strand, counting down.
TACCCGCGACTTCGTTTGCTTGCATGTCGGAAACCTAATTGGATTTCATGGATTTTTTTTTTGCGCGGAACCCTAGTTCATTATCTGCCTAGCCTTTTCCCAACTATGTTGGGGTCGGCTTCCAGGCCTAATTCTTGAGCCCCCCGATGTCCCCCGTGTGGGAGACATCGCGGTTGAGGATTGGAGGCCGCGGCGGGAGAGGAGTGTCGGTGTGACGTTTCCGCTCTCCCTACCTTCCGCGGCCTTGACGGGGCCGACACCGTTCGCTGGCGGACGCCGTGGGGCCGCAGGGGAAGAGGAGTGTCGGTGTGACGTTACCGCTCTCCCTATCCTCTGCGGCCGTTGCCCCCCCAACCGGGGGGGCATGCGGGGCCCGCCAGTCAGGCGGGCGTGAGGGCCAGCAGGCAACGGATGCGGGGTCACCGTTGCCTGTATTGCACAGGCCTCCACCAGTGTTGGACGGGAATGGCCAGGTGCTCCCGGCCATTCCCGTAGCCCCCCAACGTGGGGGGCATGCAGGACCCGCCATACCAGCTAGGCGGGCATGCGCCGGGAGGGCTGTGGAAGTAAAGACTATGCCGATTTCCCATAGCCCTCCCATCACGGCGATGTGGGAACACCGCTGAGTTTTAGTGGGTATACTGTCATTCCGACAGGGAGTTCCGCGAGGCGGGGATGCATAAAGAATTTCTCAGCAAAAAAAACAAAAAAAAGGCCTAATTCTTGAGGAAGGCTATAGGCTATTTTACATCAAACTTTTAGGAAACGAGCAAAAAGAAAAAAAGTAACAAAGAACGCTAAGAGAACACGAACGATGGGTCGGAAGCAACCAATCATGAAATTAGAATCTAGAATATTAAAATAGTAAATCTTTCTACGTTATTTTTATCATAAAAACATAAGGAAAAAAGAGCAAATCTCCACAAAGCTCTTCCTTTTTACATAAATTCTTTCGAATTTTAATCATTCAAGTTTTATATCTGTATACTTCATACCGTTTTCCTTCAAAAAATGTTTAAATATTCTTGATTTTCTCAAAAGATCATAGAAATCGTTTGAAAAGTTTGCATTTTAACTACCTTCGTATATTTTTGTCGTCTGCTATTTATTTTACTCTAGCATTTGTTGTATGGTCATTGACTCTTTGCTCGCCTTGTCTTCTTCTTCTCTAATATGGGCATGAACTTGTTGAAATTATGCCGTGGAAAAACCATTATAGTGTTATAATACCATATGGTAGTGTAGCGGCATCTATATACCAACATGTGAACTACGTATCACACTGACGTCACGCGAAATCCTGCATCGCGCAAGCAAAGTTTACCGCGCAACTAGCATATAAGCAACGTCCCGACTTCTATCGTAGGGCAGTTGTTCATTAGGCCCAACGCCCTTCCGGTCAAAGGATCCTTCCTTTTCTATGGATGAGTGAACTTTACACCCTGTTCCATATATGTCTGTAGTAGCGAGGCTGTCTTTCCAGGACGTGTTAAACCTATGACATAAACTCAGGGAAATTAATTGTTAGGCTAGTTGTCTATCAACTTAAATTGTCCATATATTCAAATCACAAATACTGTCATTCTTTCCCAGTTGTATAAAATGGCTATAACATGGCAAATTGACTTAGGCTACGTAGCCTCTGACAGGTGGCTTGCTTAGCGCTTAGAGTCTAGTGACTTAACATCTGTTCGATACAAACTAGGCGACTAGCGAAGGCGCAGTGCGGCTGGTTGCAAAAATTCTAGAACGAATTCGTTTCACTTCGCCACTCGCCAGGTGAATTGCTAGGCTCTTGTAAAATTGGAATAAAGAGAAGACAAGACATAATAATTACCATCTCATCTCATGACATCTACCAACCCCCACTGGGCGCGCGTAGTGGATTACGGCCCACTCCCTCCCACCGAGAGGATAATGTCCCAGCAGCAGACACATTATAGTCTGATTATGCAGCTGTTACCCATGCATAATTCAAATGAAGTATCATCTCTCGTAGAAGCGGTGGTATTCTGTAAAAATATCACCGTGAAAACTTTGGTGTACCTAGTGAGCTGTCATTCCACCTGATGCTAGGGATTGGCACTATTGTTAGTTCACTTTAGAAGCTCATTTCACCTATGTTTTCAGGGTGAGATTTTTACAGAATAGCACTACAGGACACATTATCAAGACAAAAACTCGTGTTCATCAATACGTTACCTATAATGCTTTTGTTTTAAAACCGCTCAATAATACAGCATAAGCAAAACTCCATAGCTTCAACAACAGGTGCGTTTCAGTTTATCTTTCACCCTCGACGGGGGAGTCAAAACCAAATAAAACGGAACAAAGACAACAATGTACCCACACATTCATAATAATGTACCTACTCACATGCATGCTACTTTGCACAGATATTGCTTTGCGTAATGTAGTAGTAATATGGTGTGGCTCCCGCAAAGAAAGAAATCGAGAGGAGATTACAAAATAAAACGGAGAATAGTTGGCAAGGGTGGTCGTAAGGGGCATAGGTAGTGGTGGTGGGGTGGTCTGTTTTAAGATAATTTAGGTAAATTCAGGAAAATTAGAACTCAACATTTAGAACTAGGTAATGTATATTTAGGATCGACGTAGGAGATGGGTAGACGAGTTAGATAACCTGGAAGGAGGACTTGCGGGCTCGCGAAAGTTGGCAGAAGGTCATTGATGAAGTGGAGGGAGGCCTTTGCCCAGCAGTTCTGACACAATGAAGGCTATAAAAAATATTCTTATTTTGATTGTTTTTTTTTTTCATCTTATCGTATGCTGCACCGGGTGACGTCATCAGGTCAACGCCGGGTGTCGCTGAAAATTAGCGCTGGTGCTGTCTCGCATCGTTTTGCTTGGATGTGACGCGATTTTAACCTTAATAGTATTTTTTTTTGTGTTTGTGTTCTTTCTCTCCGTCATGTTTACCGCAAATAAACATATTTTCTTTCTTTTTATTGCAAGCAAATTGGCAACCAACTTACATTGTGCGTACATTTAAATCACAACCGTCATTCTTTCCTCATTCAATCGTCGTTGTTTCCCTGATTGTACCAAGCTGAATCGATTGTGGGTTATGAGGCCTTTCAAGAAACCTAATAGCAAAGGTCACCTGCGCAGGGTAATATGAAATTCGTGGAACATCGCATTATGGAATCCAAGCTTTTGTAGTAAGTAGGCAGTGGGCGTTGAATTATATGATGGCTTTCATCAAATGGTTTTGGTAGATTTAAAAAAATGCTCCGAGTGAAATGCTTAATAAACAACGTTTTTCCAGCTTATTTCACCTGAAATTCTCAGAATATAAATACCTTGTAGGTACCTACTGCCCTGCGAGACCCACTAAAGCTACGGTTAATCCAGGGATCTACTTTTATTTTGATATTTTCTTTTATTTTTATTTTTTTAGAATTATTTCCATATATTTTTTACAGTGTCAAATAACGCTCTCTAGGATAACATACTTTCAGTAATAATGCTACAGTGACGTCATTCGCCGGAAAATTGCGGACGCTATGTGGCGGCCACCGCAGACTTAGCCAACCCTTACTTAACTCCCAAGAAATCTACGAACAATTAGAAATTAATGAAGGGTCTCTAAGTGGATCTCCAAATGTTAAAGTTCACAACACGTCAAGTCCTTTTGTTTCCTTAAACATCTTGATATTCGTACAATATTCTCACAATAAGTAAGCACATGACATATAATATATCAAAACCAAAAATCATTCAAATTAGGCTGAGAATCAGCGTTATTCGAACATAAAAATAACAAAAGACAGTTCCCCAAAACGCCCACCCTTCACCACTTCCTAATGCTTTTGCTGTGAAGAAGAAGTGGCGCAACGAGCTCTCCAGTAGCACAGTTGACTGTTCAGTTAGAAAATACTTGATTGTATACAATACTAGGTCTGTAAAGTAATTAACATTACAAGACACAGAAAATTAAATTAAATTATTTGCCATATGTCAGCTAGCCACGCCAAAGTTTGACGTGGATGGTCACCCATCCACGAACGGACCGCGCCACACGTAGCTTAACCTTGGATGGACCTGTTTAGCTGGTATTATTTCGCCACGAGGCAAGCCAAGAAAGCTTAAAACTGTGATGAATTTTATTGTGTGTCTTTAAGTGGTTCTCCAAAAATGTTAAAGTTCACAACATGTCACGTCCTTTTGAAAAGCTTACTCAAATATCTTGATAATCTCACACAACATATAAAAATAAAGTAAACACTTTATTCCGTCCATATTATTTAGAGTGCACTTTACAGCGAGTGGCGACAAAATGGCAACTATACAATCTTCAATATTTTACGAAGCAAAGATAACAGGTCCGATGGACACCTACCAACACGGTGAACCCATTAAACCTTAAGTTTTCTATTCACACATAATAAGGCTGCTTGTCCATTGGAGCGAAGGGAAGAAATGATTTTACGAAAGGAAAGTACGAATCCAACGACAGTAACGAATACCTACGAGATGTCTGAGAAGCATTTCCAGCGTTTTTAAAAACGTTCGAATTTTAATCTCAGTCACAATCTGTCAAAATGCCTCTGAGATCTGAAGACCAATTTCCGTAATTAAAAACGTTAAAAATCTAGTCGCAATCTTCTCTCAGTGGCGATCATTGTCAACAACTTGTCAAAAATGTAGGGAAATTAGAAGTATTTTTGACAGATTGAGACTGAGAGGTCAGACTGTGAACGTTCTTAAAATTACGAGAATTGCCCCTGAGATTGCGATAAAATAATAGATTTTAAACGTTTTTAATTACGGTTAGTGGGGCCGTATTAAAAATTTGCCATTATGATTCCAATCCTTAAAACGGATGGTGCTATCGGTCATGTGTAGCTCCGTCTCTCTCTTGCACTGTAAAACTAAAACGTCATAATACGGCTCTTCGCCTCATGTGTAGTAGGAAAACATTGTCGGTATTAATGGTAAACTAAGTTACGCTCCGTGTTTTAGTTGATGCTGTCAATATTGTATGCTGTAGCTGTATGTCTGTGAAACTTGTTTCACGTACACGAAACCACGTTGCTGCAACAATGTTTGGCAACTTTTGCTTACTATGAATATGGGCTTGGCTAGTAAAATTCCACAAAATTCTCGACCCCACTGCGCTTTAGTGGATATGGCTACAGATAGCGGAGTGGAGATTACTTTTCCATATTCCAACCGCAAAAAACTCGGAAATACGCGAATACTTAGAAAGCCGGCCTTTAAAGAAGAAACAACTATAGCAAAAAGTACAAAGACAGACTGAACAACTACAGCAACTCGCTAGCCAGAGATCTACTTCAAGACAAATACCACATAAAACGTCTTTAAAGATGGCACATACTGGAACTGGGCTAGTGGCTAAGTAACAACAGCCCCACGGGTAGATCGATCAGGTTAAGCTATGCTTGCTGCGGTTTGTCCGTGGATGGGTGACCATCTTCACATACCAAGACCTCTCGGTACCTCGGAGAGCACGTAAAGCCGTTGATGCCGGCTGTCATTCGTGGATCTTTGACAGTCGTTACGGGTCGTCAGTAGCCCGAAAGTCTGACAACCCAGTCTTACCAAAGGGTATCGTATTACCCAGTAACTGGGTTGTGAAGATCAGATAGGCTGTCGCTCCATGCAAAATGCTGTTATTCAGCTGCATCCGGTTAGACTGGAAGCCGACCCCAACATGGTTGGGAAAAGGCTTAGCAGATGATCACATACTGGAACTCGACCAAAGGAACTGAAGACATGTAGATGTGTGGACATGTAGATTTGAGACTATTCACTGGAATGGTCATCAAAAAATTTCACCCCAGACCACATCTTTAAAAGACGAATAAAAGGCAAAAATCAACAAAAAGGATCCGAGGGGCAATTCTCGTAATTTTAAGGACGTTCACAGTCTGATCTCAGTCTCAATCTGTCAAAAATACGTCTAATTTCCCTACATTTTGACAAGTTTTTGGCATTTGTTTGTCGCCGAGACGACTGCGACTAGATTTTGAACGTTTTGAATTACGAGAATTGGCCTTCTGATATCGTCTTTAGCGCCACTCCTTTTCAAAAGTTAGCTGCACGACTTCGCACTGTTCGTTCGCTCCACTCCTATGGACAGGCAGCCTTAAAGGTCTGTGTTTGCGAATAATTTTATGTCTTCACTAGCTTTTGCTCCGCTTAGGTGGACATGAATTTTATGACTCATAATTTTAAAATAAGCGACCCAAGTGTGAATGGGACTTCTGCTTAATGTAGCGTCATTGTCCCTAGTTCCAGTTTCTTCTATATAGATAACTGTAGCCAACGACTTCGTCGGCGTGTATTTTGTATTTCAGCATTTTTTCGTACAAATAATTATCCTGTATGAAAAGAAGCACGTGGAGAAGTTTAGTGTCCAGCGTCATTTTGACAGTTAAACGACATCTAGTGCATCTGAACATCGCTATAAAATGATTAGACAAGAATATAGACATGAATTATGCGTTCGACCATCAAAGACCACCTTGATGCACAAAAGCATACTTTGCATGGCTCCAAAAATATTTAATTAATTACCTAATGGAATTAAGGACTTAAATATTGTTCAATTTAAAAACAAATTAAGACATCTAATATTGGAAAAATGTTATTATACTATTGACGAATTCCTTAATGATAAATTGTAAGTTATTTGACATTGATATTTATTTAACATTGACATTGTATTATTATCTTTATTTCCATTCATTATGTTATGTTGTGTTTTGTTGTAATAATTTTATTTTAATGTGTTGATTGTTCTTTTTTATAATTATAATAATTACTAATTGTATGAAAGTGAAAGAGTGTACACCTTTAAGGTAGATTTTTGGGGAACTGGTTATCTATTATTAAGATCTCATGTAAAATGTATCAAAAATCACACCAATAAATGAATGTGAATTTGAATTGCGTTAGTTTCATTGTTGAGCAGGCAATTTGTATTAGCAATTAAAGTTTTTTTTTTTTTTTGGTGTTTTTATGAAGCTTTCTCTCTTTTGGGTTATCTATTCTGGTCGCACTTCGTCATCTGTCCCTCAAAAGTTTTGAAAAGTGTTTTGGAATTACATAGAGTTGTTAATCTCCAATTTCGAAAGTACGGTAATACATAATAGATAAGTAATCACATGGTTATGTCATCTCTGTAATATATCTCATCATTACACGTTCGTATTTACGAGGATTGACGAAGCGTATACTTTTTCTGGGAAATCTGTAAATGCCTGTTCTAGTACTGCCCAAGGCTACTTGCCAATGCACTAATGGCAGTTTAATAAGTGCCATTATACCCGTCCAGTGCCTAGGTTCAGCATTTATTTATTTAAAACATTGTTTACGTAATGGTTCTTGACTTCGATAGTGGTTTGTGTTTTAAAAATTAATGTTAGTTGGTCAATACCAAGAACTGTGGTTGTTGATGGTCAATACCACGGGGTTTGATCGATAGGGTACATAGGTTTTTTTTCGGAATGTTGTTGCGTCCTACTTATCCTTCATCGTGTCGATGTATAATAGTATATTAAATTAACGTAAACTTCAACGGCATCGTCAGTGGCAGCACAAGTGACGGCACAGTTGGCGCAGTGGTTAAGCGATTGACAGCTGCGCTGCGTGTCGTGGGTTCGATTCCCGCACGGAACAAATATTTGTATGACCTACATTTATTTGTTCCGAGTCTGGGTGTTTTTCTATCTATAATATGTATGTATTTACAAAAAAAAAAAAAATGTATATAAGTAGTTTATCAGCCATCTTGTTTACCATAACACAAGCATTAGGTTGCTTAGCTTGGGACAAATGGTGCTGTGTGAAATGTCCATTTATTTATTATATATAGGGATTTATTTATTTATTTATTTAATGGTCGCTTGGGTGCCTTTTTTGAAGCACAGAGGGCAGGATAGGAGGTTGCACACAGTTTGCACCACAGCTTCACGTGAACACCCTGCTGCCGTACCGTAGAGATAGTCCCACTTTGCGAGGTTGCACTTGCATCTCTCACTTGGGTTCGGAGGCTGTTCAGAGATTTTCAAGTGGGCCACGAAAGATTAGACACTGTGAGAGGATTAGTCCCATATGAATGTTATACCTATAGGACCATTTCTCAACTCAATTTTATTTTTATATTATTAATTTTATTCTATTTATTTTCGTCTAGTTTTATATAACTTAACCTTTTATTTGGACATGTATTGACCAAACTTATTGACGACACGGTTGGCGCAGTGGCTGAGCGATCGACTGCTGCGCTGCGTGTCGCGGGTTCGATTCCCGCACGGAACAAATATTTGTATTGCCTACAGGTAGGTAAATGTTGGTAAACGTACCCACGATACAGGAGTAATTTTTAGTGTGGGTCAAAGTTAAAAAAAAAACAAAAAAAACTTTAACTGAAAATTGACCTCTTCTTTGTCTAGCGTATAAAATCTTTCGCGTCTCTGAGCAAAGGCCTCCCTCCACTCATTAGTCTATTTAAATCAGATAGTTGTTTTTAAACCAAATCACATCATCAAATTCTTCAACAAACGCTTTCTCCCCTCTGAAACAGTTCTAAACACGGCCAAAACTCGAGAGACGCCATTATCAAGACAATCGGAACTTCGAGTGGCCTGTGGAATGAAGGAGTGGTAGATACCTGTGTTATGACGTCATTTGAATCAGTTCCTGGTTAAAATTAGGTGATACTTTTCATCCATCCATTCAAATTAAATAGATTTACTCATATTACCCAATCATATTATAATTGAAATCTTTAACACACGTTTCCCGTCCCCCTTTAAAACTGTTCGAAAACTCATTTAAAACTTATCGAAAAATATTGTCATGGCAATTGGAAGTTGAAGTGATAAAGGAGTGGTGATTCTTTTCATGCATCTATTTAAAAAAATAGATTTAATCACATCATCAAAATATTTAACGAATATGAATTTTTGTTCTAAAACTCAGTCAAAACTTGAAAGACATTATCAAGACAATCGGAAGTTGGAGTGACCTTAACTTCGACGTGTTAATTAAGGAGTGGTAGGTACCTGTGTAATGACGTCACCGAAATCAGGGCTATTAGGCGCCGCGCCGGGTGCTACGGACTATAGGTTGGTTCCTGGAACGTTGGTATGACGGTATTCGGATGACATAATTTGTGAGTGGATAGCGGGCGTTGATTACGAAATAGTTTGCTTATGTTCTAGAATATTGTGCTGCAGCTGCAGCTTGAAATTTGGTACGAAGCATAGTCTTATAGCACAGTTAAAGGAAAAATTGCGAAAACCGTAAATTTTTAGTTACATCATATAGGTAGTAAAAATAATAAATTTAAAATTAATAATTTTAAATTGTACGGAACCCTCGGTGCGCGAGTCCGACTCGCGCTTGGCCGGTTTTTTTTCAAATTGCAGCGCCGTTTTACGTTGTACAGCTTTATTGAAGTTTCAAATAGTAAAAAAAAAATACACATTTCCACACTGCTAGCCGAGGGCCTTCCCCAAATTCTTCACAGATATAATTTAGTTTATCATAATTGCCACGTATTGAAATTGATTAGCAAACAACGTAAAACATGACCTGTCAAAATCAAACCCTACTTTGGCTTTGCCTAGTCTGTCACCTAAAAACTGTAGAATTTCGCGGGTTACCTTAACAGATCCCCTACACCTAACACACGATACTACGATAACAGTATCTATATAACAAAGCGAACTGATGAACTTTATAAAAGCCTGTGTAGTGTCACACCACGTTTTCAGCCGAAAAACTACGGCATAGTTATCCGATATCCGGCTCCTCTGTGAAAATATAAAATTTCCATGCCACAGCAATTGGTTGGATAGCCTGGCTTTTTTAGTTTTTTAGTCTGCATTTTTAACAACGAAAATTCCGATGAAAACTTTTGCGAGTCGCAATGAGAAATTAATTTTAATTGCATTTAGAATTTTGTTATATACTCGTATATTATGAAATAAAAAATATATGATCATAATGAGCGATTATAAAATATCTTAAAGACTATACTAGACTTATTTTCTGTTCGACCCGTTTGGGGTTGAAACACTAGGGCATGGGGTCCGAGTGCCCACTGGGTTTTTCGAGATATCGCCAAGCTGTTAGTCGACTCTTCACGTGACCCTGGGCTGGCCTGTTTCTTGGCCAAAGAATTAGCATCACCATACAACGTGGCAATGCTGCCAGCCTTTTAGGCACTGTTCCTGTTGACAGCGATGCGGACGATTTTATTGATGCCCATTATTTTGCTTATTTTTTCTATCATTATTTATACAAATGTTAGCTTATTTAATGTTAATATCTGTACTAATATTTTAGTGAGTTAATAAATAAAATAATGAAAGTCTTTAAGTACGTAGATACTTAAAGACACGCAGTGTTTCAAAATAATCCATCAATTTTATTAAAACAACAATAAAAATATAAGCTTCCAAATTGAGAACCACCTCCTTTTTTGAAGTCAGTTAAAAAGGTTTCTGTCAATCTCCCATTTACAATATGGTATTTTTTTTTCGTCGCCTTAATTGTTTACATTTGTCTTATACAGTGAGCAGTGGTGGCGCAGTGGTAACAACCCCAACTTACTTGCTATAGGTCGTGGGTTAGAAACCAGGCGTTTTACTTTGTGTAAATAATTTCATCATCACCGCTCTCAAAACGGTGAAAGAAAACATCGTGAGTAGGTTTCCTCGCGATGTTTTGACATGTCATCTAACAACCCGCACTGGGCCCGCGTGGTAGATTACACCCCACTCCCTCTCGAAGAGTGGAATCCTGTGTCCGTAGGAACATTATAGACTGAATATGCTATGCTTGTATATATACCATACAATACATTATTTATTACAAATTAATTTCCTCCCATGTATAAAACTGTGAACAACTCCAGCGTACTAAACCAAACACATCCACAAGCGCAGACGCGCTGAGCTAATTCCTAAATTGCCATGACATGATATACGACTGCCCAAAGTTCCTAACTTGAGTCTTTGTTTTGGACATCCGAGCTCAAACTCCATCCATTAGCTGTAATTGGACGAAACCCTTTATAATGACTTTTAGAAAAAAAAATGTGAAGTGAGTTCACCGAAGTTTGTACTTTTTGGGAGCAAGCCTCGGTAATTTTATGCCGTCATCATCAGTTCGGCTAACTATGTTCGAGTCAGCTTTATCATAAAAGTGGAGTTTATTTTTTTGGAAATTAACTTTCAGCCGGGGTTAGCTAATGAGTGAGCTGGGATCAGCTTTCAATCTCATCGTGGTGATTGGATATTATTTATGTTCTTTAGAGGTTCTAAGACCAATTTCTCTAAATCAAAAGTCATTTATTCTAATTAGGCTGAGAATTAGCACTTTTTGAATGTCAAAATTACATAAGACATTTCCCTAAAACGCCCGCCCTTCACCACTTCCTAGGTGCTTTCGCTGTCAAAAAGAAGTGGTGCAACAAACTCCCCAGCAGCTCTCTTTACTGAGTTCAGGCTCCTAAATGCCTGTGAAGACTTTATATGAAAATAAATTAATACTTAAATAATAATATTGCAATCTACATTTACAGTCAACCGCTCATCAGTGACGGCACATAAACTACAAAAACCACCCTTACCGCCATGCATCACTGAGAATGTTGGAGTATAGCAAAAACAAATCAATCCTACTTCAACACTATCGTCTTTCTCTTTCTAACTCATAAATATTATTTTTTACTATCGAGCCCGCCTTTACCACTTGACCGAAATCCTTACTTTCGCATAGCGACCGTACTACTCTTTTAGCCTTGTGTGGGATCACACGTCTCACGTAATATTAGTAAACACACCTTCCAATATATAAATATAAAAGGATAATAAACGTATTATATAAATCCTTATAACAAGTGTTTCCTTTGGTGCTCCTCCGTTAACTCTAACAGGTTATGGGCCCAGAGCGCTAAGCCAAAGTGCGATTAAATAATATAAAGTGAAAGTGATTGGACACTAAATAATACACAAAAAGTTATTTTAGTGCAAGTGCTTAAAAATGGACTTAAGATCTAAAAGGAACATCAAACAATTTGATGGGGAAAAGTATAGTGTGTGGAAATTTCGAATTCGCAATCTATTATGTGAACTTGGAGTTTTGAACGTTATCGACGGTGAAGCTCCGACAGAAAGAAGTGCTGAGTGGCTTAAAAATAATGCTTCAGCTAAGAATACGATAATAGAATGTTTGTCAGACTCATTACTTGGCCTGACTACAGAACAAGACACCGCAAAACAAATTTTCGCGAAGCTTGATTCTATCTTTGAAAGAAAAAGCGTGGCGACGCAGCTGTCTCTTAGAAAAAGGTTGCTGAACTTGAAATTGGATAGTGACACTAAATTAATCAAACATTTCCAAGTATTTGATGAGATTGTCACCGAACTTCTGGCTGCAGGTGCAAAATTAGAGGAATCCGATAAAGTGACCCATCTATTCATGACTCTACCGAACAGCTATGGCAGCATCGTCACCGCAATCGAGACATTGACTGAAGACAATATAACTTTAGCTTTTGTGAAAACGAGATTATTAGATCATGAAATCAAAATAATAAGCGAAGAACATGATCTTAGTGTAAAAGTACTTCAGGCTGATACTTTGAAGCAAAAGTCAATAAAACCGTTCAAGAGTAATTTTAAACTCAAGAAATGCCAACACTGTGGCAAAAAGGGACATTTGAAAAAGTATTGTTTTTCTTACAAAAGGTCTATTGAGAACAATAGAAGCAACAATAAAACGGTTCAGTTGGTGAGGTCGGAACCAAATACTTCTGCATTTGCTTTTATGACGGGCAGTGATACAAATGACAGTAATGACGGGAAAAACGATATTACTTTCGTTTTGGATTCTGGAGCCTCCGATCATTTGATAAATCGAAAAGATTTGGCACTAAACTTCACTGAGCAAGAAAAGCCAATAAACATTTCTGTAGCAAACAATGGCAAGTTTATGCAAGCGACAAAGAAAGGTGATCTCCCCGTTACCGGTAAGATGGGCGTACCAGGTATACTATAGGATGTACTGTTCTGCAGCAAGCAGGTATGACTGTCGTTTTTGATAAAAACGGTAGTAATGTTGTGTACAATGATGGTAAGCCGGTAATGAAGGGTGAGTCTTTGAACAATCTAATCGGCATTAACTTTCTGCTTTCTAAACATGCTTTAAATAGCGAATGCTCATTAAATAGAGTCGTAAATAATAATTATGAATTGTGGCATCAAAGGCAAATCAAAATTTATGGAAATAAAAAGAAATTATTTTCTGATATTGGTAGAATTGAAATTATTATGCCAAAAGATAAATTGTGTGAAGCTTGTGTTTATGGTAAACAAGCGTGCCTGCTATTTAACAAATCGAAAACAAAAGATTTGAAACGACCTCTATTTAAAGTGCACACAGATGTTTGTGGTCCTATTACTCGTTCGTCTATTGATGTTAAAAATTATTTTGTGATTTTTTTGTGGATGGCTCATTATTGTACGACCTACTTGTTGGCTCGTAAATCAGATGTTTTTGTTACGTTTCGGGATTATGTAGCATAAAGTGAAGCTCGTTTTTGTCTGAGAATTGTTTACTTATGTTGTGATAATGAAGGGGAATTTGTATCCAATGAAATAAAAGAGTTCTGTGCGCGGAAAGGTAGTTACCACTAAATAGTGCTCCTTATGAACCAAACGGTTATAAGATGCGGGATGTGGTAGATGAATAGTTTGTGGAGTCAGAGATGTGGTTATGGATGAGATTAAATTCTTATCAAATAGGCCGGTGCAACCTGAGCCTGGACGGATTATGGCTAGAAATAGCAATAAATCTGTTGTTTGCAACTCTATCAGAGAAGCGGTTATGGATGAGATTAAATTCTTATCAAATAGGCCGGTGCAACCTGAGCCTGGACGGATTATGGCTAGAAATAGCAATAAATCTATTGTTTACAACTCTATCAGAGATGTGGTTATGGATGAGATTAAATTCTTATCAAATAGGCCGGTGCAACCTGAGTCTGGACGGATTATGGCTAGAAATAGCAATAACTCTGTTGTTTACAACTCTGGACTCTGTACACCCTTTTTGAAACAGAGAAGAGGTGTGAATCTGATCAATCAGATTGTGTGAGTATACAAACGGAAGCAATACCTGCTAATAAATCTGTACATGATACAGGGGAGCGCTTGAACCAGTTTTCATATCACAATGGAAATAAGTTTACTTTATCTTAAGACAAGGAAACATCACATAATTTAAGACGAAGTAATAGGGTCCAAAACATGCCTACTAACTACTTGTTGTGTGCAGAATCTTTGATATTTCAAATTCCTCAATCGTATACAGAAATTAAAAGGGGATGATAAGCATCTATGGTAAAATGCTATCAAAGAGGAAATTAATTCACTTAGTGAAAATGATACGTGGTCTTTAGTACCAAAGCCAGATAATAGAAATATTATCGATTGTAAGTGGGTATTTACAATTAAAAATGATGAGTTTGGAAAACCCTTAAAGTATAAAGCGAGATTAGTGGCTCGTGGTTTTAGTCAAAGGAATGCAAGTTTTGACTAATAATATGAGCTTTAGCGAATCAATTTAATTTGCTGGTTCACCATATGGATGTAAAAAACATCAATTTTAAATGGGTAACTGAACGAGGAAATTATATGAAAATTCCCGAGGGTATCCCTGCTGAACGTAATATGGTTTGCAAATTAAAGAAGTAATTATTTGGATTGAAACAGTCTGCACGCTGTTGGTTCCATATGTTTGAGCAATCTTTATCAAAGCTTTGATAAAAAGGGGTTTTCAATACTCATCAGCGGACCGGTGCATTTACATTTTTATTGCAGGTCATGTTTAAAAAAAAAAAAAACTTATGTTTTACTTTATGTTGACGATCTTGTGATTTCAACCGCATATACATATATAAATACTATGGATAGTTTTAAAATATACATACTTTTAAAATTGTAGATTTAAAGAGATCAAATGTTTTCTGGGAATCAAAACAACCAAATCAGAAAACCAAATTACTTTGGACCAGGAAATGTACATAAGAACAGTTCTTGAGAAATTTAACATGAGTAATTCATTCAGATTAGGATAGGGATAGGGTAATTCTGTCAGAAAACCTCTTGAAAGTAAAATAGATTACTAAGAATAAAATTCTTGTGAAATAACAAGTGCCCCTTGTAGAAATCTTATCGGGTGTTTGCAGATGTATATCGTGCTGTTCACTCGACCTGACCTAAGTTTTTCTGTTAAAATCTTGAGTAGATATTATGCAAGCAAAAACAACCGTTCATTATGGTCACACTTAAAAAGGGTCTTGCGTTAAAAGGGCACTATAAATCTCAAGTTAACGTTTACACGAAATGATTACAAAAATATTTTAAGTGGCTTTGTTGATTCTGCCTGGGGTAGTAATACAATAGATAGAAAAAGTGCTACGGGTTATTTGTTTAAATTGTTTGATCAATGCACAATATGCTGGCAAACAAAAAGGCAGCAGACAGTGGCAACATCATCCACTGAAGCAGAGTACATGGCTCTATATGAAGCAGTAAAAGAAACTCTGTGGTTAAAATCATTAGTAACAAGTATTGGCATTGCGATACCAGATTCTATTTGTATTTATGAGGACAACAATGGATGCATAAGCATCGCGAATAATCCTACAAGTCACAAAAGATCTAAACACATTGACATTAAGTATAATTTTTCTAGAGAACAGGTTGAGAAAAAAATGTGATTAAAATGATTTATGTTTCTACAGATAACCAGCTGGCTGATATCCTGACAAAATCATTTCCCGCGGTGCGTTCACCGAGATGAGAATGAAACTCTGGGTGACGTTGTGATTATATTCAACGTGGATAAATAAAATGATAAGGATATGATAATTATAAAAGCTTGGTTATGTAATAAGTAGATGAATAACATTAATAGTATCCAGTTATAATGGATGAATTGTTGATAATGGTTTGATTAGGTTTTTCTGGGTTTTCCCTAATCCTGCGCAACGAATGTTGGACCATGATGATTGTATTCCCAGAGAGAGAGAAATAAATTGGAGGTGTGTGATTTTTAATTGTATAAAGATATTTGAAACATTATATCGTAATTAAAAAGAAAAGGATTTATTTTTGAGGGGGCGTGTTGGAGTATAGCAAAAACAAATCAATCCTACTTCAACACTATCGTCTTTCTCTTTCTAACTCATAAATATTATTTTTTACTATCGAGCCCGCCTTTACCACTTGACCGAAATCCTTACTTTCGCATAGCGACCGTACTACTCTTTTAGCCTTGTGTGGGATCACACGTCTCACGTAATATTAGTAAACACACCTTCCAATATATAAATATAAAAGGATAATAAACGTATTATATAAATTCTTATAACAAGTGTTTCCTTTGGTGCTCCTCCGTTAACTCTAACAGAGAAGAAATGCAGAAACTAACTCAGAGATCCTGGTCTCTTTTAAAGTTCAAACATTATGGGGTTTATTTAAACAGTCGCTAATCATTACTTAACTTTAAGCAACGTTTATTTATAAATAAAGGGGTTAATTATTAGGATTTTAAACAAAAATATATATGACCGCTCAACCCAACCAGATCGATCCCACATCAATCCGTTTATTCAAGGCCCATCGGTAATTTGACTGCGTAAAGCTGAACGATTTCAGGCACGTAACCGATCCCGTCCAGTTTATTACTGTTTATGTCGTAACTTTGTATGCTCATTATTATAAACACCACTTTATCGTGTTCGGGAGTTATGACTTTATAGATAAGATCGGAGTAAAAGTTCATGTTCATGGTTTGTTCAGAGGTTACGTTGAGGCCCCCTTAGATGTTTAAAGGTCTGTTGGAATCTGTAGAGTCTGGAGAAAGTTGGTTGAAGTATCCGGAATTTGATTCGGAGGGAAATACGAAACATAAACCCCTTTATTCATAAACGTTGCTTAAAGTTAAGCAGTGATTAGCGACTGTTTAACCATAAATTTTTGACGTTTAAACGTTACTTAACTTTAGTCATCGTTTATGTATAAACCCCACAGTGGTAATAGGTCGTAGGTTCGAACCGACAGGCGCTTTACTTTGTGTAAATTATTTCATCACCACTGTTCTCATATCGGTGAAGAAAAACATCGTGAGGAAACAGGCATGTCCAACCTGCACTCGGCCTGCGTGGTAGATTACGGTCTACTCTCGCTTACAGAGAGGAGGCCTGTGTCCCAGCAGTGGGAAAATTATAGGCTGATTATGTATGTATGTTATGTTTATGTAAAAACTACCGTAATGTGATAGATAAAAAATGTCGTGTAGATAGATAGATACTAAAGATTTAAATACATAAACTCACGCTTTATTTCCAGAAACAGGCAGAAACTATAGAACGCCACCTTCTACGATCCTTACATACTTCTTTTACTTCGTTTACGTTCATACATCTGAGGGGCAATTCTCGTAATTGAGAATTGCCATTGACAGATTGAGACTGAGATCAGACTGTTCTGAAGGCCAATTCTCGTAATTTCAAATGTTCAAAATCTAGTCGCAGTCTCATCTCAGCAACAAACAAATGTCAAAAATTCTGTCAATGGCAATTCTCGTAATTGAGAATTGCCATTGACAGATTGAGACTGAGATCAGACTGTTCTGAAGGCCAATTCTCGTAATTTCAAATGTTCAAAATCTAGTCGCAGTCTCATCTCAGCAACAAACAAATGTCAAAAACTTGTCAAAATGTAGGGTAGTAGGTAGTATTATAATTTATAAGTATTTTTTGACAGATTGAGACTGAGATCAGACTGTGAACGGTCTTAAAATTACGAGAATTGCCCCTCTGATCTCAGTTTCAATCTGTTAAAAATATATTTGATTTCCCTACATATGTGGCAAGGTTTTGACATTGATTGTCGCTGAGATGATATTGCGACTAGATTTTGAACGTTTTCAGTTACGAAAATTAGTCTTCATACACGCACGCCGGTTGCGAGTACTTCGCACATGACCTTTCTGAAGAACATCACCAATAACGTTACTATATGTCCACCTAGGGCGCTCTCTCCAGGCGTTTTCACTTACATCTGCCTTGTAAATACCTTTTGCTATATTTGTAGGTACCTAATAAGCACACTATCAGAGATTTTAGGATTGCAGACGTTGAAGAATCTGAAAAAGAAGAAAAATGAATAACTTTTGATCTTAAAATTAAAGAAGTTGGAATTTAATTCGGGATGCCATGTTTGATGAATAGCAAATGTTTGACGAGATGTTTCATGATCGTGGACAATTTACGATAAAGAATAATTTAGAACATTTTTTTTGTACCGTTTAAATAAATCATTCAGTCTTTGTTGTCTCACTCCCACTGCAGAGCAGACAGGACAAAGATCTCCTTTTGATAAAATTAAAAATGATTGGCGCCCTTTTCAAAGGTACCTAACATAAAACTAAATGTAATCAAAATGTACACCTGCTTAATTGTTAAAGAAATTAGTTTGTTGGACGAGGAAATTAAGGCTGCGACAGTCATAATCAGCCTAGAATGTTCCCACAGCTGGGACACAGGCCTCCTCTCTGTGAGAGGGAGTGGGCTGTTATCTACCACACGGGCCCAGTGCGGGTTGGTAGATGTCCACATGTCTTCGAATTTTTGGTTCTAGGACATTCCGGTTTCATCACGTTTTCCTTCACCGTTTTGAGAGTAGTGGTGATGAAATAATTTACACAAAGTAAAGCGCCTGTCAGGGTTCGAACCTACGACCTACAACTTTTAAGCCGCGGCCGTCACTGGGCCACCACTGCTCTACCCAGTGAGTCAGTCTACTCTCTACGACAGTGAGTGGATAAGAAAAAGTTATATCGGTCTCAATTTTGTTCTAGTTAAAGTTCTAATACTGAAGAAACTATTTTTGCTACAACTTCAAACATTTTTATAACTTTTTCAATAGTGCTAGTCACTCTGAAATCAGCTTAATGTCTCTAAATAATTTTATCGCAAATATCAACTTTATTTTATAAAGTTGATATTTGTTTAACTTGAAATAACGTCAATTTGAAACATAAATTAAATTTGAATATAGCAATCTTATCTTACTAGCCTGTATGGTCCCACAGGCCTCCCTTTTCTGGGCATGCCACAATAGCGGCGATAAGTCCCCTCTTTGAGGAGTCGCTGGAGAAGCGGCACGGCGCCCTCACCTTCCGCCTGACGCAGGTCCTCACCGGACACGGTTGTTTCGGGAGGTTCCTGTTCAGGATAAGGCAGGAGGAAACTCCAGGGAGGACACGGTCTCCACCGTTAAATTTATTTTATTTTGTTCTAGTTACTAGCTTCTGCCCGCGGCTTCGCCCGCGTGGATGTCGGAACTTATCCCACGGGAACGTGCTACCAGGATAAAAAGTATACGTGCTTCCCCAGGATGCCATCTATCTCTTTGCCAAATCAGAAGTTCAGTGGTTTAGGCGTGAAAATGTAACATACAGTTTCAAGTTCAAATCCTCCCCTAAAAACCGAATTACCCCTTTTTGTCCCGTCAGGGATCAATTTTCGACAACTTTACATTCTTATTATTAATTATTTTCTGTCGAAAGTATCAATGCTGAGTTTCGAGTTATTCGGACCGCGCATTCAATTTCTTCCACACAAACTTCAACACCCCTATATCCCCCTTTGAGGGGTAGTTTGAAAAACTTATAATGATAAACTTTATTACTTACTTAGGCAAGCATTGTTGCCAAGTTTTAAGTTTATTAACTAAATTAATAAGATTTTTCATATAACTGTACCCCGCTTTTCACCCCCACAGGGGTGGAATTTTAAAATATTCATGAAAATTTATAACTTGACTCAAAGATTATTTATACCAATTTTAAAATTAATCAAGCCACTTATTATAATCCTCCCATGTAAAATTAACTACCCCTTTTCACCCCGTTAGGGGTAGATTTTCGAAAAACCCTCATACGTGTTATTATTTATTTTTAGTCTTAAGTACACACAGACTGAGTTTCGAGTTAATTGGACCGCGCGTTCAAATTCTTCCACACAAACTTTAACACCCCCCTAGCCCCTTTGAGGGGTAGTTTTGAAAAACTAATAATGATAAACTTTATTGCTTACTTAGGCGAGTATTCATGCCAATTTTCAAGATTATTAACCTAACGAATAAGATTTTTCATATAAACTATATCCCCGCTTTTCACCACCACAGGGGTGGAATTTTGAAAAATCATTTGGGATGTGTTCATAACTTGACTCAAAGATTATTTATACCAATTTTCGAGTTAATCAAGCCACGCTGTAAAATCCTCCCCTGTAAAATTGACTACTCCTTTTCAGGCCGTCAGGGGTAGATTTTCGAAAAACCCTGATACACATTATTCTTCTCTTTCAATTTTAGGTATAAATACTGAGTTTCGATTAAATCGGACTGCGCGCTAAAATTTTTCCATACAAACTTTCAAACCCCCCAATCCTCTTTTAGGGGGTAGTTTATAAAAACAAAAAATGCCCAACTTCATAATTTACTTAGATAAGTATTCGTGCCAAGTTTCAAGTTTATTAACTCAAGGAATAAGATTTTTCATACAAACAAAATCCCCCCATTTCACCCGCTTAGGGGTGGAATTTCGAAAAACCCTTTCTTAGTGGATACCTACTCTTCACAAAAAATACACCCTCCAAATTTCATGTCTCTAGGACCAGCGGTTTAGGCTGTGCGTTGATGTCTCAGTCAGTCAGTCAGTCAGTCAGTCAGTCAGGACTTTGAATTTTATATATATAGATTACACGATCATCACAAATTCAAATTCATCCCTTACTTTCCGAATTAACTCTAATTTGTACAATTTGTACACCCTTTGTGAGACAATTTAATTTCTCTAGTTAATACAATTACGAAAATGTCTATCTCACTATTTCTGTCAAAATATGAAATTCTAATTTCTAGGTTTTCACTTTGACGCCTACATAAAATTTTATACCTGAGGAGAATTAATCCGATTTGAATTCATATTTTGCGAAATACAGGTTGTTACAACACAATCTGCGGTTAACCCGGCAGAACTCGCTACGGGGTAAAAAATACCACAGAGTATCTATGTAAGCTCAACTGTCACTATTGAGACAGTTACTTTTTCTATTTTTACCGAACTTAATAAGCTTGCCTAATAGACGCGGGGATATTATTTTTTATTTATTTATCTACTAAAAAAAAAAGGATTGTAGTACACGTTAAAATTACAGTAAGTTTTACAAAATAAGTACTATTTCTACAAACGTGTGGGTGAGCATGGCTCTCCTAGCTAGGTTATAGAATAGAATAGAATTGTCTTTACTTAAACCCGTTTTAAATAAATAAACAATAGAACTTGAATTTGATATTTGATAGCGCAACATGAAGTGACTCATGACATTCGCTGTCGTATACGTCGGATTAGAGTGACAACTGACAAGCTGTCATTCTGACGAAGCGTCGCAACTGTGGGGTTTCTTGCCGGCTCTTCTCCATAGGATACGACCAATTGGAGCTTCTGACATTTCATAAGTACCCATGTAGGGAAATAAAATAATTTGATTTGAACTGTGGTAACGAGTTGATATACATATATGTACTAACGCACTTGTAGTTCGAGAGCGCACCACGTTCACGGCGAATCGCTTAAATTCGGCGTAATCATAGAAGTATTTTGATTTCTTATGTGAAATCGATTATTAGTTGTTAATTACAGTAGAATATACGGTTATTTTGTTATTTAAGTTACATTTCAATCAAGTTAACCTTTTGAACCCACGCGGGCGATGCATTATACTAATATATATGTAGGTAATCCTGAGCCTACATATTTTATTTATTGTAAGTAATATTAATAAAACTTTAAAAATAAAAAAGCAATATTTTCTTTGATATTGCCATTTAAATTCCGTGGTATTTTTTACCCGGTAGCAAGTATTCGTGTTTGTAATTACCTAGCGGATGCCGCCGAGTTAATTAAATTGTCGGCA